>OX387435.1:14240700-14634069 GCA_947563755.1 Lochmaea crataegi
TGGAATAGGCCTATTTTGATTAATTACAAACTCATTTGGCAAGTGCCTTTTGTTTTTTCCAATTGTCCCTAAGAGAGTGAGCTTGTGTTCATTTAACAATCTTTCACAGAGCTCAACACTCGTGAACCAATTAACTGTTGTAACGTTTCTATTTTATCCACTGATAGGCTGAACCAATCTGGTAACTGGTAACTACGTCAATGGGCGAATTGCTGACATGATATTATAGACCCTTCAGGTTGTTTACCTACATACACCTCCATATTAGAGGTATAAAACATTTTGGCATCTGATAAGGCAAATATTTTTAAACCATCTTTGCGGGCTCTGACGGTATGTTTTGCCGAAATGGGCATTTACCTCGAAATCCCACAAGCATCTCGTCTATTGTCGTATACTGAGGAAGGCTAAAATGTTTGTTGAAATTACCGACAACTTTTTCAAAAACATCTGGAATAGGAGCGAGTTTGTCTATCGTTTTCCTAGCTTGTCTAGTATCTAGATCGTCAAACCAAAGATGTCTGAGGAGAAACAGAAAACGTTGCATTGACATCGTCAGTCGGCGCAATTCTGCTGAACTTCCATCGGTAGCAAATATTTCTTCACAGCAAAGACGGTTAGATTTCTTTACACCACACAAATACAATAAACCTATCAGAGCTTCAATTTCTATAGGGTTCGTCAATTTTGTGTAAGTTGCTCTCTTATACTTTTTTGGGCAAACTTTTTATTATGTTGATTAGTATATTGGACAATTGTAGCAATGATAGAGTCATCAAAAAATTTTCTCCATATTTCTACAGGGTCTTTCAAATTCTTTGCAGGTAATTTTACACCAGGTAGTTGAGTGATTATATTTTTTGATTTGGTTCTGGACCTTAGGTTTGACGGCGGACAAAATTTTTGCCACTCTGTTCCATTTTTTCCAAAGAAAAACAAAGATCGATCGCTCTTATGAGAAGTAGTAGAAATTTTTTGTACATTTACTTCTGCAACTTCGGCTTCCTCTGTCATCTGAACATCAATGCCATCACCTTCTTGGCTATTCACTCGGTCATCTTTACTTATTTCTTGTTTATCTTCGGTATTACCAAAGTAGTCCACTTCAAACTCTTGCTCACTCTCTGAATTTTCAGTTCTGACTTCAACATAATCTTCTTCGCCCTCATCGCTATTATCATCGTTTTCTGGTTGAATGTCTAATTCGTTTTCACAAAGTACTTCCTGCGCAAGTTTTTGCAGCCATCGCTGTTCCTTTTCGTAACTCATATTTTGATCTAAAAACAAATAAAATATTTTTAAACATAACAAACTGGCAAAAAAATTCTTTCTCAACGTCATTTCCTGATAAAATAATGTGGAACGAAATAAAAAAATAACTTACCCTTGCAAAATTGATGATAAATCTGAACTTCGATCAGTGACCTCGGCCTGTCGCTCCGCTTATGACTTCGGTGACGTTTGGTCTTTAATACCGAAATAGATATGCTGCTAAGGGGCGTTCTCGGAGATAACTGTCACTTGACGAGTAAATTACAGTATTGGATCCCGGAAGGTACGTAGGGTCTTAGCACGCTTCGCCGAAAGTAGACGAACTTGTTCGCTTTCTTCCAATTCGTCGGTCTGTCAGACCGTACGTCACCGAGTGAGGGTTAACGATATAATATATGAAATATGACATAAATATAAAGTAAACCAAACTAAACAAAAATAACTATGAAAACAAAAAAAGATATCTCAACCATGCAAATAATCAAAAGCAACAAATTTGAATGATTGATTTAGTTATAAGTCTAGTTTTAATTTTAGCTTTAAGCAACCAGTCCCATGAACAGGTAACTATGCTTACCTATGTGGGAATGCACTGGAAAGTACATATGTATTTTTTTTACTGGTTAAATAAATAATAAATAATAATCTTTTCGAAAGCAGTATAATACCATATTTTGGCTTGAGCAAAGACATACTAGTTAGAAATCTCCTGTGTAAGATGGCATTCGAATATATTCTGAACATCTACTCATGTTATATTAGCTGTTTGTAGCCATGTGTTTTGTCTGTTAAATCCGAGTGTTTGATCTTGCTTTGTTTACGTTGGCAGGGGTATTGTGGCACTATTATTGCTCAAATTTATTTGAATAATTTTTTTATTATTTCTGTCCATATGCTTACAAAGTTATTTGTTGGATGACATTGACAATTGCTCGTGACAGTCGTGTCTTGGAAAAACGCGTTTGTTCGTCATGCCGTGAAGTAGTAACGCTGAGTGTAGTCGTAATTTATGTTTAGCCTCTGCTCTGTGACTTAAAAAGTCCACAGACAACTTAGTTTGTCAGGCCGATGTTGTCGGCAGAGATAGAGCGTTTGCTCTGTGACTTTACGAGTCCATAAACAAATGTTGTCGCTCCGTTTTTTGGAATTGTTAGAGCGTTTGATCGATGCTACTCAGAAATGTAGGCTGTTTTACTCGCGAATGCGTATTGACTTACATAGAGGGAAGTGTAGCACTTTATGACTTGATCTGTGCGGAACTCGCACAGTGTAGTTCGGATGTATGTTTCGGGTAGGTTTCTCTATGGTAGTATTCTGTACAGAAGTTGAGAAAGTGTCAGTCATCCTTCTTTCCGGTGTGTGCTCCTACTAGATGGCTCAGTTTCCAAAAGTGCATCGAACGAGAATCTGTATTTTGTTAATGACTGGGTAGTCATCCCCTGCTGGGTTTTATAGGTTCTCGTTCTGAATTAGTTGTGGAATATTAGGTTTAGTATATTGTTCTACGGGAGTTCGTATTTTTGGAGAATTCAGTCCTGTTCTGGAAGCCGTTTTCACAAACCCTTATAGGGTATACATTGCACTAAAACGATCGTAGTATTTTCTCTTCTTTCTGATTTCGCATCTTTATTTTTCACTGTTTAAAGGAAACCGCCAACGTTGAAGTTTTAGAATTGGAGGTGTGCCACATGTTGTTGTTGGTTCATTATTAGTTGGTTGCCATCCAGTAAGGAAAATTTTGAAAATTGGACCCTTTTTGGAAAAGGTACGTCTCATAGATTTGTAGTATTTTGGAGGTAGAGCAGTTGGTGGTAAAATACTATCTGTTTATTGCAAATGTTTGATTAGGAAGGCTGTAAGACAGTTCATTCTGTTAGCCTGAGTATTTTGTTTTTCTTTGCCCGCTTTAGTCTAACGAATACTATAATTCGTGAGAGGTTCTTCAAACCTACCCTGGCTATGACCAAAAACAATTTATTTTAGATGCTTATCATATTCTCATTATTTGATTTAAATTCAGTGTAGTATACTGTTGCTGACACTGTTGATTGTGAGTAGGCCTTATGACTACTTTGTGGGTTGGATAAAGTGAATTTGGGGTTGATTTTGATCTGTACATTACTTGTAAATTCTTATAAATTAGCTTCGGGCATAGGCCGAGACAAGCTTAACTAGTTGAGGTGTTGGGAATGTGTAGTTCGACAAGTAGGATTTGTTCTTGTATAGGCTGATACCTATTTTAATTTTTAAGGGTTCACCTTGTAACCGCCCAAATTGGTCACTAAACAAAATCACCTATGGGTTACAGGCAAGTCCGGTTGTTCCGGTGACAACCTTTCAGGCCTTCAAGTAACTCAGACAATGAGTGGGTGTGAGTCAAATTACACAATTCCGGATTCTGGAAAATATGGGCGCCAGCTAGGTCTCTACTCAACAAAAGTAATCTTCCTATCCTAAACCTAGCAAAGTGATAGAAATAAAGAAAACAATTATCCATACTTACCACAAAAAATATATTCTTAACCAAATCAAAATGACAACCTTGGCTTAGCCAAGGAAAAAAATGTATAAATCACGTAAGTAAAGTACAATGACTATAGGCAAAGTGAAGTCTTGACTGGACTGTCAAAAAAAAATAGTTGTGGCTAACAATAACCATAGGTAATATTTATACTGTATGGACTATGCCAATTCCTGAATTTATTTAATTAGATTACAATATTTATAAACAAAAATGAAATATTGAACGGACTATGCCGATTCCAAAATGTTTGTAAGTAAATTACAGTATTACACTCCACAAGACCCTTTATTAGCTTTCCACACCACTATCACCCGTGTTATAAATGCCCGAGAATGTTCTTCAGCCGTACTTCTGGACGTTCATAAAGCCTTCGATCAAGTCTGGCATGCTGGACTCATGATCATAAATCTTCCTGCCCACTTTGTAAAATTAATCTATTCCTATCTCACCGAACGTACCATTAAAGTTAAAGTTGACTACTCAAACAATTAGTTAGTATGCTGTTATCGTGTTTATTATTAAGTTGTTTCTCAAAATTTGGTTTTGCTTTTGCCAGATATAATTGAAGAAAATACCATGATTACAATAATGTAACTTATGTGCTGCTCCCTTCTTTGTGATTATACTAGCTCCGTTCCAACTGGAGTTGGTTTTTGGTACCGTTCGCGCAATTGCTGTATTTCTTTCACGTTCCAACTGATTAAAGTATCGTTCTTGGGACTGCTTGCGACGGTATACCAGCTGTACCTTCTGGAAACGGGTGATAAAGTTGATGTGTCCATCCCAAATTCGAGTTTGCGCACTATACAGTACTCGAAATGATTCCAGTACGGTTCATAAATGCCAGTTGGAACAAACCTATCGTCTTAATGTATAAACTGTCACCAAACTGACCGTTTTATGCAAAGCTGTCGACTGAAGAAGATAAAAAATTTATCACCGGCAGTCATGGTAAAGAGGGTGTGAACTTATTCACTCTTTACGTGCAAAATGAGGCAATACGACATTTTAAATTACTTAATGGTTTTTCTAGCAATTTATGTGATAGATAAGGATATACATTACGTGTAAGTAAAGAAGTAGAAAGGAAGTTAAAACGATTTTGAATAAATATCTTAAATTTTTCTGTGTGCATCTGATTAAAATTCCACTGTGGATAAGTGTTTGGTTTAAATTATTGTTACTTTTATCTAAAGAACATTTACACGCAAATTTATTTTTTCTTACAAATAACCTAAATTAGTATATGAAAGTATAGCGAAACTTAATAGTTGCTAGCATGCGAATCAGAATTTTTTTCTTGTCAGGCATTTGGAATGAATTAGAGCAAATTTTGTAGTTTGGAAGATCTGGTTGCCAGTTCTAACTGTCTATTTCCACACCCATGTACATAAATCCAAGTTTTAAGGCACTGCTTCGATTCAATTTCCAAAATATACATTTTTCAGTCATTCAGTAGACTTTTTCAATAAACTCATATTTTATTAAGAAAAAATGCAGTTTTTCTTTTTTCGAGAAAATGATTTTAAGGGATCTGATAACTTGGTTATTCTTACTTTATTAGTAGTGGCACGAAACGACAAGCTGATCATGCAGATTGCGAAAATCCCTTTCTTACGCTGCGACTTATACAAGTACGACAAGGAAAATATGAGCAAAACTACGTGAAAGAAAGAGAAGACTTGTTAGCCCAGCGATCAGTCCCCTCTACCAAAACAGTTGGGCGTGTATTCAGTCCCCTCTAACAAAAACAGTTGTGCGTGTGTTCATCGCCCCACTAGTTCAACCGCTGTTGCCAGAAGCTCAGATTAATTTGCCAAAATGATATTTTTGTCACGTTATCGTTAACTTTTTTTCGAGCTCATACACTATTAGGTAAAATTAAACACCTTCATCCGGCAACAGTGTCCTTTACATAGAGAACTCACATTTAAACGTAAGTGATCTTTTCGCTACAGACCTTGGTTAGCGCAGGCCGTTGTATTTGAAAATAAAACATTTTACAATGCCCACATCAAAATACGAAACCTGCGAAAAAGTGCAAATTATAAAATGGTATTTTGGAGGTCATTCGGCTGATGCAATAGTTAATTTGTTTATTGTGGCATTTGGAAATCGCTTAATTCCTTCACGAACAACAATTTTGAACATAATTAATAATTTCGAGAAATATGGATGTGTTTCATACTGTAGAAAATGCCAAGCGCCGGAAGATCCAATCGAACGTCCGATAAACGACGAAAGGCTAACTATAGAATTGAATGTTTGTTCAGCGGTTGAAACAGGACAACCATGTTCTTCAAGACAAATTACTGAAGAGGTCAACATGGATAAGAGAGCTGTACAGAATATTTTAAAACGGAACGAGTACCATTGTTAGAAGGTTCAGACAACGCAGGAAATTTTTCCCGAGGACAATATCAGACGAATGGATTTCTGTGTAGAAATGATGGAACGTCAAAATGTTGACGAGAACTTTTTTAAAAATATTTTATTTACGGATGAGTCAACCTTTTCATTACATCAAAGACACAATCCATCCGTCACAAGATATTGGTCTCGGGAAAATAAACTTTAAGCATTCCAAACCGAACACAGTATCCGCAGAAGCTAAATGTTTGGACGGGTATTTTAGGTGACCATATGATAGGTCCTTTTTTTTATTGAGGGCAACTTAAATTTCGCCAAATAATTAGAGTTATTACAATATCATGTAATTCCTGCAGTTCTCCTTATACCCGATGTTGATCTTAACAGAATTTGGTTTCAACAAGATGGTTGTCCAGTCCATAATTTAAGGATAGTAATGGAATTTTTAAGGTTTACATTCCCCGACAGAATGATTAGTACAAATTAAATACAATAAAATGGCCTCCAAGATCACCTGAACTAGCTCCAAATGATTTTTTTCTTTGGGGATTTTTGAAAAGTAACATTTATCATTATGAATTTGAAAGAGATAATAATTTAAATGAATTGAGGGTAAAAATACAGCACGTTTGAGCCAGCATTACGCCAAATATTCTTACGAGATATGAGATCAAATCTTTATGACAGATTTGGTTATTGGCTGGTACAGCAAGGTGGTTTATTTCAGCACTCAATTCATTAAACGTATGTTTACCTTTAGAACAGATTTTTAGTTAAATTTTTTCAAGAAGTTCATATTTTATGTTTAAAATAAGTACCTACATACTTTATTTTTTCAATTCAATTTATTAATGGAATCGATCTTTAGTTTTTTACCCAATTACTTTATTATTTTCATCCCAAGAATAAATGTTTTATTTTCAAGTTACAATGGCTAAAATAATATCCTATTGTAGTTAGAAATTAATTGTCAGCTTAGTCAGAAACGATCAAGTTGACAAAAATGAATTTTAAGATGTACAGGTTTTTTTTCTTTAACAACCTCACTTCTTCATGTTGGGAAACTACTGAACACAGTGAACCTACTCACAGAGTGTGGAGTCAGTCTCTGCTGCAGCGTTGCCAGTTTAGAATGTTTGGTACTTTCTAAGTAATGAATAACTTATTTTGCATTTGACTTTTAACACCGGATAACGGTGTATTTAAGTGTATCAACACAAATAAGAATAAAATAATGGAGTTCAAGAAAAAATTTGGACAAATTACAATCTGCAATAAATAAAATTCGTACACTGATTTCGATTTAACAATTATTGGTATTTAACATTGTTGCCGCTTGAAATGCCGTTGAAAATTTTAAAACAACGATAGACAAAAATTATGAATAATTTTTACAGATAAGTACATTTGGCAACACAAAAGTTAAAATAAATAAGAGGGGACTGAATACACGCCCAACTGTTTTGGTAGAGAGGACTGATCACTGGGCTAACAAGTCTTCTCTCTCGTTCACCTAGTTTTGCTCAAATTTTCCTTGTCGTACCTGTATAAGTCGCAGCGTAAAAAAGGGATTTTCGCAATCTGTATAATATATGCTGCCATTATCATTATCAGGAGATTGTCACTTTTTCGGCAGTGTTCATGTTAAATTATATATTGTAACTTGATCTTCGTTTGGGCGCTATTTATTGGCCACTCCAGAAAGATGTCGACATGAGATCCCTCTCAAGTGTGGTTCGACTCCATGCTTGTGGTGGGAAGAAAAAATAAATGAGGCCTGTACTTCCCAATTTTCTTAACTGGTTTTAAATCTTCCATTTTTTTGTAGATGACCCTACCAACTCAATTGCCTCCACTCAATGAACTCCATGAGTGACCATATTTCAAGATCTGGTCGTATTTCAACATTGGTCATCTTATCCATATTCGTAACAACTCTTACCCGCCTCAGATATTTCAACTCTTGTAACTGTCCATGTTTCACAGCCGTACATCAATATTGGTCTATAAACTGCTTTTTGAACATTTAGTTTTGTCTTCCTTTATACTTCTTTTTCATTGATTCATACTTCTGTTGACTCCTGCATCTTCTTTGCCTGTGTTTTCGATTTCTGTTTCAAGATATTTATATTTATGTATTTACTGTTATAGTTTTCTAATAATTAATTCCTATGTTGTTTTACTGCCATAATGGTGGAATTTTCCAAATACATTCTAATGCCGTATTCCTTTAAAATGTTTAGGATGTTGTTACAGTCTTTCAACTTTTCTGTAGATCCTGAGGGTGCTCTCTCATAAGGACTACATCATCTGCATATACTCCCCAAGATAATCTAACTGCTTGCAAGCTTTTATATCCCACAATTTTTTTTGTGTATATATTTATTATATCCTCCATGGATATATTGAAGAGCAAGGAACTGAAACCACCTCCATGTTTCATGTCAATTTTCCTTTGGAGAAGCTTGTTCCTCATATTATAATTATATTCGAGAGATCGACGATTTATGGTCTGTATAAGTTCTCAGCTATGTTCATTTTCAGTGGTATGCTGTACACTTTTTTAGTCCAAGATGTTCTGAGGATCTATATGGTATACAATAGAATGAATGACCGTGTCTATTTATAGACTTCTTCAGTAACACTTTAGGTCTATAAGTCATGAGATGAAATGAATTGTGTATGCCAAGATCTGATAAATAATAGTTTTGTTTACAGAGATAGGTCATGGGCCTTGTACATAGCTGCAGGCTGCCTTCACAGTTCGTTGATTTGGTCCATACTCCTTATGAAATTGCGCGTCATTAAGCTCGTAAGGCTACAATTATGGATCCACCATGCGCTACGACCTTCATCCTCATCTTCCAGCTGTTATCAAGTTTCACTTTCTGTAACGCTACGACTACTTCATTGTTTTGATTCTTGTGGGCATTGTCGACTTCTTAAGACGATACTTTCCCGACATAACTTATTAAACTAATTTTCGATCTATTCTTCACTTTCTGGTCATTTTCGATTACTTCGTTAGATGGAATTTTCAACACATGAATTCACATTGTTAATGAACCTGACATCCTGCTACACGTCACCCAGCATCTTAAAAATTGCGATTGAGTGAGTCCCCATAATTTAACTAATCTAATTGAAAAGGAAATACAACTTTTGAAATAATATGACATTTTGAGAAAACCAATGGAAATTTTCTTTGAAGGACCCTTCCTGTAAGCTGATCTATGTTCCACCGTGAGTACCAACGAAATATTTGGCATCCAAAACCAATGTATCAAACGAAGCGAGGTCGAATTTTCATTAAAGCCAGCCCGAAGCATTTCGAATATAATTTGATTAACTAATTAAACGAATCACATTTTGAGGATAAATACTGACGTTTTGTTATTTTGGCGGATTGTTGTTTTCAGTATTTGCGTTAATGAAAAAAAAAACGGTAAAATTCATACCTGCTCGTTCGTATCAAAATGTGATGTAATTATGGGCCGTCAGGGAAAATAGCAAACCTTTTCACTTGATTTTGTGGCATATTCGAATTAAAGGGGAAATAAAAGTACATGAAGCCAAAATAGAATTTAATTGGAAGTTGGTTGAAACATGATTATTCGAATGCGAGAGATTATTATGATATTATGTCATATCCCATTAGGCCGTATTTAAAAGAAAAAGGTTAGATTTTTTTGGAATTCATAAAAAGTACTATTTGCTTTAAAACTGAAGGATTTGCTTCAGAAAATATGCATCTAGTCCCGAGAAGTTTTTGAAGCAAGTATTATTGACTTATTCGCAATTGTACATGTAATTGGAGGGCAAAGGTGTCCATTTCTAGCGATCTTGTTAAATTATAATCTCCCATGGCGGATATGGAAAAGTGTACAAAGAAAGACGTGTACTCCACGTGAGTGCCACTTTCGCACCCTATTTTGGTTTGACGGAAGAAACGTGCAGTGGTTAGCTGACTACTTCACTGGCGGGAATCTGTAAACCAGGGGAGGAGCGCTTTCGCCAGTACAAAAATTGAAAGTGTTTTTTCGGTACATGGCAGATCCGGGCATCCATCGCAGTATCGGTGAGGAAGTAGGATGTTAACAGCCTACAATCTCCAGGATTATCGATACCACTCTTGGTCTCATTGTAGACAAGGCAGATACGTGGATCAAGTTCCCATCGACCAAAAGGGAAATTATGGAAGCCAAAGTCAAATGGGCAGCAAAAAAAAGTTCCCGACTTCATTTAAAAAGCCGCGTCTATTTGTGGATGAATACCTAAGCCGGAAAAACGTTGCTAGTATTAATGTTCTAGCAATATGTGATCAAAATTACGTTTTCATGAATATCGATGCACGGTGGCCAGGTTCAGTACATGACAGTCAAGTGGCTATGGTAAAATGCTCTTTTTGTTAAAGCCCTTTTCCATCGTGGAAAACGCAGCGCAAGCTGTCTTCAATCGACTATTGAAGAAAGAGAGATTGATCATAGAACATGCTTTCGGACAGTGGAAACGGCGGTTCCCGATCCTCAAATATGTCTGTCGAGTGAAAATGGAGAATATTCCGAAGGTAATAGTAGCTACAAAGGGTTTCTATGTATGAATACACTACTGCAAGTTGTAACTTGTTCAGAGTCGCAACGTATCGCGGCGCTAGCGCGTGCCTACCTTCCCCTTTTTCTTGCGAGGTTTGCTTGCAAAGAAAAGGAAAATATTATGAACAGAAAATAAAGCAGAACCTTTTCCTTCAACCTTCCTCTTGTGAGTTATACTGCCGTGTTAAGAATGAGAGTTGTATCTGCACCTTTTGGCAATTTTGAGATTTTCTGGTATTTCACATCATATCAAAGTTTTACATCTATTTGTTAGATCAAAATGTCGTAAACCGTTCATTACTGGCCAATAAACTATATTGTTTCTTTGTCGTATGTGAAATTATTTTCACTTTGTTAAGCAAAATTGTCCAAACTCCATATTTTTAGGTATATATTGTTATGGATTTTATGGAATCGTGATATGATTGTATCAAATTAAATTTAAGATCACGTTTGTTAGAATATAAATTCAAATTATTTTATATCAACAATGAAATTTATATAGTAGTTTGTGCAACTAGTGTGGATATGATGGCCATATCGCACGAGGACGAAGTTTGAACACGACGCCGTAGGCGGAGTGCTCAATCGTCCGATCCACACGAGTCGAACAGTATATTTTTTCTACGACCCACTTAAGAAAAAATCTAGAAAATAAACATTTTATTAAACTATAATATAACTTCAAATTGAAAATTTTTAAAAATTTTACTATTATTATTATTTTATTATTATTTAGAAATGAAAAAAAATTTTAAAAAAATTTCCCAACGGGGAATCGAACTCTGATCTACCGCGTGAGAGGTTGGGATACTTACCACTGGACTACCGATGAATATAATAATCATCCATCTATAACGTCAAATGTATTACATAAAAACTGACGTTTAACAGGAGTCCCCTCAATATTCAATTTATTCTGTTTCTGAACGTTATACGTCTCCTTTGCGGCTAAGCGAATATCTGGTGGAAAATTATTTATTGATTCATCTCTGGAATCACTCATTTTTACTAATATTTTTCTTAAAAACTATAGAAATATTTTGACAAGTTATTTTGACGTTTCTATGAAATTGAAAAAAGATTAGTGGGCGGGTACTAAACGCAAATGCTGATTGGTGGATTTCATATACGTTCTAGGATGTATATGAAATCATATCCGTTCAGTTAACCGGAATGGCCTACATTTACATTCTGTAAATTGTGCGGAAAATTGATAATATACATGTGGGTGTAGAAAAACTATTTTTAACAATTTTGATATATCCTGTATACATATTCTGTATAAGGACGGATTTCAACATTTCATATCTAAAGGCTGATTCATTATAATAATTATTTGGAGTATAACGTCAATAGGTAGGTAATGGAAGGTAATGTTTGTATGTCACTATTATAAATCATATAAGTTTGAATATTAAATTTTATAAAGTTATTAACCAGTGGTAATGATACTCTGATTTTCTATAATTTGTGAATTCCAGATAGTAATATTGTAAATAAATATTTTATAGAAATATGTCAACAAAATGTCGAAGTAAAAATTTAAGTACTTACCCGAAATATTAAATAATATTGGTTGGTAGGATCTGTTGAAAAGGAAGTGGAAAATAAGAAGGACGTTGTTAAGGGAAAACTAGGGAGTTGTGGTGTACCGTGGACGCGAGAGGCGCGTCAAATAATTTTTATTTCGTTTAATTTTTCTGGTAGAAAAATCCAGAAAGAAGTAGTTGACTGGGAAGGCAGGAAGCGTCAGATAATTCCGGTTTGGTGTAAATTTATTTCCTGATAGAAAAAAACTAGAAGGAAAGAGTTGTGTATTAAGTGCCAGAACGAGGTCTATGAGCAAGTTGTGGTATATCTGTCCACATTAGGACAACCTATTCATGCATATGGTGAGATAACCAATTTATTAATATATTGAATTTGCGATACAGTAAATTTTTTTCGAGCTATATATCATAATTGATTAATTAATAAATATTTGGAGGAGTTGAATGCTGTGGCCAGGAGCTGAAAGAAAATAAAAACTGTTACGGTTCTTATTTACAACAATTTATTTGCTTCACGAATTTTAGGTTATAATAGAAAAACTAACGCATTGAAAATGATCCAGAGTGTATAAATAAGGCATTTAATTATAGGTTGTATTCATTATTATTAATAGTTGCATTCTCACGTTAAATTTGATATCAAATTTTCTAATATTCGCATGATACTGAAGTAATTGGTACTAATATTTGATTTAGGTTACCTCCTCACATTTCTGTGAGGAAAATTGAACAGCTGTTTAAACGGAGCGAACATTTTACGTTCCGTAATTCGAAGTGGTGCGAATATTAGTGGTAAGAGTATTTCACAGTTTTATTATTGTCAACATGACAAATTCTTATGTTACTGTTGTTTGTAATAATCCATTTCATTGTTTAATTCCATATTAATTTTTTTTCAATTATTCATTAAATCAGAATCAGAGTATATCACTATTTCATTTCTTACGTAAAAGTAAACATAAATTAAATAATTAGATTGGAACGCCATCTACGAACCGACATCTATAGTATCCTTGAAACACGACCTTGAGGTAAGTAGTCGAATCTCTTTCTGAGAAGCCGTGGCAAAAGTATAGAATTCTATTAGACAAATGAAACGAACCCAACACGTAGACAACTATCATAACAAAATATTTGAAATAACTCAAACAACATAAACAAATAATACAACTTAACAAACACCAAAATTATTATTCCATAATAATATGTCGTATTTGCAGTTCGAATACGTCAAATAAACCTAACATAGCGTACATGCGACACATTTACTTAACAGTGAAGTAGAAACGTCAAATTGATTCAACACCGGCTCTGCCGGGCAATCTAGTATTTTGACGTTGGATATAACCTCAAAAATCTATTTGTTTGCTTTTGTTGGGACAGTGAGTATTGTTCTCTTAGAAATAAATAAACGGTACCCTTATTATATTGTTGGAGTGATACCCATACTTTGGAGGACTTTAAAAGCAGGTGAGTAAATTGTAAATTTATTATTATTCCAAATAGCTAGTCAGACTTGGTTACCGAAATTGTCGATAACAAGATTGATGCTGCAATTGAGCAATCCGAAAATCGGAAAGCCAGTTTATATACAAAATCGGGACAGCTACGTGAACGAAGAAGATTTAGTTCGTCTTTACAGAGCAGAAAGAAACAAAAATTAGAAGACAAGAAAAATAAGTTTTTACTGAAAGATCCATGTGGAAGCAAGTGCAAAAAATGCTGTACTAAAAAATTTCAGAAGCACAACGTGCAAATATACATTTAAATTTTTGGCAATTAACGGATTTAGAGCAAAAAACTTCCGTGTTAAACATGGCAGAAAAGAAAAATGCGAAAAGAATAGCTATTTGTGTATCAAGAGCAGAAAGTAGTACTTTGGCAGTCGAGACAGAAAGTTGCCGCGCGACGCGTCAGCGGAGCGCGGCAATCTGTCGAGACTACCAAAGGACTTTCTGCTCGAAATACACACAAGATTTTTTCTACGATCACACCAAAATAAAATTAATTTTTTATTAAAAACGTGTTACTTTCATCACAATATTGGAAGTTTATTTGACATATTAAGCCTACTATTCGAAGACAAAAGATTAATTGTGTATGTTGTGTTGCCTACTTATGACAATAGACTTTATGATTTAAAGATTTATGATTTTATGGTTGTATGAATATTATAGTTCATTAAATAAATTACAACTTTTTTAAATTTTATTTGAACGGAATACAGAACGATAATAAACAAACATACCTTTTACTTATTAACTAAATTAAAATTAAAGATACAATTTTGGCAATTTTTTATGTTTATGCCTGAGGTAGATGTCTCTGAAAGGTTAGAAAATGTCAAATCTTTCTGGTGATTGCAAGTATGTTGTGTTGCCTACCTATTGCCATTGTTTGTTCTTAGCAGTTTCGTGTACCTATGTACGTAGGCAACACTTATCACATTAATGTCAGATATTTATTACTTTAATGTCAGATATCTTTTAGATTTCCCTATTTCTCATTATATTATTACGGAAAATACTGTTGGATGCTTTAACATATTAGAAAATCAACTAAAATATTTATTTATTCTACAGTTTATATTAAAATATCTACTAGCTCTCTTTTATCTATAAATAAAATTAGGCGTGCGCCAAAGTTACTTTCTGCTTAAGAGCGCCAATAATGTCAAATTATGACAGCTCGCGGAAAACATCAACTTTGCGGTTAGATTTGAGTGTGCAAAAGCCTACTTTCAGTAGTGATCGTAGGAAAAAGTATCTTTAAATTCAAGACGGTCAATGAGTTTTACATATAGGCTCAAAGATGATAACGGTAAAATACAGGAAGTATGTAAAATATTTTTCTTGGCCATCCTTGGATATTTGCCAAACAATCATCGAGTTATCCGAAGTGCATGCTCTTCGACTACTACATCTCAGTTAAAGGCAGAAAATCCCAAAGAGGTACCGCTAGTTCCTCAAAAAAGATAGATCGCTCTATAGAGCTGCAGAGAGCATATAGAATCGTTCAAGCCTTCAATTTCACACTACCGGACGCAGCACGCTCCAAATAGGAGATACCTTCCAAGTGATGTCACCATAGTGATATGTACAACGACTTCAAGGAGAAACATCCAACAATTAATTTTCATATTATTTATATAGGGAAGTCGTCAGTAAAATGAACATTTCAATCGCTGCACTTGGACATGAAGAGTGCTTTACTTGTGCAGCATTCAAAAACTATAAAAATGACACCAACCATGATCCCGAGAATATAGGAAATGATTGCGCCGAGTGTGATTCATGGAATAAACATATCGAGAAGGCAAACTCAGCTAGACAACAATATCAAATTTATGCTGAAGCGGATCATCCCAACACACTGGCATGTTCAGCAGATCTTCAGAAGGTAAGAAAATATTATAATGTTCAGCATTTTTTTTTTGGGGGCTTATGGGCAGCTGGCGGCTTCTTTAAAAGTTGCAGTGAATTCCAATTTACTGCAACTACCATCTCCGATGCTAGTTACAGTAAATTGGAATTGCTTCCTGACGCGACGTTTCGATAACATGTTTCTTTACATTGGTCGTGACAGCCTTAATCACATTATATTGTTTTCTTCACTCAAAGTTATGTTTGTTTTAGGTCATTATGATGCTGCGGTGCGAAATGTTTAAGGAGGTGATTTTCGTACCTCTGTAATGGATGTGTCTCCAATGGAAACTTTGGTAGACTAAAGGTGTGGAAAGGCGTCTGTATAGGTGGTGTTGCGGATCACTTGGATGATAATCGTAAGGGAATGAAACAACTTTTTCTAGCACTGGGATATGTTTGATTTATTTACTATAATACATTACACTACTTACTATTACTAATGATCTGCATAAGTACTTAGCCGTATAGCAGACTTATACTTAATGGTTAATGATTACTGATCTCTTACTATTCAACTATAAAGAATGATCTTGAATCATTCTGAATCGACTTCTTCATCATAAATATTGAATGCATATTTATATAACCAGTCAAGTTCAAATAAAACAAATAAACATATTACTGTTTTGTCTTACTCCACGCTTTGAACCTGACTTTCTATTCAATAACCTTCTCTCTCTTTATTTATATAATATTAAAACGCCTGAATGTTTTGTTGAAATCAGATCAAGGGAATTTAATTAGTATTTTAAATATTTATTATTTTATTATTATATTGGGCCAAAAGGCATCACACCTCGTATTATAGGATTCAATGAAAGTATTGTTCCAATGGGGAGAAAACACAAGCAATTCCCCACATCAGTAGTTTGGTATGAAGCGATATCGGGACGGTCTAAAGAAGACATTATTAGTGCCTTCTACGCCTTCTTTCTGGATAACAGAGACGTGGAAACTGTTATTTTGTGGTTGCACAACTGTGCAGCCCAAAATAAAAACTGGGCTTTCTTTAGTTTCTGTGTGTATCTGGTAAACAATTTTGTCAACTGGGAAGACAAAAGTTTTCATATTTAAACAATATGGTGCAGGTTGATTTTGAAAGAGGAAATCAGTCATTGTCGTACAAATGCAAATCTAATGAACAAGAGGCTATAGTATTAAATTTTTTAGTAGCAAAAAAGCACCAAAAGAATGGTTTGGAAAAGCCTAAATGCAAGACCGACTATCGCGGCATAAGTCAAAATAGGAAGGACACTCTTATAAACCTATTTCGTGGAATTATTCCCATTACCAGAATGAACTTTTGGAATAATTTGCCGGTATCCGAAAATCCTGAAAATGAAGACGAATAAATTATTATTAATCATAATCAAAATTTTAGTTGACATAATATTGCTGTGTATTTATTGGATACAAGTTAGAGTTCTCGTTTTAGTTACAAAAACAAATAATGTTTAGTTGTTTTTTAGTTACGTAAAACGTTGTTTAAGTTAAACAGTTATAGTTTACTAGTAAGTTACAGCTCAACGTCTCATGAGCATTAAATATATCTTTTTGTAAAATCATTTATATGAAAAAATTGAAGTTATAATACAGATTTTAACCTTTGTTAAGTGTAGTTTTTCTATAGAGATGGTCACTTACGATTTGTTAAGCTAATCATCATTACTATTTTAGTTGCTGATGGTTAGGCGAATTTGTCGTAACTAACAAAAACATGTTTTATACTGTTAATTTGTGAAAAACAAGTTTGTATTTAAATTCTACGTCAAAAAATGTTTTATACACTAAGGTTATTAAAATTTCAAGGATATTAGTACTTAGTATGGCAAATATGGAGATACGACTCTTATGCTTAACAGGGCAGTATACCTTTTACTTCTACCTTTACCCTTGAAGGAAATAGGTACTCTATTTTCATAAATACCTATTTTGACCCAACCATAATAGTTAGACATATAGCCTCGCCCATTTTGTTGCGAATGATGAGTACTATGAACATGTAATACATTATTTCATGTATCTTCAATGGTTTTCGCATCGTACGCCAAATGATGACTTGTATAAGCAAGTTTTTGATACCTTAGGTTACGTTACTGTAATTCACATAGGCATCCCTGATTTATGTGAAAATAAGATATTACCCATGATAACCGCTGATAATGTAGCTTTTCATATGTTAACGAATTTTCAAAATCGGTTTAGTGATTTTCGAGTTTATCCATACAAACATACATACAGGATGATTGATTAGAGTGATAAAGCTTAGTAGGTCTGTTTTCATAAAAGGTACTAAAAAAAGTTATCCATAAAAATTGTAGATAGTTACATAACTCGGTGCCAGATCAAAGTTATGTTTTTTTTATATAAAACCTCCTATATTTTACTTTAAAACTGAAATCTGCCTCACTTGCTCATAACAGCAAAATGAAGTTGTTATATGTTATACAGGGTATTTGAAAAGTTATTACCAATTTTCCGTCAAAATCGTAAGAAGTTCAACGCCCTATATAATTGAATAGGAGTAAAATAATAATAATAATCTATTGAAGCCCAATATTTCTAATGATTATTAAAACTCTCAAACACGAATGATTATCAAAAATTCATTAAATCAAATACATGGTGAGTCAATACTCAAGTATATTATTTTCTCAGTAATTTTAAATGTACCACCCTGTATTAGTCTCATACTCTCATTTTTATCAAGCATTCCCTAGACCTGAAATTATAACCACTTTTGTTTTATTTTCTGTACGTTTTTCATGGTATATACATCATTATTTTTGTCATTTCTTGGAAAATTGATCTAAGTACAATCCTTTTTATATTTTACAAAACACATTTACCAAAAATTCGACAACTTGGTGTCGAATTATAACAGCGGAAAACAAATTTCCAGTTAGATTTGGATGTGCAAAAACCTACCTTGGTTGGTGATCGTAGACATTTGCCCAAAGTCACATACCACAAAGTTCTACGCGTGTGAGAGAGAAAAGCATATAACTACTTTTTGCCATAAGTGTTAGGATAATTATACTTCATCGAACATTTTTAGTTTTCACTTTTCTAAAGGTTTCCACTTTTTTTGATCAACTATTGCTCCTTATTCATTTATTTTCTTTCCGACCGTGAAATATACACAGTTGGCTGGAACAAAAGTTGGGCTATTTATTGAGCATACAATGATGAGGAGTCAGATATTATTTCGGTTTCTGTCGGATACATTCCCAACCAGTCAGAATATCTCAGATTTCATAATTCATAATTGATTTTTTTGCTAAGTTGCACATATTTTGTCGCATTCAACTGACTGTGTTTCACGGTATAGCACATTCCTATAGTGCGAACTAAAATCCAGACCACCCTGTATATTATAATATCGACGATATCGTAATTTTTTATAATTATTTAAAACAAATTTGTAGGTCGTAAGAAAAATAGTGTTCATCGATTGTTTGAAAATGATTTTTTCTACAGTCGCGCATAAAATGACTAATTACTATATTAAAATGAAATCGACAAATGCAGAGGATTGTTACTTTACGCTCTAGCGCAAAAAAGGAATCTTTTTCGCTCGCTTATTTAATCAAACCACGCCCTCCGAATTAACTCAATTGGTGAATAATCAACAATTTATCAGATTTAAAATTAAATGAAATTATATGAAAATTGTCAAAAATTTTGAAATATGGTCAAAAATGGTCAATAAATGTCAATTGTTGTCAATTATTGTCATAAACTGTTAAAAATGGACAATTTTTATCAAAAAGTGTTAAAAATGGACAATTTTTGTCAGAAACTTTCAAAAATGGTCAATAATTGTCAAAAATGGTAAATAATTGTCAAGAATGGTCGATAATTGTCAAAAATGGTTGTTAATTGTCAAAAAATTTTGAAAAATGGTCAATTGTCAATTTTTTTTTTAAATGGTCAACAATTTTCCAATATTGTCAAATATGGTTAGAAACTGTCCAAAAGGGACAATTATTGTCGAAATTGGTAAATAGTTGTCAAAAATTTTTAAAATCTTGAAAAATGGTCGATAATTGTCAAAAACTATTAAAAATGGTCGAAATTTTTGAAAATATTTGAAAAATTATCAAAAATTTAGAAAAATTGTCAAAAAAGGAAATTATTGTTAAAAATTGTTTTTTGAAATATGGTCAAAAATTTGGAAAAATGGTCCATAATTGTCAACAATTGTCAATAATTATCAAAAATGGTCAATAATTTTGAAAAATGGTCTGAAATTTTGAAAAATTGTCAAAGATGGTCAAAAACTATCAAAAATGGTCAATTATTTCCAAAAACTGTCAAAAATGGTTGAAAATGATCAATTATTTCCAAAAACTGTCAAAAATGTACAATTATTGTCAAAATTGGTCAATAATTGTCAAAAATTGTTGAAATTTTGAGAAAATGGTCGATAATTTTCAAAAACCATAAAAAATGGTCAATAATTTTGAAAAACTTTCAAAAATTTTGAAAGATTTTCAAAAATGGTTAAAAATGGTCAGGTATTTTCAAAAACCGTCAAAAATGGACAATGATTGTCAAAATTGGTAAATAATTGTTAAAATTTTGAAAAATAGTCGATAATTGTCAAAAACTATCAAAAATGGTCAATAATTTTGAAAAATGGTCAAAAATGACCAATAATGGTCAAAAACTATCAAAAATGGTCAAAAACTGTCAAAAAGGGTCAATTGTTGTTGAAAATTGCCAAAATTTTGAAAAATGGTCAATAATAATTGTTAAAATTTTGAAAAATGGTCAATAATTGTCAAAATTTTGAAAAATGTTCAATAATTGTCAAAATTTTGAGAAATGGTCAATAATCGTTAAAAGTTGTCAAAATTTTGGAAAATAGTCAATAAATGATACGAGCCGTTTCCGAAAATCGATTTAAATACGTAATTTATAAAATCGATTAATATTACTATAAAAATCTATTATTTTTTAACATCCCTAGTCAGTAGATCTTTTAAGGTTATTCATGATGAATAGCGAAAACGACGATTATTCTAGCACTCCTATCATAACCTAAGATAATAAAAAATTTTAATTATTAAAAGGGCGACTGTAGAGAAAACTAGGTGTGTTTTTCGAGCGTAAAGTAAAATTGCCGCTTTCGAAAGATCGCCGCGCTCCGCTCCTCGTCGCGCGGCAACATTCTTTCTCAAGCGGCAATCTGTTACTTTTCGCTCTAAATACACAAATAACTATTCTGCACTCGTGGTATTGTCAATACGTCCCACTCTTGTGAAAAATGTCACTTTCTGCACCTATACTGTTTTCCTTGAACGTGCGGAAAATTATTTTGGGAAGGATTGACTAGCACAATGAAAAAGTCATGCAGAAAATTGTATGCTTGAAAAGAAGGAGGATAATACAAGGTCACTACAAAAAATCATCGGGTTTGACAAAGCTATATGGCAGTTAGTATTACAACTAGAATGGTGAATGATATGTCGGTAGACAGAGAAAACATTAAATGTTCAATGTGGGCTCCGTGTGTCACACGACAGACGTCGATACTGTCGATACTGTTAACAACATCGGTAATGCGTCTTCTGAGCTCAGCCAGTGTTGTAGGAAGTGGTGATAGGAAAACCGTGTTTTTAATGTACCCCCAAAACTGAAAATGGCACGGTGTAGTATTAGGAGAATTAAGAGGCTACAAAAATAATGCCAAATCTTCTGCAGCACAACGATGAGGGAGTTCCTCGCTTAGATACCGACGCACTTCATGTTCCCAGTGAGGTGGAGCTCCATCTTGTTGGTTTATAAAGTTGTTGGGGTCAGTTGCGGAAATAACCACAGTTTCAACATATCGAGGTACGACATACCGGTCACAGTTTTCTCATGAAAGAAAAACGGTCCATACACTTTTGAGCTGGAGCTGAGTATTCCTCTCATATTAGAGAGTTGCATGAGGATTTTCCGTGCCCCATATCCGAATATCGTGACGGTTCACCTTGCCACTCAAATTAAATGTCGCTTCGTCGCTGAATACCAGACAGTTTGCAAATCCGTCATCCTCCATTGCTTTCTGCATGGCATCACAAAACTGGGTAAGTCATCTTGTAACTTTTGTACCATCTGTATAAGGTACGGTTTGAATCGCAATCGCTTCCCCCAAACTTATTACACAGTTTGCTGCGGAATACCAAGTGCACGGCCTGCTTGACTGGTGGCGAACGCACAATCATTGTCTAGCCGCACCCACTGTGGCGTCTGATACTCGTGGTCTTCCGGTGCTTTTACGTTTATCAAGTACATATGTGGTCTTGAATTGTCGAAACTATCGTAGAATGCTCTGATCACCTGGAGGAACAACTTCCCGTTCCCGTCCCCGTCGGAATGCACGTTGCACTGTAACAACCGATAAACATCGCGCGTATTCTAACACAGCAACTGCATTCTGCTGCATAGTCGCCATTTAGATTACTGCGGACGTGACGTGGGCGTGCGCATAACAAGCTGCCTCCGCGGGCGCGAGTTTTGAACGTAGAGGTTGTCGCTGCCTACATACATGTCATTTATTGTTCTCCCTGTCATATTTTCCGAATTATAGCTTTACCAAACCAGATGATTATTTTGTAGTGACTCTGTATATGAAAAAAAGACATGGGTTGTAGTAGTTCGGATAGATATAAAAAAATTATTTTCGGTAGACTTGCTTTGAACCTACCCGACCAATAACACAATGGCTGATAATTCAAAAAAGCTGCTCGGTTGTATTTTCTTTGTCGATATATAATTAGAAATATGCTTTTCATATAACTATTTTAGGCTGCAGTAATTCCAACAATTTTTGGTATTTCGTATTCCATCTATGTTTGTTACAAACAAAAATGTCAAAAATTTCAAACCAGCAAACAATTTATTCTCACGAATTTAATCTGCAAAACATTCACCAAATATGAAGTTTGCATTTACACTGCCTATTTGATTGATTAATGAAAATTAAAAAAAAACGGTGTATTGTATTCAAAGTGATTAAACTACCAAAAATATCAAAATCACATTTTCATCCTTCCATTCTCGCTGTCTGTTTGTTATGAAAGCTTATTAACTGTAGTTTTATAAATTTAAAATAATTCCAGCATAACAAGGTGGTTATAATAACTGAAGTTTGAATTTTGAAGTAAAAAAATCCGCCCAGCATAAGTAGTCAATTCGTACAACATAAAACAAATTATTCTATTGAATTATTTCGTGTGCTCAAAGCAAGTTCTTTCCATAAAATAAAGCCACCTTTCTTCTCTGCCAGTGCCAAAAACTTAGAAAAAAAAAGGCGAGCGGTCGTCGGACCGCCCACAGAAGCTTGCTTTTTATGCACAATAGAATGACCATTTTTCGTGAATTTTTCACCATTTTTAAAAAGTTTTGACAAATTTTTGACCATTTTTGACAGTTTTTGACGAATTTTGGCAATTATTGACCGTCTCTGACAATTATTGACCATTTTTGAAAAATTTTAACATATTTGGCAATTATTGACAATGTTTCCAAATTTTAATAATTATTCACCATTTTTGACAACTATTGACCAATTTTGACAGTTTTGACAATTATTGATCATTTTTGAATATTTTTCAAAAATTTTGACCATTTTTCCAAATTTTAACAATTATTGACCATTTTTGACAATTTTTGAGCATTTTTCAAAATTTTAACAATTATTGAGCCATTTGGACCATTTTTGACAATTTTTGACGAATTTTGATTGCTTTGACAATTATTGACTGTCTTTGACAATTATTGACCAGTTTGTGACAATTTTTGAAAATATTTGGGAATTATTAACCACTTTTTCAAAATTTTGACAGTTTTTGACTATTTTTGATCATTTTTGACAATTTTTGACCATATTTAAAAATGTTTAACAATTTTTCAAAAATTTTAACATATTTGGCAATTATAACCATTTTTTCAGAATTTTGACAATTTTTGACAATTTTTGACAATTTTTGACAATTTTTGACAATTTTTGACAATTTTTGACAATTTTTGACAATTTTTGACATTTTTGGACAATTTTTCACATCTAAGGGTGTGCGAGCTCAGTGCGCACAGTCGCTTGAATGAATTATCGCGTGACGAACGCTTTTTCGTAACATCACACGTTTCACGAGTTCACTAGCCTTCCCAAAAGTCCTATGTCGTGCAATAAGAAGCAAGCTTCAATTTAAATTTCATTGGATTAGTGGGTTATTCAGAAATCTGGCAACACTGTTGCGTGACGAACCCTTATTCGCTTTTTCGTAACATTACACGTTTCACGAGTTAACTAGCCTTTTCAGAAATATGGCAACACTGTTGCGTGACGTACTTTTCGTAACGGTTACACGTTTTACGAGTTCACTAGCCTTCTCAAAATTCCTATGTCGTGCAATAAGAATCAAGCTTCAGAAGGCCACAAGGCCACCTTTCCGCACACATGTCATTTTTTGGTAAAATATGGACAATTGCCTACCTTAAGCAAGGTCGCCAATTTGTTCGCGTTGGTCAAAATATTTATAGATGATTAATTTGCGATAGATACAACACACGCTATCCACTGGTCTAACGGTTTGTCTGCCAGCTTCGAAGAGATTTATGTCGAATGCTTGTTTTAACCCTTAACTACTGAGGTGAAGTCTATCAGACTCTGTCAGACTTTGCATCGTTTCTCCCACTTATAATTTTAATCGGATATTCAGGCGGCCCTCAGTACCTTCCTATTTAGTGTTTTTCTGACCGTTAACCAAAGTTGAGTGATTTTTAGTGATTGTACTCACATAATCATTCATACACAATTAGCATCGAAGGAGTCTCACAGACTACACATCAGTAAGTACGTTAGAAAATACTTTTTTTTGTTAATACTTATAAAATATGCTTTTTAGGAATAAAATAAAGGATTCCAAACCAAGTACTTTAAGAAAATATGTCAGCAAGTTGGATGATAAGTTCGAAAATATTGTTCATGAGTGGTATGATGGAATCGATAGTGATTTCAGTGGAAACGAAAACAATCCCGATTAATGCATTTTTAGTGATCATGACACAAACTCCGAGGCATCTGATAGTGAGAATGAAGAAAGTGAACCCATTGACAGAGAAGATTCAATGGTGAAACATGAAGATGAAACGCAAGATGATGACGCAATCGTAGTAAAAAAATATGCGTATGGAAAAAATCGTTTCAAATGGGCCTTGAATCCGCCAACAAATGCTGTACGAACCCCTGCAAGAAATATTATCAAACTTCCAGTTTTACGTGGTGCAGTTCGTTTAGTGGAATCTGCAAGTGCAGAAGAAATTTGGAATGAATTATTTTCTGACAATATGATCTCACTTTTAGTTCAATTGACCAACGTAAAAATGCTGAACTGAATCAAAGGCTCTTATGAAATCGACAAAAATTGCAAACACTTTTAGGTTTTTATGTCTAATGTGTAAATTATAACACCTGTTATAGAGGATGTTGAAGCAGTGAAAGGGTAGAAATTAAGATATTAAACACCCTTTGAATATCTCAGGGTTAAGGAAGGGGTTCTTAAGGGAGACAAATAAAACTAACGCGTTATGTAGATATATGCTTAATAAAGTCTATTGATTGACCTAACAGGTGGTAGGCCATACAGATTACAAGTATGTATAGGAAGGTACTCACAAAAAGGGGCTCTTACAAACATACGAAGTGAAGTTAGGGAACACGTGGTTTATCTATGGTGAGAACCACCGATATAATTAAACTTCAAATATCACATTTGAACGTTGACTTATGTCTAAAATTATAACCACGTGCAAATTTGAGAAAAGTTTTGATGGATATAATTAAAATATATATAAATTTATTGAAAATCACCAAAAATATGCATACCTAGGACTCACAGTATTTATGAGTTACTTATAATTAATATATCGTATATAAAATGATTACTGAAGGTAAATATATAAAAAGGTATGAATGTACAATTAAAAAACCTTATAAATTTATTCTTGGTGGATACGAAGTTGTCGGAGACAAGTCCTAGGGATTTGCTGAAACTATGTTACCTGGGATAACCACTTGCGAAAGGTTAGGACGTGTAGGGGTGAATACCAAAAGTATAGTCCTCGCACGTGTAGATCGGGGTAACAATTTTCCTATAATATTCCAGAGGTCCACACAGATTCTTAGAAGGTTCAGATCACCCTCAAGCCGATATTGGGTGGCCTTTAAGTGAAAAATGGGTATGAAGGAAAAGTTGAAATTGAAAGATTGAAATGGAAGGTGCAAGATGAAGTGGAAGGTGAAAGATGAAATGGAAGGTGAAAGATGAAATGGAAGGTGAACGATGAAGGCCTGGAATGGAAATAAGCGTAAGTGAATGATATGGAGCAAGTATTTAGAATATAATCACATAAAAGTGATTGGTCGACAAACTTACCGTTGATGGTGGGTGGCCTTTAAGCGAAACAAGACAAGTTGGGGTAATTACAATTTGTTTGTGAAGGAATAAATCCAACCCATTGGTTGAATTTCTAGTTCTAAGGAACCTTGGAAACTTTTCCTTTTTAAACTTTTTGTAAATTACAAAAGTATCCGTTAAATTAACGTTAGGTGCTCTTAGCTAGCATCCAAAGAGCGAAATGGATCAATATATCTCTTCCCTTGATCACAATCTCTCCTGAATGGTTGGTTCTTTTCCTTTACCAGTAGCTTCTAAGAGTTCAAAAGATATGCTATATGTGAATTTACAAAGGTGGAAAAGGATAAAGAATGTACTGAATTTGTAAAACTAGCACTTTGTTAATGAATGATTGATTATCAGTCGTATCTGATTATCAATCAATTAATTTTATTTTATTTTCTTGGTCTGTAAACATTTGAACCTTTGAGATATATATTTTATTATTAAAACTAAATACCCTATATTCTGAAACTGATCTTGCTCGCAATCACTACTTAAGAATCATTTTCTATGTGTACATATATTTTTAGGGAATTGAAGTGGATATGAAAGTCTGGAAGATTAAGTTCTGAAGATGTAGTCTATGTAAGATTTAAAAGAAGTAATGTAGGTCAATTACGAATGCTAAGTAAAAGTAATATTATTAAAATACAAAATAAACACAAATATGAAGAGTAAGTCCTAATATTCATTTATTTTCACTATAACCTGTTGGTAAAATTTGGCATATTGAGTGAGTGTTTGCATGTAACTTTTGACCTGTAACGAAATGAATAACAGAGCTCAATGTGAAAACATTGTCGATACACCCTCGGCCTGCACGAAAGCCAGATTGACACTCTGGCATAACTCCGCAGTTATCGACCCATAAAGATAATCTGTTTAGAATAACAGTTGTGAAGATCTTAGTGCAGCAATGCACCAAAACCAAACCTCTATAATTATCAGGTGTATCAGATGGGCTTCCTTTATGCAACATAGACAATAAAATGCTAGACCACACGAATTGGAAATAATTGAGGAATCAAACATTAAGTTGAACAAATAAGTAAAATTTATAACCCAGTTATGTCGAAAGCTTGTTTTATTGTGGACTTGAAATTAGAAATATTTGTGTCTGATGTAGAAGTGAGTATATAGTTATTGTTTATTGAATCATGACCTCACAACTTACTATTAAAAAAAATGTGCAGTAGGTGCAGTTTATATAATATTAAACTACCTACCACATAATAAAAAGAAAGAAAATGGTAAACATAAACGTTACTGGACAACAAATCTGTTTCAGAACAGAAACCAGAGACCTGGTGAAAACCTATTAAAAACGTTAGCAGTTCATTCAAGTGGGCAATTTAGAATTTTTTTTTTGTACATAAACAGGGACTCATAAGCTTTATTTGGGTTTTTGGTTCTGGAGAGTCCGTGAACAGTCTGGAATCGCGCAGAACTAGTTGCGTACATTATTCGGTCATAAGAACTATTCTCGGACCGTTTGAAATTGGTCAGAGTTTGAAAAATCCCGAACATCCCTCATGGTCTATAGAACTGAACTAACCCAACTAATTTGACAATTGACTTTTCTTTGGCTTAGATTGTGTATCAAGATAATTCATCACTGTTGTGTATCCCGTATCCCTTGCATTTTGGCCATTTTGTTGAATTTTAAGTATTAATAATATTAAGAAGTCTTGGATAATAACGGTAAGCAGTAACATCCATTTTGTAATTATTAAATTTGAAAAGTAAAAATCCAAAACAAACTACACACATGATGAAATAAAACAATTTAATTTGCTTAAATCTTCATTTTTTTATTTTGAACTAACGCGAAACGCGTCACTAATTTTAATTTGAACGTTAGTTCAAAATAAAAAATGAAGATTTAAACAAATTAAATTG
Organism: Lochmaea crataegi; assembly: GCA_947563755.1. Lineage (NCBI taxonomy): Eukaryota > Metazoa > Arthropoda > Insecta > Coleoptera > Chrysomelidae > Lochmaea > Lochmaea crataegi. The sequence continues at coordinate 14,268,787 of OX387435.1, forward strand.
TTTTATTTCATCATTAGTATGGATCTTCATCAAGTAAAAGCCTCATCTATTCAAACTACACACAATCCGTCAATGAAACAACTCTAACTGCTTTAAGCAAATTTTTAAAATAGATCACACTCTCCTCCTTTGCGAATAATTTGAGCATGCGTGAAAAATAATACGTAAATCGTCCTTGCTGCCTAAGAATTGTTTTAAAATAAACCCGAACACCAAACTGCGGGTGTCAGAACCATCCTGTTAAAACCTGAGTAAGCCAATTTCGACTACGCAAACTCAGGACAGTCTTAGAACAGTAATTGCATGAACCAAGTAAAGCTAGAAACTATTTATACGCTTTAGTATTTGTTGAGCACTGGATGTAGGCCTCTGAATTTCATAGAGCACTCAGACGGACCATTGCGAAATATCAACGTTACCGCCGTTTTCATTCTGTTTCCGTTTCCGTTTGAATTTTGGGGTTAGTTAAACATGGACGATCAACAACCTGATGGGCATTGGGCTAACGACGTTCAAATTAGGTAAGCATCGAAATGGTTAAAGATATTATTATTCTTATTGCTAAATTCAAACATGCACGAGAACGGATCACAATAAAATCACCAGCACAGCGCAAATATTTGTCTGGAAAATGTTTGATGTTCGTCGAATACAACACAAAAGTTTATTGATCTGGAGTCGTTTTAATAAATGAAAATTTGTGCGTAAAAATGTTGTTTGAATAGTGGTTAAGCATGTTTTAATTTTCATGTTTCAATTTTATGTAAAATATGAAACTTTGGATTAATTCTGTGGCACTTGAGATGATACGAAGCGTCATAAACTCGTATAATGAGTGCTCATGTCTGGATATGGGGGAGTTATTAAATTTGTCAGGCTAAGTGGCTACCGGGGCGTGTCCCCTCCTCAGGACATCATTGGGACGTTAATTTCGGGATCGTCAGCGATGCGAGATAAAATGATGAGGGGGCGTGAACGGTACCTGTTTCGGAAATTATTGTCTGTGGTAGATGTCGCCATTTTGCATTGCTTCATCTCCGAAAATGGAAAATTTTACATTTTTTATTAGCGTGTGCACAAATTTTCATTTCCAATTTTTTTTTTCAACCCCACTGTTTCCCTTATTACGTGGCAAATATATTAACCGGCTATAGGGTCAAATCTATGAAATGTGGTTGGAAAGCTTTTTGTTTGTTTGGTAAGTGCCATGAACAGGAAAATGCAAATTATATAGCACTTGAAGATTTTTATTAACAAACATCGATCTCCCATGTGTTCGGATATTGTAAGAGAAGCTTAATGAATATTTTTATCAGGTAATTTGAAAGGATTCCATTTTTTATCTCTCAAATTTTTTGGAACTCTTCAATACTGCTTCTTTATAAAAGATCAAAATATACCTCCAAAATTAAGTTACTTTCTAAGTGCGTTGCAATAAATGCGAATTTCTCCATTATTAAGTAAGATATCGGAAGTCAAAGTAATTTCCATAATTTACTCAAATTTAGAACGTCTTGGTTATCTTTGACGCTATTAAAAATGTTTGAATCCATAGTCAGTCAAGAGTAAGGTTTAAATTTGAACAGGTAAAATTGTGCGTTTTCCGTTAATATTTTAAAGCTTATTATGCATACATAATAGTAATATGGAATAAGCGTATTGTGTAATTTTTAATCATGCTTCAAAATCCAACAGGTACTTACAGAATTGATCCTTATATGTGAGAATTTTCATATGCTTCTTTTTAACTTGAACGTTTCATATATGTATATACATATATATCTATTTTCTTATTATTCATAATAAAAATATATGGAATTAGGATTGATTTTTATCAATTAACATTTCTGACACACTCTTTATTGTTTGTTGAATGAAAGAAGAAATTTTATTTGAATATTGTTATCGTTGTTTCAAATAGTTTCTATAATTTTCATATAATATACAATGCATTGAAGTTTTTAAATAGGATCTTCATCTCAACCCACCATATAACTTTATTATACGTTCCATTCCTCAATTTATACACCCACTAATTCAAGATGTAAACCTATCCCATACTCGAACTCGCCCTCTCTCCAATAATCCCCCATGGACCAAATTTCTCCCACAATACGATGTTTCCCTCTGCAAACAAAGAAGAAACCAATACTGATGTTATCCGAACAGCTTTCCTTATTGAGTTGCTGAATAATAAAGAAAATAACATGGTCTTTTTTACGGATGCATCAAAGACAGAATCAGGAGTTGGGTGTTCCGTAACCACGATACAAGGATCGATCGGGCTATATAAAATATCCTCTATTTGTAGCGTCCGTACAGGTGCGCTACTCGCTATCTTACAAGCCTTCAAACATGTCCAACAACTTGCAAATACACACATAGCCATATGCACTAACCATCTTCTTGTCCAATAAATACATGACATATATCAACAACTACGAAGACAAAATACAACCGTCACAATAACATGGGTCCCCTCCCACGTTGGGATTATTGGAAACGAAAAAGCCGATTGCCTTGCTAAAGGAGCCGCCTCAACTGCTACTGCCACAGTAAATCTTCAGCTTTGTAATGACTTAAAAGCTAACCTGAAAAAAATCAACCGTTCCAACTGGAAAATTCACTGGAATCAAATTATATGTCCACTTGGTGAAATTCAACCAACAGTGAATCAGTTTATCTGCCCCGACTTTTCAAGGAAAAATATTGCCGTTATACGAAGACTACGTATAGGTTATACTAGGCTCACACATGGTTACCTAATGTCATCATCACCTCAGCCTAATTGTCAGTAATTGCCACGTCAAGCTCTGCGTCAAGCATATTCTCTTTGAATGTCCATATTTCGCCACAATACGTATACAACTTGGAATAAAACCAAACTACAAGGAGACCCTAAATAGTGCAAATAAAGTACGCAAAGTGATCAAGTTCCTAGAAGAAGAACAACTTATAAACAGAATTTAATGTAAAAAAAACCTAATTTAGAAAATATCTTCGCTTCTATCATGTCATACTCATATTAGTTTAAGCTTTCAGTCTTTATATAATATATTATGTAATGTAACTCTTTCTGTATTGTAACTCGTGCTAATGGCCATAGCTGTCTTATGCACCATAAATTGAATTAAAAAAATAGCATCTAATAAATAATTTGAATCATTTAGAAAATTTATATTTTTTTTATAGTTGATATTAACGAAAATACCTAATTTCATATTAATACTTACGGTTTATTGAATTTAAAAGTTATTTTGAAATAGTCAATGTGATATAATTATTACTAATAAATTTTTACCTAGAGAGAGGATACTAAGCAACAGTTATTGAAAAAAAAGGAGGATGATTATGAAATTCTGGAGGAAGTCACATTATTTTTGAAAAAGCGAAAAATAAAGATATACAATTTGAAGAAAATCAAAATTAAAAAACGAAGGAGCATTTTTATGCTATATAATCAATAAAACCTAATATTTTTAACTATATTTTAGCATAAATAAATCCAGAATAAAAATCCACTTAATCATAGAAAAAAATTTTAGGAGAATTTATGGACATATTTTGGTTGAATAGTGAATTATAGAGGGACATTTTCCAAATTAAAACTTTTGTTTCAGAAGTGAATTTCGGACTAGTAAGAATTCAAATTTTTTTATAGTGGCTGCAGTAAAACGTCGAAAAGTGTTTAAAACGTTATAAATACAAAAGTTAAATCTAAATTCTATGAAATTTGAAAATATGAATATTAGCATTCAGAATTTAAAGAAACATCGTTATACAGTTAACGAAATAAAAATAATGATGTTTATTGTAACTTCTTACAAAGGGCTATCGACCGTGGTCCTTCTGTTCATTAAGATTACATATTTTATAATACATAAAACATAAAAATACATGTTAATATTGCTAACTTAGTATTAAATAATATCAATATGTGAATGAAGTAATAAAGAATTCACTCTGCTAGTTCTTGTATTCTTTCCCATAGTGTCTTCTCTGGAAATTTGCATCTTGAAATTCTGTTTTCTCTGATGATACAGTATTTGGACATAAGGAGCATACTATATTCGTTTTTTGAAAATTTTTCTGCGTGTTTTTGTATACGATCATTTAGGGGTGTGATTTTCGTTAGTTCGTATAACAGCTGATTTGGAGGATTATGTAGTGATTCCTTAGATGGCGGTTTTTAGTGATTTTTCTAATTGAGGATGTTTCTGCGACCTGCAGCATATGTCTGGTATGAACCCGAGTGTTCAGAAGAATGATGCTTGCATATTCTAACATAGGTCTGCATATCAGTTGGTAAATTCTGCTGGCACTTCTGATGTTGATTTCTCGATTTTCGTATTATAAGGAACGGAAATGACAGGAACGAGTAATGGTACATTTCTTTATATTTGAACAGTGAGCTTTGAATTTTAATTTGCTGTCGAGTAGTATGCCTAGGCACTTCACATTGGGTTGTGGACGAATCTGTTGATTTTGGAGGATGATGGGAGGGGAAGAATTTTTCAGTCGGTGATGAAACAGGATTAGTTGTGACTTTGAAGGATTAGGAAGTACTCTCCATTTATTAAACCAGATCATTGTGTTAGTGGTAAATCTCTGCAGATTCTCTGCTGCTTGAAGTGTTCTGGGTCTTTATTGTAAATATCTGCACAGAATGTATTATATAATATTGGTGACAGAGGAGAACCCTGTGGTAACCCATGTTCATTTGTGAATTCCTTTGAATATTTGTCATTAATTTTAGCAACATTACACTGATAACAGCACATGGTCTGTGCTGTTATCAGTGTAATGTTGCTCTGATTGGTTGTGTTCAATCAAATGACCTCAAATTAACTGATTTCATTGGATATCTACTAGAGCAAAAAAACTTCAAATAAATTCCTTTTTTTTATTCATAAATAAAAATTATCCATATTACATTATATACAGGTTTTGTCATTAATAATTTTAAATAAATTATATATAGGGTTTGTCAAAATAAATAATTCCAAATTAAAATAAATTACATACAGGGTTATCCATAAATTTATATTTCCCAATTTAAAGATTCGAAATTGTTTAATAATAATAAAAATTTATATCTGTAACCTTATTGGTCTATGAATCTGCCTCTGTTAAACAGTTAAGCTTGTATTAAAATGATAAAAAATGAAAATATTGTTATTTATATGTAGTGGTGAAATATTAATAATATTTTAAAATCATTACAGTATGTATGCTCGGGTCAAATCTTGCAACTGAATTCTAAAGCAGTTATCCTCAACCGATTGGAATAAAATTTTGCATACACGTTAAGTTTGGTTAGCAATGCATGGTTAGCTGAGTGACGTCCTTCTCAATCCAATATAGCGAACCTCCCAAAATGACGTACTAGTTATTTTCAAAAAATCACATAATATAGGTATCAAAGGGAAGGAAGGGAGAATAAGGAAGATGAATGATCGCCCAAGATGGGGGACTTGGTATTTTTTACGCACTCGCTTAATATGGATATCAAATGAAAGGGTTTGCTAAGAAGTGATCGTTTTCAGACCAAATCAGTTACGAAAACCCAATTCCATGACCTTTGCCTTTGATGTGTTTTCGTCTATATTTTCAGAGTTTCACGTCTTGATTAGTGATACATTACACAAAATGATGTGGTATTATTTTTATTCAAGAACAGTAAAAAACATCAGAAAAATAAAACGTGTTCTGTCATAACAAAACAAAAACAAAGTAAGTAACTTATATAATAAAACAAAACTAACAGAGTTAGGTTAGAAAATCTTCTTTTTCTCATTGTGTCACAGGAGTCTTGGTTCCTCTGTTGTAAATGTCAACTTTTGGTGAATTTGAAGTATTTGACACTAACATAGGTCCCCGCCTTGAAACACTTTAGGGTTTCAAAATAAATTAACTTGATGGGGTAAAACGCATATCTTGACTACAGGAGGCTTCAGCTCGGTTGTGGCAGTTCTAATGGTTACGGATCGTATGATGTTATCAACGCCTGAGACGATTTGGAGAATTCGTACGAGTTTCCATTTGAGTGGTGGCAGGCCGACTTCTTTGACTATAACCACCGTGCCTACCTGAAGTAGTTGAGGATAATTTATCTTCCATTTGACCCTGGTCTGAAGGTGTGAAATATATTCTTTGGTCCACCGTGACCAGAAGTGTTGAACCATTTGTTGTGTTATTTGAAAACGTGATAGTCTGTTTTCTTCGATATTAAGAAGACTTGGTTCAGGGTTTGTCAATGATTCTCCCATTGGGAAGTGCGCAGGAGTTAAGGGATTCATATCATTTGGATCATTGGATAGTGGATAAAGTGGTCGGGAGTTTAAACAGGCTTCTACTTGACACAACTAGACCCCTTTTCGGTATTATATGACAGGGTTATATTATAAGCTTGTAGAGTGGAAAAAGAATTAAATATTCAAAAATTCCGCTTGAATAACATTGTTTATTCCCATTTTCTGAATCGGAAATTCAAAATACCCTAAATTGAGATGGAAACATTGATATTCACACAGCATACGATGTAGGTATCCTGGATATTTATGGAATGTCCTACGATATTCTGAAAATGTTATCATGGATATTCATTGGATGTTCGGAAGATACTTGACTTTTAGGATATTGATTTTACTTATTTATCTCCGAGTATGTGAAATTCAATTTTATCTACTTTGTAAACTTGTTAATATCTTGGACTGGAAAAAGATCGTGGTGGCAACTGCAATTTATATCAATTCATTTTTTCGTGGGTTAGTTATTATAAAATGACTGCACATCATAGATATATTCCAATTTTTGTGTGTTTCATGGCATGTATTCTTCTTATTTCCACTTGTGTTTAGTGTATTATTCGTGAAACTTTTCATATGAGCTGCAGTTTAATGAAAGATATTGTATACGGTGAATGTTTTTATGGAAAAAAAAGAATTAAAATTGTTTGTAACAGTTTGTACCAGCTGCTGGTTTCAAAATGTAGATATTTCATAACCTCTACTCTCATGGAAGCATGTAATAGCAAGAAAACGTTATTACAAAGGGTTTATTTTTGTTTGTATCTAATGAAAATGCAAATGAAACCAGGAATTATACTGAGAATTTCGACATATAATTTTTTTATTGAATGACTCATTAAAAATTAGTAAACATTATTGCATATCTGAAACTGCTTAGCTAGTCAACATACTTTCATATATAATCTTCTTTCAACCTTTCTGCATTAGATCCAATAGATCTCCAATGTGTTTTAATTTGGATTTCATTGGTATTGGACCTTGGACTGCGAAGATACAAATAGGAAATATTTAGTGATTGAAGTATTGTTAGCTTTATGTCTATTTCAAAATAAGATATGTACCTGAATATGATAAGCGACCTTGTGATAAAGCTCCAAGGTAGTACCATTTCAATTCAGATGGTATTGAACCTTGGACTTCGAAGATACACCAAGAAAACTATTAAAATCAAATAGGAAATATATAGTGATTGAGGTATTGTATGCTTTATGACAATTTCAAAACAAGATATGTACCTAAATACGATTAGGGACGTTGTAATATAGCTCCAAGGTGGTCCCATTCCAATTTAGATGGTATCGAACCTTGGACTTTGAAGATACACCAAGAAAACTATTAAAATCAAATAGGAAATATAGTATAATTGTGGAGTCGGTGCCAAGTCAATGTCTGCCTTCACGTAGCGTGATACAATTCGTCGGATCTCGGCAATTTTAAATGTAAACTCGTGCCAAGTGTCTTTCTATACTCGTACTGGTTAGGAATATTCTTTGTATGGTTTACTTGACACCTACTTCAAAATTATGAAACAATAATCGATAATTACATAATAGACAATCGTTTCTCAACTACCTTAAACGAAGAAACAGATGACTATTTTCAGCTCTCAAGCTTTTGGTCCAATTCATGAGTGAACTAGTAACTAAATAAACTATCACATTTACATTTGTGTGTAGATAACACTTGAATTAATTTCGATCTCGTTGATATAAACGCGCTAACCATTTGCATGTTCAATATGTTTGCTGAGAGCATTTCATACTACGTATCCGGAGGTCTCACCAATATTATTTGTCTCTATTAGGATCCAACTTATACATACGGAAGTTGCGAATAACTTTATTGTTAAAGCTCCTGTATTTTTGTTGTCCATAAATTTAACAAAGTTTCTGGTAATGACTCGAAAGTTATATATTGAGAACAATGGTTTGAGTGGTTGTTTGTAATCAATGAATTTACAATATTGATTACAAGTCCTAACAAGTTAATGAATGGTGGTGATACTGAAAAAGCATCTTTCCAGTGGTGACCGGTTGTATCAATGGTTTGGAAACTGATTTAAATCACAAATTATAACTTTTCTAGGGGGTAGTCTGGTGTCTATCCAAACATACATCTTGTGAATAAGTTGTACCTGATAAGAAAAAAAATATGTTCACGATTATTATATAAAAAAAATTGGTATATGATTATGGCTAAGTCGGGAATTCTGGAACCTTTGGTGATACTTGACACTGGACACTGTTCACACTACCACTACACCAACACTTTACACTATCTTTCGCGCGATTCGATAACCAAGTTATCTTCTTGAGAGACTGAAGGTAAACTAATGATATGATTATGGTTGATTAGGCCAAGTGATTATTTCTTTTTGTTCTCGGGAACTGACGACGTCTTATGAAAAAATGAAGAGGTGCATCTCTTGTTACTTCAATAACTCTTTTTTTCACAGTTTCGTTATCTTCATTTTCAAATGCATCCTGACACTCGGTAAAGTTTCCAATCAAAATCTCAAACTCCATTAGAGGGTCGTTCAGTCTTTTTACCACTATGAATTATGGATATAAAATGGTCAGTACAATATTGACGAAATATATAAGAGGTATTATTATTATATCGGAAAATCAAGCCGCCATTAAATCGCTGAGCTGTTGTGTAATCTGTGAAATAGTAAAATGCATAGAAATTCTCAACGAATCAGGCAAGATCAACATCGTCATCATACTGTTGGTTCCAGGATATACTGGAGTTGAAAGGCATGAAATAGCAGATGAACTTGCAAAGAGAGGTGTCTTTTGGGAATCGGATCCCTTTCGCGGCATCAGCATCGATGTTATATTGGAAAAAATAGACAACGCCGGAAAAAAAGGGAATATGTAATCATTGGAAAGATCTAGAAGGGCTAAGACAATCAAAGATACTCTTGGAAAACCACAACCAGGTAATAATAAATTAATGCAATAGAAGTTTCGACAGGTATCTTAACAGGACACTGCCGTCGGAATGGTTACCTTGAGAAGCTTGGGCTATTTAAGTGAAGAAAATGTAGATCTTGTGGATAATAAAAACTATTGGAAAAAAATAACCCAACAGTTCGGAGAAATTGAAAAAGAAATTAATAAAGGAAATTTTATTTTTCTTTTGGAACACACTGTATTAACACTGCTGTTTTTCAAGTCATTGTTTTATTGTATTTCCAAATTTTCGTTAATTACAAATATATTGAGCTATACTTTAACGATTATATGATGATTAATTTTCTGCTTACTTAATAACTTTGCGGATCTTATACATTTTTCAATAGGACGTCGAGGCTCGTCAAATTGTTGATTAACCACGCCAAGCCACACGACTTAGATACTTTTCAATATGATACATACGATATTTGATTTATGACGTGTCTAAAATTTTCGGTAGCATCATCGTTTATAATTTAACTTGTCTGGTGCTTTCGCACATGATTTATTGAGAATTCTCAAACGTCATTTCAATGGGAAACTTTGCAAAGTTTATAAATCAGTAATTCACCTTTTACTGGAAGTTTTAGTTTATCGGAGGTAACTTGAATTAATTTTTAATTGAAGTTGAAATAAAGAATGAAAACAAAAAATTTATTTATTCATTATTTATCGCATTGGTATTTTTATGGAGTATGATCGGTATCAATAGATAAATACTTCTACGAATCTGGAGGAAGGGCGATAAGAATTCGTCGAATGGACAAATCGATAACTTCAAAGTTTCAGTGGAAGTAAATACTGAGAGTTTCTGTTAATTACATTGTAATTTGTTGGTTACAGAAATAATTTGAAATAAATGGGATATGAATAGAATAAAAATCAAGCATTCCAGCATACTGCTGGTGTATCAGTTCGTAGCATGTTTAGTTATGTCGCAAAACATACGATCATTTGCTTCATGAGCAAAAAGCAATAAATTCAGTTTGCTTTGGCTTGTCATGATTGCATGTATCCATACTATTATTATGAAGAGGAAATATGAGTTTGTATGTACAGGGTGATTCATTAAGGGTGGCGACTTTCCGTTTCTCCAAAACCGTATGTCCCAGAATTTGGGAAAAAAATTCTTATAAGAAAATCGGTAGGTGATGCAGTCTATCACTTACAAAACATAGTTGGATTTTTTACAAAATATTTCCCAATTTAGGCTGGAGTCATTTTTCTGTATCACCTATTTTGAAGTGTCCTTTCATTGACATGAAGAAGACTGTAACTTCCATAGGCCTGAATGGATTTTCAAAAATATATTCCATGCTTAGAGTATTGAAGGTAGATTCCAGAAGCAAACAACAGCAATTTTAGCATTTTTAATTTCTCAATCGGCAACTTGAGGGGTTATGTGAGAAATTTCAAATAAAATGCTATTACACTAATCAGCTCACGAAAAGGCAAATCGGGTGACTTATTAACCTGTCAAAACCGCGAACTGATATCTCTTGTCATTCCAAAGATATTGGAATTTTTTGGTGAATGATGATGATCGTTGGCTCACCCAGTAAGTTGTGAGAGAAATTATGCTGCTAAAATTGTTTGGAAAATAACTATTCATTGTACTATTATTAATACATTTTTTCGTCGACCTTTACAAAAAATTACTAATTTCCGAATGAAAAATCGACTATTTTTGAAGGCAAGTATTTTTCGTCCGCCAACACACTTTTCGTGCAGCAACAGTTTTCGTCCGCAAACACTTTTCGTCTGCAAACAGTTTTCGTTTGCTGAGCAAAAGATAAGTTTGATCTGGGACATCACGAAGAAATCTGTTTCTTTTATCTCGACTACCCAGATAGCAGAGTTACGTGAAAATGACGTCAAGAACTAGTCACCTGGTGACGAGAAATGACGTGATATATGACGTAATTATGACGTGAAGTCCTAATGACTCGGGCCGATGATGTCATTTAAATAACGTGTTTTTGACGTCATATAGGTAACGTCTTATTATTGTTATATTTGAATCCCTTTTTACAAATTATAAATTATTGCTACAAAATGTAAATACTCCGAATTTAACATTTTAAAGACTGAAGCTTCTCTTTTAATGACGAAACATCCAAATAAATGCAATAATTAAGCGTGCAGAGCCTCCAAAAAATAAAGGAACAAAAATTGCTTATACTGTCGCACAACGTTCAGGAGAAACAGCGGGATAATAATAGAACAAAATCAATATTTAAGTTTGAGCATTTTATTTCCCAACTACAATAAATTACAGGGAAACAGATAATGGAACTACTTAGTCCAGAAAGCCAAAGGGGTTTTTCGGGATGATAAGCATCAAGCTGATATTTTGGCTTCCTTCTGACGAAACGCCCAAACATCCAAAATGACAAAACTAATACATGGAAGACTCTGATGTAGGACAAACATTTTAAATAATTATCTTTAGCCACCGTTTTCCGATATTTTCGCAAATTAAAAAGTTGTGTCGTCGAAAAGAAGCCACTTACGAAATATCACTTTGGTGCTTATCATCCCGAAAACCCCCTTGGTCTCCCGGACGAACTGCAAACAAAATCATTAAAACTTATACAATAAACACAAAATTACCAAAACAGTCCATTCTGAAAGAGTGTTATGTAGACCAAAAGAAAAACTCCAAGTCTTTCTCCACAAAATGTATTAAGACACAAATTCTTTAGAATGAATTAAAAAGATAATTTAAAATAGGAGAAAAATACAAAAACGTGTGGCCATACCAGAATCGATAACTTTTTAAGGTCGTATTGGGCCCAAAACTTGAGAGATTAATTTAACCGTATACGTTTCATAAATATAAATTAAAAGTTATATCTTAATTTTCTCTCCCTGGACACAGGTTTATGAAGCAAAATATATTTTTCGCCTCATACGTTTGTGATGCACAATGTTTAATCACCTTCTAGTAATATTTGATCTGAATAGCACCAGAAACGGAATAATAACATAATAAAAACTTGGGTTTTCATTATTCTTTTCCATTATCATTAACAGTAATAACCGTTTAATAAGCAATCAAATTTGAATCAGTATGCTGTTTTTAAATGTGTGTACTTGAAAGCTTCATTACTTTTTCTCTGTCCAGCAAAATTGTAATGTATTGGTGAAAACTAATCTCCAAATTTTGTTGACTTGCCCCGTGTCTCCACCACCACCTAGCGTAGAAAAGTGAGATGCCTAAAAAAGGTAAAGAATGCTAGGGTTTCATACAGCGCTAAATAAGTCTAAGGTTGGAAAGAATTAAATATTAAATATCATTGACATACCAAAGTCAGTACGTTTGTCTTGAATATTCAAAAATTCTTCAAGTACTTTAAAACTCAGTCGCTAATGGAAATTGGACAGGAATATCACTAGTCAAACCAGCTCCAATAATATAATTTCCTGACTGCTTCAGCAGCACTTTGATCTCCTTAACTTCTTCTCTTTATCTTCAATGAAAATGCCGGTTGTTTTGTATGGGAGCCAAAACACTTCTTTTTTGAGAAGCGTGAGCCACTTGGAATGAACAAGTCCTATTTTTCCGTTTTCAGTAAATTCCACCCCTACATAAGCCATATCTTTTGGAAGGTTATAGTTGTGAAAGTTCATGCAGGCAGTCAACTACAATATAAAACACATGGATTTTACTAATACTGCATTGACTCCAAATAACGGAACATAAATTTATGAGAGTGCTAACTAATTCTTTTAATTTATTAATCAACGAAAATTTTACCCAAAAAAAACAAAATCTTACAAGTTCCATGCCTAACCAAATATTAACTATTTAATGAGTCACTTATCCTTCAGAAAATGTCCTGCTCCTTTCATTAGTATGCTTATTGCTTACACATTAAAGGCTTCTAAGTGCTTCAACGTTCCAAAATCAACACTCGAACTGTATGTCAAACGCGATAAGCCCTTAGAAGAACAATGCACGCTACGAATTGGCCGAAAACCCGTTTTGTCACACGAAATGGAAGAAGACTTGGTACAATTCTGTTAGGAGATGGACAGAAGGTATTATGGTCTAGGTCTTGCAGACATCCGCAGACTGGCTTACCAGCTTGCTATAAGGAATAATCTTTCCAATCCCGAGAAACGAGATGGTAATGCGGGTGAAAGATGGCTCAGAAATTTCTACCGACGTCATCCCAATATATCTTTGAGAAAACCGCAAGGAATCTCAAAAAATAGAATAAAAGGGTTTACCCCAGAAAATATCAAACGTTTTTTTGATATTCTGGAGCCAGCTATGGAGAAGATACATTTCAACCCCTTTAGAGCCTATAATGTTGACGAGACCGAAATCACCACAGTACAATCCAATATTGCTAAGGTCATCACTCTAAAAGGAAAAAAACAAGTGGGAGCCGTGACAGCTGCAGAAAGAAGAGCACTAGTGACCGTTGTTACATGCATGGATGCTGCTGGAGGGTTCGTTCCTCCACTGTTTGTATTTCCTCGCAAAAATATGAAGGCTTAGCTACTGGACGGTGCTCCAGCGGGGTCAATTGCCGCTTGTCATCCCTCAGGTTGGATCCAGGGTCACATCTTTACCCAATGGATGCATCATTTCATCAGCCACGTAAATCCCACTGAAGATGATCCTGTGTTGCTCATTCTTGACGGTCACTAAAGCCACACAAGAAATCTGGATGTAATAGACCTACCAAAAAAAAAATGGATTTCTTTTGTATGCATTCCACCCCACACTTCACACAAAATCCAACCATTAGACTTGTCTTTTATGTCTCCATTGAAGACATACTATTCAAGAAAAATTCAAAACTGGCTAAAGCATAACCCTTCTTGAAATGTAAGTCCCTTTCAAATGTGCAGATTATTCTGCCCTGCTTATCAGAAATGCGCGACTGCTGAGATATCAGCTAATGGTTTTCGTGAGGCTGGAATTATTCCATTCAATCGCTATGTATTCTGCGAAGCAGATTTTCTGATAGAAAGAGAACCCCCAAAGAGAACCCCACAACATACCCCCGACAACAATCCGACATCAGAACCAGATGTCACCATTAACTCAGCTCAAGTCTCCAAATAAAATACTCATCCGAAACGACAAACGAGTGGCGTTGAAGATGTTGGCCAGTCATCAGCATTGTAAAAGTTCTAGACTTTACACCTTTACCATCTTGCAGTTCGTGGACAGCGTATTCAAACAGGGGATGTAAGACTGGTTCTGCAGCGTTAATCACAAGTACGCCCTACAAAGATGATTTGGAAGCTAGCCTCAAGGAGAAACAAAGAAAAGAATCACTGAAAACTAAAAAAAAACTTCTCAAATTAAATGTTTTGAAGAAAAACTAAAATGAAGAAGACGAACCCCCTTATAACGATGACTCGGATATGGATACCGATGAAGACAGTGACGCCGAGTGTGTTTTTTGTACTGGACGTTATTCAGAAGACCAACCTGGAGAACCCTGGGTACGGTGCTCTATTTGCTTTGGATGGTCACATGAAGAATGTGCAGGTAGTGACAAGAAAAAAGTTTACTTGTGTGACTTTTGCCTTGAAAAGTAGGCTCCCACTTTTGGATAGGGTTCCAAATTTTAGATAGGGTATCCAATTTTAGGAACCTTTTTTTTTTAGTTTGAAAAATTGTGAATTTTTAGTTTTGACTTCTTTTTATATCGTTTAAGATTGAAATAAATATTTTGGTATGCATTACGTGTTTCAATCGTTACTGAAAGACATTTCAGGCACAAAGAAAATACCGGTTAAAAATTTTTTCTTTGCAAAAAAGTTGATTAAAAATAGTATTCAAAATTAGGCGACTTTCCTCTACTATTGTATTTATTAAATATTACCAATGCAAACTGGTATCAGTTTTCTTAATTATACTTTTCTGCCACATCGAAGATTGCATAGGATCATAAATTGTAACGAGTTCGGCCGCTGTTATTTCTTTTTAAACGCGTTTACTTGGTTAATTTATACTTACTATAATAACTAACCTAACCTTAATTTATTGAGAAACAAACAAGTCATTTATCGTCGTGATTATGACGTTATTTTTGTAGAATCATTATGACGTAATTTTATCACGTCATTTTCAGGGTGACTGACGAGTTGCAACGACTTATCACTTGAAAATGACGTGATAATGAGGACACCCTGCTACCTGGGTAAACACTCTAGATTTTTTGCTTTGTACCCAACGCCTTGTTTTTTCAAAAATGCAATAAGCTTCGGAAATTTGGAAATGTTAACGTTTTAGCAGACGAAAAGAGTTTGCGGACGAAAAGTGTCTGCGAACGAAAAATACTTGCCTTTTGATTTTTCATTCGGGCATTAGTACGTATAATATTAAGGTCGAACCACAATAAAACAGCTGTCAAACACTGAAATGGATGAATTCTTATGTTTTAGAATAGTATATTCTGTAACAAGGTTAGAATGAAAAGTCGATGCGAGTGGAGAGCTCCAAGTGCGAGCCGAAGGCGAGCGTGAGGAACCACGAGCATCACAAATTTTCATTCTAACCAAGTAGCAGACTATACTTTCTCCACGATCAAAGTTTTTAAATATATTTGTAATATTTTTCATATTCATTCTCTGATTTTTATGGTAGTAAACTTTCCAGTATATTATTTGCACTCTTTGGAATTTCAGGTGGTGTGTTTTCACACTCTGATTCTGAATAACTGGATAAATCCATGATACTATTTATATTTTCGAATGGAAACGTGACAGCAATAATTTTGACACTTACTCAAGTTTTGCCACTACGATGATACAATCAACGGCGTCAAGGCTAATGTTATTTTTGCTAACCAGTGTGAGAATATTATTCTATTCTATCACAAAAAAGAGAGAATGTGAATACATTTAAATTGCATGGGGGTAGAGGTGTTGCAGAGTATTTTTCCAATCTCAAGAGAGAGAATTCCAGCATTCTGTAATCAAATTTGATTTCAGAATTGGCAAATTCTGTGATGATCGTGGAGAAACATTCTTCCGTTATAATTGCACTTTTAATTGCAGTAGTTATACGAGCAACAAAATAATGAATATAGGTACTACAAGGAACATAAAGAAAGTAAATATTAAGGAAGATACAAATAATTCAAACTCAATGCTTTTATCAAAGTCATAAACTTGAAAGGAAACGGAATATCAAAATAAATAAAACAACAATACGTAGCTTGCATAAAGCATATGGCACAGGATGTCTCAAACTTAGATGATGGAAACATTATTTTATTTTTTCTTGTATATTGCGTATAAATTCAGGCTTTTTCGAAAATCTGATAATTGCATATTAGTCTGGGATGAATTTTCTTGAACATTCCCAATAATGTTTTAAACATTTTTCTTATTGCTAATGCTCTCTTCAACGTAACCAGTCGCCACAGCTTCCGATTTACATCCTATGTGTGATTGGATTTGATCGCTTGTCATGCCTCTATTTTTTGCCGGGCTCAGCAGTTGGAACTAAGCACAAAACATGTTTAGTATGCTGGCAGTCAGCAAATTCCGTCTGAACGCATTGCTGCAAGTTAGCAGTGGAACATAACCTAATTTTCTAATAATATTTTTTCAGTTTCATTGGAGAGAATAATTTCATTATTTATCACTCATCTGTAATCTTCCAAGTTTATTTCCATTATTATTGTTTATTACCAAAAAAACACAATGTAACTCAACCCAAGACTTTACCATTGACAAAGATGACAAAATTAAATATGGCGCGAATAATTGCCGCTGCGTCTGATGCTCAGCAGTTGAGATCCAGCATTCCATCTGGACGCAACCGTTGAGCCCGTCTGAACGTTCCCTATGAATCTCTGATAACACGTTACAAATTAATTTTTGTTATTCTCATCTCCATGACAAAGAAAGGTACCATTTCACATCAGTTCTTATTTCCATTTTTGGTTTTTATGATTTCAAAGTGCACCAATTAAAAAAATTAAAGTATAAGTGGATAACTGGTCTTTAAAGCGCACATTTTAAAGACATTTTCACTATGATCGATCACTATCAAATATCACAATTTGCTTCGACGCGGTTTTCGTGAACGTGAGCAATGAAAAATTTACTGCTTGAAAGAAGTTCTTCTAGTTGTTTGTTCTCACGTTATTTCAAAGTGTAATTAACGGCATAGCATAGCACTTGAATTTCGACTTTAATTCAAATTATCTTCGGATTCTTGCATTGATCATACATATATTTATTCCTGTCACAGAAGCTAACAGCTGATAGATAAACCATATTAATTGCAGGTTATATCATTTCCAACTGTATTTTCCACTTTTCTTAGCATCTCTGAAATTTTAAGTTTCAAAGATATTTCAATTTAATAAATGGAAACTGAGAATAGCTGTAATATAAATGTCGTTAAAGTCTTAGACCCGTATTCAGAAATATCAAATAACGGTATCGTTTCGATAACGGCCCCGTCACGGCAACGGTTCCGTTTGGTATTAGTTGGTATTCACAACTTAACCAGACGAGACATGACGGCACCGTTACAAAACGAGCGGACACACTATGGCAACGTTGTGTCGGTTACTAAATTTGTAACGTACCTAAGTGTCAATCATACTTCAACTTCAAACTATAACCAACGTTTGTTTTCGTTCATTTGATTTCCCATTTCAGTCGATATTTCCAAGCATTAAGGGAGTTAGCAAAAAGCAATTTATATCACGAAATATTTCCATATCTACCCATTTGTTCAAAATTTCCAACAAAAAATTTTTTTTTCGACGTGGATAATGCTCAAAATTCGTAATTAGGGGTTTTTTGGGACGACAAATCGACTGGCATAATCAGTTTTTGGATGGAATCATTTTTTCGCCTTCAAATAGAGTCATGAAATTTTCGAAAATCCACTTTTCAAAACAAAAGATGCTCATAACTCGACTAATTGAAGAGATGGAACGTTCTAGTCTGCGCCATTGGATTCAGTGGAAAATTTTAAATATGCTAGTGAATTTTTAGTCGATATTTCCGAGCATTAAGGAAGTTAGCAAAAAGCAATTTATGTCACGAAATATTTCCATACCTACCCCTTTGTTCAAAATTTCCAACAAAAAAACTTATTTTTGACGTGGAAAATGCTCAAAATTTGTAATTGGGGGTTTTTTGGACGATAAAACGACTGGCACAATCAGTTTTTTGATAAAATCATTATTTCGCCTTCAAATAGAGTCATGAAATTTTCGAAAATCCACTTTTCAAAACATAAGATGCTCATAACTCGACTAATTGAATAGATAGAACGTTCTAGTCTGCGCCATTCGATTCAGTGAAAAGTTTTACATATGCTACTCAATTCTCAGTCGATATTTCCAAGCAATTGTGGATGACAGCTTCGTAATTTCAGATTTTTAACATAACTGTATCCGCCATTACTTTTAATAGAAACTTTTTGCGCCACACCCTGTATAAATATTTATAATATATACAGTGCCTGTCTAAAGTCTCTCCCCCTATCTATTCCATGAACCATAGAACTTAAATCAATAATGCTTGGGTGCCTGAAATAGGGTACAAATTCAACGTTTTTGATATTATTTCGTGACGTCATCATTCAAAATGGCGGACGACCTCTATTTTGTGAGATAATTTTTAATGGGATCATATGGCAAGTAATACCTCATTTGAATGCTCGTTCCAAGTCCTGTTTAACGACACCAAAAATTTGGTTTCTGAATACCATTTAGCGTCAAACGGGTCCGTTTGATCATATTACGGCTGGTTATATTTATGGTTCCGTTATGGGCATTTAACAGAGAGAACTATCAAAAATAACTCCTCGGTTAAAATATAACGGTGCCATTATATTTTAATCGAGTGTTCTGAATAGGGGCGTAAAATGAGTTGACGATGAAATCGTTTGGTCCAATACGAGAGTCTGCCAGAAAATTTTGATGTTTATATATATAATGTTTATTATTGATGATAATTTCAGAAGGATGAGATCATTAAGATTAGGAGTATAATTTGACAACCAATGCTTAAAAGGTATATTATAACATGAAATTCGAATAAAAAGCTTCAAGTTTATACAGTGCCCTCTGATTGCGTTGAATTATTATTATAACAGAACTTCCGGCATATGGCATATTCCCCAAGCTTCTGCAAGAGGGACTAGACATCATAATGGGTCCTTTAGTTTTGATACTTCGAAACAGCCATGCTCTAGGGTATATAGCAATTGCATGGAGAGAGTCTAAGGTGGTGTTTATTCCAAAACAAGAAAAAGAAACGTACACCCAGGCTAAATGCTACCGACTAATGAGTCTGACATCATTCATGGTGAAAACCATGGAAAAAGTCTTACAAATGTACTTACAAGAAGGAGCGCTTAAGAGCATGCCTATACATAGACTACAAAGCTGCCCTGCATAATTTGGTCTGATCATAAGGAAGTATCCCTTGCAGCATTTCTAGACATCGAAGGTGCTTTTGTCATTAATTATCAGATCCCTTAAAAAAGGGGGACTAGCAGTACCACATGCAAATGGATAGGATCCATGTTTCAGCATAGGATAATATCAGCACACATGCATGATAAAACATACACCGTTAGGACAACTAAAGGATGTGCTCAAGGTGGAGTACGTTCACCACTTTTGTGAAACCTAGTTGTGCATGACTTGATCTGTAGGTTGAATGATCAAGGCATATGGACGCAGGGCTTTGCGGACGACATAGTGATTGTCACCAATGGGAAATTCCCAGAGGTAGTTATGAATGTCCTACAGGAATTGTGGAGAAATGGTGCCTTGAAGAGGACCTTTCAGTTAATTAAAAAAAAACCAAACTATAGCTGCTTTTACAAATAGAATAGTTCTCCCGCAGGGTAGAGTACCTACTGTTGTTCGGAGAAGAACTAGAAATATCCAAAGAAGTTAAATATCTGGGAGTGACCCTTGATTCCAAACTGAATTGAAAGGATATACCGGACAAAAAATTAAAACATTCACTGACAGCCAGGCTCTGCTTAAGGCTATCAGTTATCCAACAGCTAGGTCTAGACTGGTGAAAAACTGCAAAGAATCCCTCAACAGGCTGACAAGAGACAACGAAGTGTCTCTAATATGAGTGCCGGCACATGAGGGGATTGCAGGTAATGAAATGGCGGACCAGTTAGCTAAAGAAATCTCTAAAGGATACTTCATAGGTCCGGAACCGTTTTGTGGAATCACAAAAGATTGCATGAGAGGGGAAATCGGGAGTTGGCTAGATAGGGAACACCAATTCAAATGGAGAAATGGAAGGTGACACAAGGGCACCTTCATACAAAGAGTTCACTCTGAACCAGGCTACTGAAACTGGGTAAGAGACATTTGAAGACAGTTACCGACCTGGTGACTGGACACTGCACCTTGAGGAACCATCTGCACAAAATGTGCGAATTTAGTGAACCTATGTGCTGAAAATGTGAACTTACAAGAACTTAGACGAAGCACTTTGGAGAGGAATTATTACAACCATCACAACTGCTGAAAATCTCTCCAGTCAAACTAGTGGCCTTCATAAAAGAAACAAAGCTTCTGGAATAGAATTAGATAACATGGGAAATGGTACAAAGATTCAGTTCAAGTCTCTGGGCTGATGAGCACAACCGAAATATATGAATGAATGAATGAACGCGTGCTTAAAAATGCTTGATCTAAAAAAATTGATTAAAAACACATTTTATTATTAATAAACTAAAATCAGTTGTTTTATCCACAGAGACAGAGAACATCTTAATAAGTTATCTCTCTGTTGTCATTCAAGTGCTTGCGCATACGTGTTGCCAATCAATGTTCAACAAAAGTTCTTCTGATCTTTGTTGTAATTTGACTACTGACATTCTCAACGCTTGATTGCAGTTCTCAGATTAACTAAGTACATACATAAGTCATAATTAGAGTTGATAAATCAGAATTAAGTATTAAAGTGATTTTTCGAAGAATACAGTAAGACAATATGCAATTTTTCTTGGAAATGTTTGGGTTTATGATTCAAAATTTCCTCGCAATATTCCATCCACGCTAAATGTTCTTTTGAAGATTAGCTTTAATATTTCCTGTGCATATGCAAAGTTTAGCTCAAATTATGCGACTAGGATAATATTAGAATTTTTGTTCATGCATATCAGTTGAAAATTTGCAATTAAGCTCAACTTCTTGTTATTAATTAAAACTCAACTAGTGAATTTTCGAAAATTGAAGTTAAAGCTATATTTTTATGAAAAAACTTTGTTTCATGGAACCAAGGTACAATGGAAGCAAATGATAAATTAATTAACATGAAAATCGACCAGAATATAGATCGTTAAATGAATGTAAATTGAACAACAAACCAGTCGATGTGAGACGAGACTCATATGAAGCTACTCGTTCCAATAAGCCTATCCCACTAATTAACCATGAATTTACGTATGTACGAAGTATGCAGCAGCTTTTACCACTATCAGAGAATTTTTGTGTTTCCGAATGGTAACTCATTTGCAGCTTCTCTTTGAGCTTACAAAACTTGTTTCAAAAATTGGGTCATGACAGCCCTACATCAATTTCAGTCTTTTTGTGGCCTTGTGAACATTGGTGTAATTAAATGTGTGTTGTGTCAATATGTTACGTTTTACACGTTACGGTTACGGTGGAAAATTTTTCATTAGCAGCATTCTCAATTATTTTATTGTTAGTAATACTCGTACAATTCAGTAATTAAGGGTTGAGCAATAGCTCCAACTAATCCTTTTTCCGGTTTATTTTAGAGAGCAGCACGCGAAATTTGTAACTTGATAAAAATAAAAAAGAAATAAGAAAGGAAAGAAATTTCTTTCTATCGACAAATGCTACCCTCTATGACTTTTTCCTGAAAACTTCGGGCGACCTCGGGTAGAAAGAAACGAGTACTACTTAACTTTTTTAGAATTTTTATATCTTGTGATGTTCTTGACATTTAGTTGCCAGTAATATCGATTATTTCCGTTTCTGGGTTTTGTTTTGATGTCTTTTTATTTTGCCATTGCACAAAAGATGTTTAATTTTATATCAATCTTTAAAAACCGAGAGGATTTAATTGTTTCATAGCTAAGTATTATTGACATAATTCTATGTTGTGTTTCTTGGGTGCGACGGGTAAGCGCGTGCCTACCACAGTGAGGGTCGTGGTTTCAAATCCTATCGATATTTTTATCCATTTTTTTTGTTTTAACACTAATTATCATAGTTTTTTAGAGTGATATAATAAAACCAATATGTAAGTCAAAATCCAGAAGGTAGTCACTAATGAATGTGTACTTTAATATAACTCAAAGATGGGAAGTGGACGAAACAGTCCATCACCTAAGTTTATTTGATTAGGTACCAGCCATCTATCTTGAAAGTTAAACAAAATGAAAAAAAAATACCTATTCATTTTAGAATAAAAATAAACAATATTTGAATCCCAATCATACTCAATGATCAACGTAAACAAAGGCAAAACGAGATGAGTGTGTATATTGAAAGAAAACCTCTTTCATCCGTTTTTATTTCTATCTGCCGAATATGCACACGAAACTGCTCGAACATCTCCGAATAGACATACAGACAAACCTTACAAGAAATTTCCGAGTATAGAAAGAAATTCACTAATATAGAAAGAAAGTTCCTTTCTATTCTGATACAGACTTTACGTCCAGGTCTCCTTCACAATTTCCTACTTATCTATAGAAAAAAAGTTGGAAGTTAGGTACACTTCAACTCCTGCTGTCATAATACACTACCTGTCAAAAAAATCAGGTCACCGAAAATTTGACAAATTTTCAAAAGAGTTTATTGTAATGTTTTTGTTATTTATTCAAATAGTTTCTACTTGTGGGATGAAATTATACACTACTGTGGCTAATTACTATTTATTTATTTAAAGAAACACACATTATATTAAACTTTATTTATATACACACTCTACTTGATGTCTACTAATTTATTTACACTCGGTATATTAGTTCTAATTTATTTTTACCACTTGAATATTACACTATTTATCTTCACTTTATTTCATTCACTGTCCAATTACTAAGAACTTCTGTGAACTAACTCGTTACTGTCCGTTTCAATAATTCCGAACCAACCGTTTCAATAATTCCTCACGCACTCAAAAACCCGCGTATATATAGTCATTCTCAACTCTAGAAAATTCCAGTACCTTCCGCGCTCGTCCTATGCACAAACAAAGCGTATGTTCTCGAAAGGGGCACAGCCACCAAAATTTACAGTCGAGGGACAGGACCGGCTTTGAGTTGGTGACCTCGCAACATTATCTTTCGAATCACTCATTTTATTTTAATTTTTTCAGTGAACCATAAGTCAATTCTTTTGCAGCTAGCGCCTTATAAATATGTCGCTGTTCTCAGTTTTTGAGCATGTATCAAAAATAGCGCTACCTACAAATTTCAAACTTGGTAGCCCTGCTGTGATAAATTGTTCACTAACAGCCCGCGTTTTTTTTGCCATCACAAGCGGTAAATGTAGGAATGGGGCATCAGGTAAATTTGTTAAAATATTTTGTGTATCAGTTTTTTGACCAGTTTTACATTGAATTCAAACCTATAGGGTATGTTCCAAGACGATGTATGATCTTCACTAAAACTAGTTTGTTTTGACACATTAACAAACATTAACATTACGTCAAACTGCTTTGAATAGATGTAGAAGATGATAGTTTAATACTATTATAACGCCTTACAAAGTTTTTGAAAAATATTTTTCCGTTCACTAAGAAGCAACAACTATTTCTACGAGAGCTTATTTTCGCGACTCGGCACCCCCCACTATTTAGAAGCCCTCGTAGTTTATCGAGAAGGGCAAGGAAAATCATTGAAGAAGGTACACAGTGTTGAAAAAATGGCCGCTTAAGTTGCAGTTGAATAGCTTCTTCAATCATTTTCCTTCACCTTCTCGATAAATTAACCAATGGTCTGTTTTAACCAAGAAGAAATGAGGTCATTATTTTGAAGGAATTGACAGGAATTCTGAATAGTGGGGGGGGTGTCGAGTCGGGAAAATAAGCTCTCGTCTATTTCTCGGGCTATATACCCCAACAGACATTGAATTACACTTCAAACATTTCAGTTGTAAAATAATCATACTATCAGGCATCATCTTTCCGCTTTTAGAAGAAACGAGTACGATAATGTGCTATTGTTATCGGATTTACGACTACCTGCTGTGGGTTTTGGTCTTTGAACCAATCATGTTGGCATAAGTTTGGAATGAAGATTGGAATGAAGTATACCAATCGGCAGTATTATTTCTTTGATCTTGCGGGGGAATTGTTGCTACATGACCCGCTTTTGGTACAAAAATGTCACCAATATCTTCTTGGAAACACTTCAAGAACGGATAACTCTCGTTGTTTTTGGTTCGTCTTGGATCACCCAAACAAACGACTGACGTTCATTTTCGGGTTCATAGGAGTAAATCTAGGATTCATCACCTCTGACCATACTGTATATATTTGTTGAGTTTTCTGCGTTCAGCCGGTTTCTGTTTTTATTGTGGTTGTCTGTTTCACTTTCACTTTTCAATTTTTGTTTTGAGAACATAAAAGGGCAATGTTATCGCCATAAACATTTCTTATATGTGTATGTAAAACTTTTATGTGTAGTGTGTAATAATAACTAGTGAAAGTTGATTAAAATAGTTCAATCCGAGCAACTACAGTTTATATGTATATCCACATATCCACAAGCAACCAGAACCAGAATATAACTTCAAAATTCATGCGGTATCCAACGAAATAGATGTTACGTGAAGTTTTTTAAATTGTAGACTTTGAAATGTCCAATGATGCTCCAATTTCACGATATGTGACATTTCGATCTTCTTGGATCAACTTATAAATAACATTAGATCAGGATATATTCTTTGACATTGGATATGTAGCTAACAAACAATCTCGAGTATAACAGCTTGTAGTTTCCTCAAAGAGAAACATTGACCCGTATATATCAGTGTAATCCTATAACAAAGCCACTTGCACACGTGTTGAGTGAATTCCAGTGAAAAAAAACTTCCAATATTATGGTCTTGTATGTTGAAACGTGGGTATAAGTTGTTATTATTAACGTCTGCGCTAAGTATTATTTGGTAGAAACTAGAGCACGTATCGCTATTTTTAGAACCTTTTATGATACTTTATGGCAAAATCCCACACACATTAATAAACTTTATAATGTTTCACAAAGACGTTATTCGTAACATAATATTTACTCACTTCGAATCATAAGGGAGGATAATTGAAAACATAATTTTCGGGTACACAAAAGAGTTCGCTTGGAAAGAAATATGATTAGAAATAAACTGTACAAGGGAGAGATACAATTCACTAAATTTGCAAAAATGCTCAGCGTTCCATTTTTATTGAAAAACTAGCTTTTGCCCGCAGCTTCATCTGCGTAGAAGTCGAAAATGGTTCTAATGGGATATACTGTATTGTAATCAGATGGTGAAGAATTTATAATTGGCAGACAAGCAACATATGCTCTGTCCAAGGAAGACCACTTGTGATTTGCTTCATGAAACCACTCCATCCTGGTATCCCGGGCACATCTTTCCACTTGCCATAAAGCCAAATCAGGTCTTTCAAAGAGGGTGTGGTGATATCTGGTGAAACAAATAGATGTTTAAGATTCTCGATGTTGATATTTTTCAAGCCAACAGCACCTGCTTTCTCAAAATATTTCAAAGAGACAGCTCCCATCTCACCAACTAGTTGAGCTGGTATTGTTATCTTTACTTGGACGATTCTTTGATCCCGAGCAACAGCTTCTATAGGGGTGATCAAATGTATTCCCCCCATTGCATGGAAGGTATTATATCCATCCAATGTACGAGTGTTGAAATCTGCGTTGTCATGAACAAATTGATGAAAACCTGTCGGATCTATTTGTAGTGATTGCTGACACTTCAAGTCGAACAGCTTCGGAGTAAGAAGCGCAAAATCCCAAAGATAATACAACATCAATTAGTTTTCGTGATCCATGCTTCTTATAAAAAAAGCAGATAGTCCAGTTTTTAAGGGATAAAGGAAAGAACTTGGCCTGACAGCACTAATAACACTATGTGAAATGGCTAGGACATTTGTTTTCCACTAGTCTGTATTTCCCCGCTTTTTTTGAGTATTAGTCTTTCCAAGGAAACTTTGAGAACCTCTGGAACAAGGCTTTCATTTTCGTCCAAGAAAGAATCTGGAGGAGGATAGTCATCCATCCATACTGTACTGATCGTATCTCTTCAAGAATTACATCAGCCGCTGTTTCAACTATTCGAAGACGTTCTTCCCGTTCTGATAAACGTTTTTCAATGTACCAAGCATCTGTCAAAATCTTATGGCCAGTATGTTTAAAACATACAATTCTATTCTGTTTGATCTTTGATATGATAACATCTTCCCCATATATCTCTAGTCAACTTTGTATTATTAGCTGGTCTGATAAGAACTGACATTCCTCGTCATTACTTTCCATACAAGTGAAAATGTCATTCATAGCCCTCTCAATCTTTTCAGCATTGGGACCAACTTTCTTTTTTTTATGAACCTTGGGCCTACTGTACCGATTTTTCAAACATTTATCATGGTACTGACAATCAGCAGCCACCATATCTGTTATCGGCTGGATTCTCTTGATAACTGCTGCACCGAAATCATCACCACGTAGTTGAGCCTGTTTCATAACTGTATCTTTTATTTTCATCTACTATTTTCATCACCTGATGTACCAAATTACGTTTATGATGAGGCAGTCGTTGTTGTGACCTTGTGTAATCTTCAGGAATACGTGTTCCGCACAAAAAACTTAGTTTTCCCGAAAATGTGCTTGGTTTAGCAGCCTTCTTCAGGTAAGCAGCTATAATTTTTTCATTTGTGTAACTTTTCTGCCATGAAACATGTATGTTTACAGATGTTTTACCCGCCAAAACAACTCCCTTCCTATCATTTCTTTTTTTACTGGCATCACGTAAAGTTTCTATTCCTATTTCCTCTACCACTTTCACTGGACCCTCACTCGAATGTTTTTCACAAATAAACACTGGACATTGCGAAAAGTTGTGGTATTGTATCTTAACGAAAACACTCGGAAACGAAAATTACTGGACTTCGCGGCGTTGCAGAGAGAGACAAATGACACCGACTAACTAACTGAGTAACTGGAGGCATGAATACGTGCCCTTGACGCATACCCCCTCCAGTCAGCCGATTCGAACCTAATGGTCTTTGCCTTACGTCGAAAGGCAAGGCGCTGCAGATGAATTCTTTCACTTGAAGGGAAAATTGCATAGATTCATTAATTATTTTTTAACTTTTCCCAAAAATTACTGATTTCTCCCATATTTCAGCACTCTTTTGCGTGGAAACCATACGACGTACGAAAAAAGGTTACGAGACATAAATTATAGGAAATTTTCTCTTATTCATTTTACCAAATAACCATTTTTGCGTAAATAGTGTTATGAAATGTTATATTACGTTAATGTACCACGTTGGTGAGCTAAATTGTAATGAATACGTTAATGTGTTAATGCCCCACGTTAATGCCACTTTGTTATGTTATGTTTAATGCCCACGTTGGTGCCAAAATTGTTATGAATACGTTAATGTGTTAATGTCCCACGTTGGTGGTCCAAATTTTGATGTATTGTTTAATACACCAAATGTTCCACGTTGTACGCCAATTTGTAATGTTAAGATTAATATTTTTATTTTCGGCAGGTTCACTGTTATACATGCGTGTATAACTTGTTGCTTACGATACTAATATTTTTCATTTCTCTTCGTGGAGTGTTGATATTTTGATTTATTACTATTTGAAATGTGGGTTGATTTTTTTATAGAATATAAATTGAAATGAAAATAAATTGGTAGATTTTGTTCTATGCTCAGCTAAACTCAATCAAAACAAAATTCTCCATCAAAGGACGTGCGGTTTAATTTCTCACAGATGTATGTTTAACAAATCAAACTCCTTAACCTTCTTGTTGAACTGATAAGATTTTATTAAACAATAACAAATAGAAAACAAAATTTTTATAAAACTACAAATCCAAGTACAATATCTTTGAATGTTAGTGTGACAACGCTGTTCACTGATCATGACGTTGACTGATGACAAGCTTCCTTGTTCAGTATTTACAAAATGGCATACAGTTCACGCCACGATGTGCATTTAATGAAATTTTTCACAATTAAAAAATTAATGGTATAAATTATTATTATAAAATATTGTGTCACGACTGAGATGTCGTCAAAGAAGTTTGGAAAAATCGTTGAAGTTTATTAAGTTTATTGTTACTAAGTTATACTATTAGTCAAACAAATCAAGTATAGCTATTAATATTAGTTAATCACTAACCTTTGGATTGCATTGAACCATCAATGCGATTCTATTTTCGCCTTATTAAACATTAAGAGCTTAATTTTCAATTTCCTTCAGCAATCATCAGCATTGAAATGTGTCTCAAAATAAAAAACACCTGGAGATAGTATTAAGATTTTTGGAATCTCTAACAAGTTGTTTCAAATTGGAAATGTTTTTCATTTTCTTCAATATTTTGTAAAATCGGTGAGTATTACTCTTTTCTTTATGATTTAAAATGTTAATTTTGACATTTTGGTAAACATCAAGCTATCACTTCTTGTCTATTTTTCTTGGCTGTCAAGTTAGGTTATGTTCCTACTTGATTATACAATTAATCTTTTTTCTGGGTTAATAAAATTTAAAACAATTGAATGTCAGAGAGAAGCCAAATACATCCTCCCTGAACGACGACTTTTATGACACTAAACTGATAAATTTGGGTTCTCTAACCTTACTTTCATGGTCAAAATTTTCCCAAATTTCTTTATATGACTTCAGGATATGCAAAAACTATACTAAATTAAGGCTAATAACATCCTATAACTAAAATAAACCCTCATTCGCATTCCTTTTGCGTTTTATTTCTTATTCAGAAGATTTCAATATCTGTCACTTGAATGTTGTAAAAAGCACTATATTCCGTTAAACACACGCGAAATGAATTCAAAGACACTGTATTCTTTCGTAGAATGTTTTTCACATACTTTCCTCCACCTTTCTTATGCTAATTTACAATCTTTTTTTCTATTTTTAAATATCAATGACAAGGTTATGCCTTTTATTACAATTGTGTTCTTTCTGGACCTTATATCATTGCTTTAATGATATTGAAAACCTTTTTAATCATAATATCAACATTTACTAATAGAATTATTAACTAAAAATCTTATTAGAAAATTTTATTTATTTGGTTTCATATCTGTCAAATTTTCTTGTGACTACATATCTGTAATTCCACTCCCTGTGAATTATGAATTGTTATTTGATTGACTTTGTTGTTTATAATTGAAAAGGAAGGATTGTTAGAACTTATTCTTACATCAAATCGTCAATATTAATCTTCAGTGAGATAGTCTGGACCTAAGCTTTTTGAGATAGTTGTTCATGACAAATTCTCATTATTGCATTTGAATTGTTATCAAATTAAATATTCTAGGTTTTTCTAACTATGTAAAAGTGATAATAAGATAAGTTTAATTTTATTAATTTAATTATATATCTCTGTTAACATACAGAGTGTTTGTTTGTTAACATACAGAGTATTTGTTCATCTAGTGTCACAATATTTTTGTAACTTCAGTAGTTTCTACCTTTCTTTCTCGTTGAGTTTTACATGTATTAAGTTTATCCTTCGTGAGGTTATTTATAACATCACAATAGCTTGCTTTGCAAGTTATAAGCTGAAAACCACTAAAAAATATGATTTTTGGTGCTTTTTTGATGATTTCTCATATTTGCCGAGCAAATTTTTGTTGGACAACTCCAGATTCGTGTTCAGCACCCCAAAAAACATAGAATAAACTAATAAAAACAATTTCACTGAAACTTTCCACTTCAAACTACCGTTTGATTGGACTACTAATCTGACAAAAGAGAATGAAGAGTATACATCTGTTTATTTAGAAGAGTATATTGAACATTGTTCAAATTCTCCACCTTTAGAGGCCTCTTAGTAATTAAGTATGTGATAATTTCGACTACGGTGTAAGAATCCAAAGGTATTGTATAATGCGGGGTGATGATTTGATTAAGTGGATTGCATAGTTTGACTTATCTAAATGTTTATTTCTAAAGCCACTAAGATGTTCAAGATTTCTTCATGTTTCACCGACATAAACTGCATTATATATAATAAAAATATTTGATCCTATAATCAACTGATTTTTGTGAAAAAGTTAATTTCTTTTCAGCATTTGTTGAAGGAGGCCCAATATTTTTGTGAGTACGTAATGTAATATTATATCCTTTGAATTATGTGTAATAATAAGTTTTGCCATCGATTTATACAGTTTTCCTTCATTTTGATTAACCGTCCAATAGTCGCACTCAAAATCTTCACACGAGTTGTCGCACTGTATCTGACAGATCGTTTCGTATCCTGTGGAATGTTTTAAACAATTAATTATATCAACTCCAGATTAGGTAAAAATAGATATTTGGAATGATGTTTTATGGTTTATTTTCCTAAAAAATATAAAAATTTATAAACAAAAGGAGATATTGAAATTATATTTGGTAAAAATGATTTTTGGTATTCTGAGTCAGTAGGTCAGCAGGTGTTACTTTCATTTGTTACCCCGGTGCTCTCTCATCCTATATTTTGTACTTATCCCCTGTGACTTCTCATTTAATATCTACTTAGGCGTTCAAAATGGTGTTCTTGCTAGTTACTATACATTGTGATTTATGTAGTTTATGTCATCGTCACTAGTTTTAGAGTAATTAGACATTAAGATACATTGAATTTAATATTCTGTATTTTTTTCTTTCTATCATTTTTTTCAATAATTTTGAGCATATATCCATTCGATATTGCAATCTGTTCATTCATTTTGATATCTGTTTCGAAACTTCCTGAACAGATTGGAATTAAGAATGTTGTAGGTGTCATTGAATGATTAGCTGTCAGTTTGTGTGACATGGGGGATGTTATTTGAATGTCTATATGTACGTTTTCTATAGATTGAATACTCAACTTTGTTTTCAATTCTAGTTAAGTTAAAATTTTAGTGACTCAGTTTCTTCTACTTTTAGTCTGAAGATGATTTTTGAGTGTTGGTCATTGTTAAACTGGAAACATGTCTGAAGTTCCAGAAGTACATATGAAACACGATAGGATATCATCAACGTATTTGTACCAAAATGAAATATCTTTGATCAAATGATATCTAAAGATAATTGTCTCCAAATTATACATAAAAATACTGAAACTAATGATACAGGATTCCGCATAGGTAATCCTGCATATTCTAAATTAAATTCCTGTCATAAAAGACAAATTTAGATTCAGATAATCTGCTGTGTATCTAAGAATTGTTTAGACTGATTGGTACATATTAGATCCTTTCATTGGTTTATATGTACAGGTATTGTTCCGTTAAGCTTCATCCTTCATCTTCTGGTACAAGTTTAGACAAACATATTCCGAACGCCATTTTTCTTATATGATGTTAACGTTGTATGATTTGGAATGTGACGTTAAAACAGAAAATATTTCATTGTTATTTGATATGAGGAGAAGAAATTATTTGGAACACTCGCAAATCCCCTCGATTTCCAGGAAGCACTCTCAGAAAGTCGTAGGAAATTTATTACTTTCGACTTCACACCTGACCAAGGAAGTTTTCGCCCCCTACAGTTAACAAGTAATTACTACGACCCTGCCACATGCTCAGAATTGGAATGGATAACAATTTTTTTGAAAATACGTTCCTAACATCGTTGGAATAATAATATAATGAGCGTGATAAATACCAATTCTGAGTGGTTCACTGTTTTCTATAATGTTTCCTTACAAAATGATGAAATTCTAGCATTATAAGTTGGTATGTTAGTGATCGGGTGCTCAACTGAACCCAAAAATATTAACCATTTTAAAAATCAATGAAGATTGTTTTGAAAGTATCAACTCAGGTGTCAACTATGTCTTATTACAATGATTTTTATCTTCACTTGATTCATACGTTGCATTATAATAGGACCTATTTTGTCATTTTTCTTCAAAAGTTATAATAGGGCAAGAAATTAATATTCTTTGCTACTCAGACCACTCACTGGTTCAAGTAGTTGATTTGGTTTCTGTGAGTGGTATTTCCAGAACCGTGAGCTGCGACAAAACTGTCTATTGTACCTCAATCCAAATAAAATTACCCCTTTGTGTTCAATCTTCCAAAAAAGTTGATAATCTGTGGAGGGGTATATTTATGGACATCGTCAGGGTGTACAAACGCTCTTCCTCAGGTCTCTAGTCTGACTCGTTCAGCAGCCACACAGTAGCACATGTAATCCGCAGATTCATCTTCTTCTAGGCAGAGACGACACTCAGTGTTTTCGACCAGTCTTATTTTGAATATATAAAAGTTTAGCTCGTAGCATCCATTAATGATTCCAGTCATATACCTGATCTCTTTCCTGTCCATGTTTATCTAGGCTTGAGCTTGGTATTTTATTCCAGTAGGGCCCTGCTTTGCGGTATATTTGGTATGAGATCGTTATCTTTGCCAAATTCGAAGAGTTTCCCACTTGGGCTTCGGCCTATGAACTGGGATTGACCTCCTTTCCTGACAAGCTGGTTCATGAATTTGTTCATTAGGACAACCTTATTCATAGACCTTTTTGGCTCAGGAGTAGTTAAATGTTCCAAATCAGTTTTAAATCGCATTTGCTGGAGTGCCGTTATTGCAGTATGGCTGTCAGATAATATTTTCATTAGCCTGTTAGAGTAGCCGTTCTCCAGAAGATCTTGACGCAAGATTAATGGCGAAAATTGACAGTTACATGCAGTTCAAGTTCAGTATTTGGTTGGCTGCACAGTTGGTGAGGTCAGTTGCTGTGAATTTTTAGTGGGCATAAACTCCGAGTATTCCAGCTCACATAGCGGGGCCCTCTCCCCATCACAACCCACTAATTGGCATCCACAAATTAAATAATTCCGTTTTAAAATTTCATCGTACGCCTTCGATACAACAAAATTCTTATGAAAATTTTATTGTACGCTAATGGTAAAAGTTTTTACAAATTAATTAACTGCCTCTAAAAATAATATTATTGTACGCATATGATACGCTTCCTTTCGAATTACAAACTGACTCCACTGAGTCTCACTTATTATCGGAAAAAAGCATAAAATAGAACCAGTTTTATCTACGAACGAACACCCCATAACAACCGTTTCAAATGCATACACAGAAAGTAGACACATCATAATATATATGGTAGAAAAGAGAGTTCATTTAGAGAGTAAATGGGACTTTTGAGACTCCTGACAATTTGTAGTTTTCACGACATACTTTATATAATAGCTGGGGAAATTGCTTTATTGAAATTCTTGATCAATGCATTTTGTCATGCTGTCAACGCAGCGAAAATGTTTTCGTTCGCAAATCCCTAAGTTTTCCTCGATATTATATCACGTTAGAGAGATCTTACAGGGGGAATTGCTAAATTAAAAAACGGATAGGAAAAATAGAGGAGATATATTATTCTCATTTTTCTATACAAAGTATCATTTAGATATGTAAAAGTTTCCTGATGTTATGTAATTAGGACCTACTTTATTTTATTTACATGATATTGTTTTTGTATGTTTGTATGTATGTAAATTGTGGTGACATTCACTGAGACCTAAAAGATCTATTGTGTCCCCTTACTTTCACATAGTTCCTGAGAAAAGTCTTAGAGACTAGTAGCTCCTTTAGTCCAATTCCTCGGAGGAATTTTAGGATATCTGCAAGCTTTAACTCAGGTAAATGTCCCTCTTCTATCCAGTAATCTCCAAGATGTTGTGCCCTAGGATTCTGAATTGCTGTGCAGTTCGCAAGAATGTGGATGGAGGTTTATTCTTCCATGCCACAGAATCTACATTCTTCTTCCTCCACTATTTTGAGCTTTTTCAGGTGCCCATTCAGGCGACAATGTCCCGTAAGGATGCCCGTTAAAACTCTTAGTGCAGTTTCACTTTGACTTATGCATCCATTTGATCTCAACAGGTTGTAATCACCCAGAAGAATCTTTGATTCTCTAAGTCCTACTAGATCTTTCCAATGGTTAGATCTTCTCTTTTATTCGGCTTTGTCAACTTCTTCCAATATAACATTGAAGCTGATACCGCAAAAGGGTTTCGGCCCCCAAAAGGCTGTTCCAGTCCCCCTATTTGCTAGTTCATCTGCTATTTCATTTCCTTCTATCCCAGTGCGTCCTGTAATCCACTGTAAGATGACTATATTGTTCCCGCCTAGTTCATTTAGTTTGCCTAGGCATTTCCACACCACTTTGGAACAGAGAGCTCAGTGCTTCAATGGCTGCTTGACTATCCGACATTATGATAATCCCTTGCCATTAATATCCTTTATCAATATTGAACAGGGCACACTTTTGTTTTTTCGCGTCTTGTTCCTAATTTCTCCATAACTGTAGTTTTCAACTTCAACTGCAAACTAACATGTGGTGAATAATTACATACCTAATATCTACTTTGCATAGAAAAATGGAAACATCTCAAAATCCAATCACTTTATTAGGTATGGAAAATGCTAGATGAAAACAAAAGTATGGTAATAGTAGTCTTCGACAATGATATTAAATACAAGGTGAGATTAGTGAGAAATGTTTTTACTTGAGTTTTGACTCACTATGTATTTGATTCTATATACAGATACATTCAAACACAAACGGAACATAGGTATTTTAAGCATTGTATCAGAACTGCTTTTGAACTAGTCGACCAACACCCAGCTTCAACAGATTAAAAACACGATTATTACAATCGTTCATTTGGACACCTATAACATATCGTAAAATTCCCACCACTCCGTATTCTCAACTGTGGGCGGTCCTTAATTAGCTTCAGACAGTCGGTAGATGGGAGCGTTGCTTTGTTTCAATTTAAAGAATCCTACTTTGTTTTATTTACGAATTTATTTTTATGTTGAAAGCCGTTATTGCCAAAAGAAATCAAAACATATTATCTTAACTCGAAACATTAATTGTTAAAGAGAATTTAACAATTAATTTTCTATTTTAACAACATAAAACGTAAGCATATTGTTTCAATATGTAGCGACGTTTACTACCCCCATTAAATAATTATTCAATACTAAATCGCAGCTCGCACACCTCGCTCATAAATAACAGATTTTGGAAAGATAAGGGGCAGGGTTTCTAACATTGGTTCTGAATCCAGCTGTCCAGATCAATACTTGATATTCATTGAAGTGAACTTGGTGGACTATTTAGATCGGACAATACATTAAATTACTATGTTCCGTTTGTGTTTGAATGTATCTGTATAATAGAAAAATCATCAATTGATTAAGATATTTAAAAATAGTTGAATCAGGAATATGAATATAACTAGAATGCTCACAAATTTATATTCCCTTCTTTAAAAAATTGTATCTTTGTTGGAATTACCAAATTTCGGAAACTTTAATAGCATATTGTTTCCAATAACTTCGAAGAAATTCGATTCAAATTGAACTCATTCACAATCAACACCACGCTGTTGTAGGTGGTATCCGCTTGCTTAAAGATAAAATAATCAATTCAATTGTAAATTTCAAACAAAGCTGTTTGGTCAAGAAAGTTACTGATCCATCTAGTCTCTGTTATGGTCGAACGTCTGTTTAATATCTCTGAATAATACATAGACGGGGTTTTGATGAAGTATTGAATCTACTGAGTATCTTTGAAACGAATTGGACGATATTTATGAATTTATGGAACTGCAGATAAGTGCAATAAAGTGGACGGTCTGCTCTTTGGAAATTAATTTTTCTAATTTTGTAAAGCGTTTAATAGTATTGAACTATTATTTTTTGACGACAATACAAAACAATACCATTTGTTTTAAGTTTATTAACATTTGAAAAAATGAAAACAAAAACTGCATGTAATATCAAATACATCGTGAAACTGAAAAATTTTATTCTGAGGAAACATCAAGACCATTGAAAATCAAGATAAATCGACACAAAAAGTACATTTATCCCGGCGTCTGACACGTGGGGTGTGATAAACTCAATGCAAACTAAAATGCACAATTTTTCAAAAATAGTGAGCTTACACCACTGTCCTTCTAGGTAGTTTTCGCAAATAGCATTCTTTTACCGCATGCGAAGCGGTTTAGTTAGCAGTTTGTTACAAGCGATTCTGTGGGATAGTTTAGCTCACTCCGGTTTCTTAAGCCCCACGTGTCTAGTTCTGTAACAATATTTGTACATTTTTCAAATTATTTTTAAGTTGTTTTTGAGGTGAGTTTTAAAATAAATGCTTTTATAATATTTTTTACCTTTTTAAAACGTTAGGCTAAGCATGGGAGATTATGAGAAAGAGATGCGCCGCTTCCAGGCTCTCTGGAATGAGATGGAACCCGATGATGAAGAGGTCATTGAATCAGATGGCGAAAAATATATAGATAATGTCAGCATAAATAGTGATTATGTAGATTTTGAACAAGACGCAAGTGAATTTGAAGGTGAGCCAGACAACCCAGTGGATGATGGAGAAAGTGAGTCTGAAGATGTGGAATAAAGACAGAAGTATTATTTGAGTAAAGACGGTAACAAATGGAGAAAAAATTGTTCAAACAGAAACGTAAGAACTCGAGCTGAAAATATTATCATTCAACTGTCAGGAAACAAAAGATCTGCTAAAGACAAAAAAAGTCCTATTGACTGTTTTTTAATTTTTATCAACGAAGAATTGTTAGATAGACGAATCAACGATGTTATGGTCTGACTTTCAAATAAAATCTTCTCGTAATATGCATTCACCAGTTGACTTAAAATTAATATTTTGGACACTCTGTATAACTAATAAATTTACAAATGCTTCGGTTATCGGTAGAACTCGTGTCTTCTCCGAGTGGCTGGTATTAATCTACGAATCTAATGAAATTGTTTCGCTACGAGAACGGTGTTTCTTGTTCACAGTATATATGTATAATGCTGTAGTATCGACAAGGTAGGAGAATTTAGGAAATTTGGACGTACTTCTTTTGTTTCCCCATTGTGCTCGACAACTACAGGTTACCAACTGGAATAATTTAATAGCTAGATTTTAATTGTTTTTATTAACGGATTTTTGGATATTTCGAATTTTATATTATTGGATATTGTGGTATGACTGTTTTGAAGCCATCTTTTCTAGGGCAACGGGGAGAAGGTGATACAGTTTTGGAGAACGAAAGGTTCGGTGCTTAGTGCGAGTTATTTTATTAGTTAAATTTTCGATTAGTTACCCTAATTAGGGGATATAAATTCGCATAAGTTGCTTGGAAATTCGACTATTTTGGGTAGTTTGTTTGGAAGTCGTTTTTTTTCCGCCGTTAAGGGATTATTTCACACCGGATCCACGATTCATTAAGATCGAATCAACCTCCTTTCAAAACCTGCCAGAATCCACCATTTTGTGAGCCTATTGGTGGAGGTCGTCCATTGTTGGTTTCACAGGGCTGGACATGAGAATTTTGCGAACCCTCATTGATAAATTGAGGTAAGATATTTTTAGTTTTTACAAAACTAAAACTCTCTAGATGGTGAGATTGATTTTTTTTTCTCTCTCCTTATTGTAGGGTTTTTCTGTTGTGTCCTTATTTCTACGCTTTACTCTTCCTTCTACTGTTGGGGTTTTAATTTGGGACCCTTTTGGTTGTCTGGATTGGATTTCGTCCCAGATTTCACACATGGTTCGACCTGTTTTACGACATCAGAGAATCTTCGCAGCCGAGACGATGCCTGGAAATTTACCAGTTTTCTACTCCCGAGAGTGACCTTGTGGATGGTGGCTGGACCTCCAAATTCGTGAAAGCTAAGTACAAAAAAGAACTTGATTCTACGTTTTATTATCGTTTTAAGATTCTCAGTTTCAAACACGAGTTTAAGTGATTATTAGTTATACCAAATAATTTCAATTTGGACGGTTGTAAAATTGTCTTGATTTGGGATGCAATTTTAATTCAAAGCCTTTATAATTGCGGTAGTATTATGATGTAGATTATTATTCGGCTTTTGGCATTTATAGGTAGGTTTATGGTACATGTAAAGCTGGTATGATCATACTTGACTACACCTCTATCACCTACTAAACGATTATTCTTTTGTTTTATACCTACGATATTTTCTTTTGGATAACAAATATTTGTGACATATTTCGACTGATTTTGATTTAATTTTGACTCAATTTTGATTTGTCTTTGATATATATTTCTTGTATTTACTTGTAACAGGAGCGTCGTATTGCCGATTATCTTATTTAGCAATAAAAGATTGGCCTGTACTAGTTGGACTATTTATTTATACGTCATTTGTAAATATATATATTTTTCCGCGTTTTTGATTACTTGTATAACATTTCTTTTACGATCGCCTTCAGCATAATAGCTTCTAAAAACTCGGTGGCGCCTATTCCCGGATTTGACATAATCATATGACCAAGGAAACTGTAATACAAAGAACCCTATATTATTTATTCCCTGAGGTATAGTTCTCAATTATTTTCCTCCAGATATAGTTTAATCGCTTCAAGTATACTTTGATTTAGCCTGGGCAACCATCGGCGATAACGCCTTATATAAGCAGCGATTATTTGTTTTCTCCACTACAGAATTGAAAAAAAAATAGGTAAGTGCATATTTTCCGTGCCTTTAAATACATAAGTTACAATATTATGCTGATAGTTCAATTCAGTATACTGTGTATCTTAGTAATAACTTGTAGTTATTGACAATTTTGTTCCCTTGCGTTTTCGTTTAAAATCACTACTAACAATTGACCCCTTGGGTAAAGGTTACAACTTTACGGTTCTGTGGAACCCTAATAACTGGCGCCCAACCTATTTGTGAATTTGAGTGTATAAATTATTGTTCTTTGGTCATATTATATTTCTCGATTTTGACAGTTTGGTGGTGAGAATCTTAAACAATTTTTTTTATTGATTATTTTACAAAAGTATTTCCATTTTCATCTTGGGGTATTTTTTTGCTTATTGTTGAACAAAATGTTTCAAATACAGGTGAATAACCTGGTAAGAGATGAACTAGAGTACGAATTATCAGTGAGGGGTATTTCCGATCAGGGAAATGTTGACTCATTGCGGAAGCACCTTAGAAGTATTTTAGCTTTAGAAAAATCCAATAGTCCCCTTAAGGGAAAATGTAATTTGGATCCTAAATTGGAGATTACAGAATGTCAGAAAAAATTAGATGAATTGCGTGATCATGTTTCTTCCTTTAGTGGTTCTTCAAGCCAAGTTAAAAAAATTGAAACAAAGTTCGCTCATTTAATGGGTAGGATTGGGAGAATTTCAGAAGATGATGATAGTATTTCCGAAGATAGGTCAAAATTACTAATTTCTTTATCAGAACTTGTTCCGGATTACCAGAATAAAGTTAAGCTTTTTGAGGATAAGGGTAGTAATTCCGTACCTAGTGATCCTAATCTTGGTACTCAGTCTCCTAGCCAAACCTTAACCAATAGCAGTGCAAATACTTCTAGTTTACATCAAATAACTATGCCTGGTCAACAATTTAGCAGTGTTAAGTCAGTTCCTGTATATAAATGGGATTTAAAATTTTCCAGTAATTCTGGATTGAGTTTTAATTCTTTTTTGCAGCGAGTAGAAGAATTAAGTAGGTCTCGACAGGTTAGTAAGGCTGAACTATTTTTATCAGCCCATGATTTATTCGAGGGTGATGCTTTAAATTTTTATCATATGGTAGTTAAATATGCAAATGATTGGGATACTCTAATAGGTCTCATGAGAGAGCAGTTTGTACCTTCACATATTAGTGACCAGCTTTGGAAACAAATTTTAAATAGAACTCAGGGTCCTGACGAACCAATTGGGTTGTATGTTGCAGCTATGAGTAAACTTTTTGACAGGATGCCTGTTCCGGTTTCGGATGATTTGAGATTAAAGGTTTTGAAGTCTAATATTCTCCCATTTTACCAAGAGCGTCTTACACTTCAAACTATAAACACCCCTTTCGATTTAATTGAGCTCTGCAGGAAACTAGAGGAAACAAAGATTAATATCGAACAATATAGCCCCCCTAAGCCTGGTAATTTGTCATTGGAACCTGATTTGGATTATAGGGCTACTCCTGAAAATAAGCCACTAGTAGTTAGGGAAGTTTCTGTTTCTTCAGGTAGCAATACTAACTCAAGATACCCTCAAGGGAACTCTACAACTTTTCAAAGGAGTATCGCACCTCGAACATGTTTTAAGTGTGATCAGCCTAATCATTTAGCGAAACATTGCACTTCAGGTATAATTAGATGTTTCTCTTGTAAAAAGGTTGGTTTTACTAAGAGGACTTGTCCAGATTGCCAAAATTCATCGGGAAACTTCACACGAAGTCAATCGTAGGTCGGAGATTGTCTTCGTTTACCAAATCGACCATAGATTACTCTAGTTGTAAGGAAAAATTCGTCTTAGATTATATCTTATCTCATGTAGGCCCTGGTGAATGTCCTTATCTTAAGATTAGTATTCTAGGTCAAAAACTCTATGGTTTATTAGATTCTGGTGCTAACAAAATTTTTCTTGGCTCTCTTGGCTGGCAAAAGCTTAAAAATTTAGGATTAGTATTGGATCAGAATCGTAAAACCTTGTGTACTGTGGCGTCCAACGACACATGTGAATGTATTGGGGTTATATCAGCACCTATTCAAGTGAGAAATGTTGTAAAAATATTTGATATTTTTGTTGTTCCTAAACTTCGTCATGAAATTATTTTGGGGATCGATTTTTGGCAAACAATGGGTATAGTTCCTGATATGCGTCGTGGAGAATGGTTTTTTTCGTCTGAAATATTAAGTACACCGCAAATTAATCATATTCATGGTGAAGATGATTTAACTTTTGAACAAAAGCAATGTCTGAATGAGGTGATTTCAGAGTATTTTGATAAAATTGGCGATAAGCTTGGTTGCACCTCTGCAGTTAAGCATAAGATAGTTACGTCTAGCCCCCCGATAAAACAACGGTATTACCCTGTTTCTCCTTTCAAACAAAAATTAATTGATGAACAGTTAGATGAAATGTTGACTAATGGAATTGTTGAACCCTCTAAGTCAGCTTGGTCATCTCCCGTGTTGCTTGTTCCGAAATCCAACGAAGAACAGCGCTTTTGTGTTGACTTTAGGAAATTAAATGCTGTGTCTCAGCGTGATGCTTACCCGCTACCATACATTTCAAACATTTTGGATAAACTAGGGGGTGCTCGGTTTATGTCATCGCTAGACCTAAAAAGTGCTTACTGGCAAGTTGCGTTGGAAGAAAATAGCAAGCAATATACCGCGTTTACAGTCCCAGGGCGTGGCTTATTTCAATTTACTAGACTACCTTTTGGTCTCCACAATGCACCAGCAACATTTCAGCGGTTGATAGACACTATTTTGGGTCCAGAATTGGATAAATATGTTTTTTGCTATCTGGATGACATTATTGTGGTTACACCTGATTTTGATACTCATATAAATATTTTAAAAGAAGTTTTTACGCGTTTGCTTTCTAATGGTTTGACGTTAAATAGGGAAAAAAGCAAGTTTTGTCGTGATGAATTGAAGTATCTTGGTTACTTAGTCAATAGGCAAGGTATTTCTGTAGACCCAGGTAAAGTAGAAGCTATTACCAATTTAGCGGTGCCTAAAAACGTTCGAGACATACGAAGAGTGATTGGTATGATTTCGTACTACAGAAGATTTATTCCTGCATTCTCTGACGTCATATCACCCCTTACTAGACTTCTTCGCAACGGTGTGAAATTTAATTGGGACGAGGATTGTCGTAAATCATTCGAAAACATTAAAAATGCTCTTGTGTCTGCTCCAATTTTGGATTGTCCTAATTTTGATCATGGCTTTATATTGCAAACGGATGCTTCGTCATTTGGTGTTGGTGCGGTCCTTACACAATTTTACGACAACCGTGAGCATGTTGTGTGCTACGTTTCTCGAACATTGAGTCGTACTGAACGGGTATATAGTGCTACAGAACGCGAGCTACTGGCGGTAATTTGGAGTGCAGAGAAACTTCGTTGTTACTTGGAGAATTCAAAATTTCAGGTTATCACCGATCATTTTAGTTTAAAGTGGTTGCACAACCTGAATAACCCTCAAGGTCGCTTGGGTCGTTGGTGTTTAAGGCTTCAACAATTTGATTTTGAAGTGATCCACCGCAAAGGAAAAGAACACGTAGTCCCTGATACTCTCA
Organism: Lochmaea crataegi; assembly: GCA_947563755.1. Lineage (NCBI taxonomy): Eukaryota > Metazoa > Arthropoda > Insecta > Coleoptera > Chrysomelidae > Lochmaea > Lochmaea crataegi. The sequence goes on from OX387435.1 coordinate 14,311,386, forward strand.
GTCGAGCAGTGGCCGATGATCCGGATTCTGTAAGTGGCGAGCTTGAAATATCTGTGATACAAATTGGTGAAGTAAAAGATAGGTGGTATCTTAATATGTTGGATAGAGTGAAAGCTAATCCTCTCTTATTTCCTTGTTGGCGTGTGTCTGGAGATAAATTGTATAAAAGGGTTAATCTCGATTTTCCTGAAATTCGTAATGATGACGACTTTTGGAAGTTGGTGGTTCCTAAACAAAATCGTAAGGAGGTTTTATCATCGTGTCATGATACAACCGTGGGTGGTCATCTTGGTGTTCACAAAACATTCCACAAAGTAGCTAGACTGTATTACTGGCCATGCCTAAAGGCTGATGTGGCTAAGTTTATAAAGGGCTGTGTAACTTGTCAACAAGTTAAGCCAGAACAAAAACTACCTGGTGGATTAATGGGAAGTGCTGTTATTGCAGCTCGCTGTTGGCAAATTATTAGTATGGATCTTTTTGGCCCCTTACCAAAAAGCAAGTCTGGTAATATGCATATTTTCGTAGTTACTGATACCTTCAGTAAGTTTAACTTGTTTTTCCCTATTCGAAAGGCCAATACCAAAACAATAATTCAACTATTAGAAGATAGAATTTTCTTTTCTTACGGAGTACCTGAGTTAATCAGATGTGACAATGGGCCCCAATTTAAAAGCATTGACTTTATGGGCCTTAAATCAAAATTTGGTGTAAGAATATTATGTAATCCAAATTATCATCCCTCATCCAATTTAACGGAACGAGTGAATAGAGTTATGAAAACAATATTATCATCTTTTGTGTCTGAAAATCAGAGAGATTGGGATGTTGATCTTTCTGCATTCGCTTGTGCAGTTAACACAGCTAAACATGCTGTAACTGGCCAAACTCCATACTTTATAAATTTTGGTACTGAGATGAAGCTCCATGGTTCCGAACATTGCTCTAAATTCCAGGACTCGAATAGTCTTCCTGTAGATCTCGGTCAAAAACTAACAACCTTGGCAAAGCTGCGAGAAGGTGTTGTGAAGAAAATGGAAAAAGCTCACGACCAGGCTAAAAAGCAATACGATCTAAGACGTCGTAACGTGGAATTTGCAATTGGCGATTTAGTTTGGAAGAAAAAGTTTACATTGTCTGATGCTGGTAATTATTATACAGCGAAACTAGGTGGGAAGTTTGAAGGTCCTTTTAGAATTTTCAAAAAATGGGGTTACTGCGTATATGAACTTGAAGACTTACAGGGTAAATCAAAAGGTCGTTGGCACACGCAAGACCTGAAACCTTATCACGAAGCTGATTACAAGTGAATTTACAGTGTAAATCCTTTGGGGAGGGGGTAGTGTTATGGTCTGACTTTCAAATAAAATCTTCTCGTAATATGCATTCACCAGTTGACTTAAAATTAATATTTTGGACACTCTGTATAACTAATAAATTTACAAATGCTTCGGTTATCGGTAGAACTCGTGTCTTCTCCGAGTGGCTGGTATTAATCTACGAATCTAATGAAATTGTTTCGCTACGAGAACGGTGTTTCTTGTTCACAGTATATATGTATAATGCTGTAGTATCGACAAGGTAGGAGAATTTAGGAAATTTGGACGTACTTCTTTTGTTTCCCCATTGTGCTCGACAACTACAGGTTACCAACTGGAATAATTTAATAGCTAGATTTTAATTGTTTTTATTAACGGATTTTTGGATATTTCGAATTTTATATTATTGGATATTGTGGTATGACTGTTTTGAAGCCATCTTTTCTAGGGCAACGGGGAGAAGGTGATACAGTTTTGGAGAACGAAAGGTTCGGTGCTTAGTGCGAGTTATTTTATTAGTTAAATTTTCGATTAGTTACCCTAATTAGGGGATATAAATTCGCATAAGTTGCTTGGAAATTCGACTATTTTGGGTAGTTTGTTTGGAAGTCGTTTTTTTTCCGCCGTTAAGGGATTATTTCACACCGGATCCACGATTCATTAAGATCGAATCAACCTCCTTTCAAAACCTGCCAGAATCCACCATTTTGTGAGCCTATTGGTGGAGGTCGTCCATTGTTGGTTTCACAGGGCTGGACATGAGAATTTTGCGAACCCTCATTGATAAATTGAGGTAAGATATTTTTAGTTTTTACAAAACTAAAACTCTCTAGATGGTGAGATTGATTTTTTTTTTCTCTCTCCTTATTGTAGGGTTTTTCTGTTGTGTCCTTATTTCTACGCTTTACTCTTCCTTCTACTGTTGGGGTTTTAATTTGGGACCCTTTTGGTTGTCTGGATTGGATTTCGTCCCAGATTTCACACATGGTTCGACCTGTTTTACGACATCAGAGAATCTTCGCAGCCGAGACGATGCCTGGAAATTTACCAGTTTTCTACTCCCGAGAGTGACCTTGTGGATGGTGGCTGGACCTCCAAATTCGTGAAAGCTAAGTACAAAAAAGAACTTGATTCTACGTTTTATTATCGTTTTAAGATTCTCAGTTTCAAACACGAGTTTAAGTGATTATTAGTTATACCAAATAATTTCAATTTGGACGGTTGTAAAATTGTCTTGATTTGGGATGCAATTTTAATTCAAAGCCTTTATAATTGCGGTAGTATTATGATGTAGATTATTATTCGGCTTTTGGCATTTATAGGTAGGTTTATGGTACATGTAAAGCTGGTATGATCATACTTGACTACACCTCTATCACCTACTAAACGATTATTCTTTTGTTTTATACCTACGATATTTTCTTTTGGATAACAAATATTTGTGACATATTTCGACTGATTTTGATTTAATTTTGACTCAATTTTGATTTGTCTTTGATATATATTTCTTGTATTTACTTGTAACAGGAGCGTCGTATTGCCGATTATCTTATTTAGCAATAAAAGATTGGCCTGTACTAGTTGGACTATTTATTTATACGTCATTTGTAAATATATATATTTTTCCGCGTTTTTGATTACTTGTATAACATTTCTTTTACGATCGCCTTCAGCATAATAGCTTCTAAAAACTCGGTGGCGCCTATTCCCGGATTTGACATAATCATATGACCAAGGAAACTGTAATACAAAGAACCCTATATTATTTATTCCCTGAGGTATAGTTCTCAATTATTTTCCTCCAGATATAGTTTAATCGCTTCAAGTATACTTTGATTTAGCCTGGGCAACCATCGGCGATAACGCCTTATATAAGCAGCGATTATTTGTTTTCTCCACTACAGAATTGAAAAAAAAATAGGTAAGTGCATATTTTCCGTGCCTTTAAATACATAAGTTACAATATTATGCTGATAGTTCAATTCAGTATACTGTGTATCTTAGTAATAACTTGTAGTTATTGACAATTTTGTTCCCTTGCGTTTTCGTTTAAAATCACTACTAACAATTGACCCCTTGGGTAAAGGTTACAACTTTACGGTTCTGTGGAACCCTAATAACGAATTGAAGAAAAAACACGTGAAAGGAAGAAGTCTGTCCATTCTGAACTTACAAATAATTTAGAACTAAAGGCTCTACTTGGACTGCTTTATTTAGCAGGCGTTTTTCGAAACAACCGACGTTTGGTAAAGGATTTCTGGAAAACTGACGGTACAAGTTTTGGGATATTTCGAGTAACGATGGCCCAAAGAAGGTTTGAATTTTTGCTCACATGTTTACGGTTTGATAATAAATAAAATCGCGCACAAAGACTTAAAGTTGACAAGTTAGCACCGATTAGAGCGTTATTTGAGAAATTTACAGAGAATGGTAAAAATGCCTATTCACCTAACTAATGATGAAAAATTAGAGGCTTCAGGGGTAGATGCCCATTTCGACAATACATGCCCAACAAACCGGCTAAATACGGTATCAAGGTTCAGGCTTTGGTAGATGTCCGAACACATTATTTAGTAAATATGGAGGTTTATGTAGGCAAGCAGCCTGATAGACTTCTGTCGATAATACTCCTACTGCTATAGTAGAACGACTTGTCAGTGCTTATTCTGGTACTCACAGAAACATTACACAATTCGGAAAAACAGACGAGAAATTCCCAATACATTTGTGAATGTTAGAGATCGAGATATTAACTCCAGTCTATTTGGATTCCAAGAAAATTTCACAATTGTCTCATATGTATTGAAAAAAAAAGCTCTTATCAACTCTCCATCATGATGATTCAGTTGTTGAAAATAACCTACCGAAAATGATTTCATTCTATGATAGATACAGTGGATGACTTGTCATCATCTTATAACATTTGTCGCAATAGTCGACGTTGGCCTCTAACACTGTTTTTTCCCTAATGAATACGGCTGGCATCAATTCTCTGATTATCCATCATGAAAATAATAATGGATTAATAATGAAAAGAAAGTACTATCTCACAAAATTGGGATTTGAATTCATAAATGATTATCAAAAATCAAGAATGCTCAATTTTAGGGTACCCCAGGAGCTTGGAATGGATCTACATAGAATTAGAGGAGAAACCGAAGATCCTTTCGCGAAGAAACCATCGCTCAATAAACAGCGGAGATGTGATTTTTATCCTCGCAACCGTGATCGTAAAACAAAATACATATGCGAAGGTTGCGAAAAATTTTTATGTTTGGAACATGCGCATATGAACTACGAAAATTGTGCTCACTTCAGTAGTGAATAGCTTTTTTGTTTTTTATTTTTGACAATGGTTGATCGTTTCTAATGATAACTCTATGTATTTTTACTTATGTTTTAATATTTTTGTTCATTTCCAATGTTAGATTTACGAAATAAAAAACTTTTCTCTGGGAGTTGTTTTTTATACAGCGAAAAGAACACATCAAGCGAAACTCATTTCAATTTATCATTCTGTTTTTGAAGCTTGCTTCTTATTGCACGACATATGACTTTTGAGAAGGCTAGTCAAAAATTTGGAAAAATGGTCAATAATTGTTTAAAATTGTCGAAATATTTGAAAAATTGTCAATAATTGTAGGAAACTGTCAAAAATGGTCAATAATTATTAAAATTTTGAAAAATGGTAGAAAATTGTCAAAATTTGGAAAAAATGGTCAATAATTATAGAAAACTGTCAAAAACGGTCCATAATTGTTAAAAATTGTCAAAATTTTTGAAAACTGGACAAAATTTTTGAAAAATTGTCAGAACCTGTCAAAAAGCTAAAAAATTGTCAAAAATGGTCAAAAATTGTTAAAATTTGGAAAAATGGTCTAAAATAGTCAAAAATTTTGAAAAATTGTAAAAAATTATCAGTAAGTAAGTAACTTTTAAAATTGGTCAATAATTGTGAAAAATGATCAGTAATTGTGAGAACTGTTAAAATTGGTCAATAATTGTCAAAATTTTTGAAAAATGGTCAAAATTTTCGGAAAATTATCAAAAATTGTCAAATTTTTTGTAAAATAGTCGATAATTATAAAAAACTGTCAATAATTGTTAATCAGAATTTTTGAAAAATGGTAAAAATTTTTGAAAAATTGTCAAAAATGGTCAATAATTGTCAGAAACTGTCAAAAATGCTCAAAAATGGTCATAATAGTTGAAATTTGGAAAAATGGTCAACATTTTTGAAAAATTGTTAAAAATTAAAATAAAATCGTTGTCAAAACTGTCAAATTTGGTCAATAATTGTCAATAATGGTCAATAATTGTTAAAATTTCAAAAAATGGTCAAAAATTTAGGAAAAATGGTCAATAAAATATAAAATAAAACTCAGTAGAACGTACTATGTAATTCCCAACATCGCATTCTATTGCGCGTATTTTTATTGACGGTTTTCTCAACCTCGCATTATATTGTGCATAAGAAGCAAGCTCACCTTTTTTTCTCAAACGAATAATTGTTCATTTCTCTAATAAGGCGATATAAAAATTAAATTTTTGTTATAAGAAAATACCAAAAATCATAGTCAAAAGGTTTTTAATAAAAAAAAATAAACGGGGTATATGACACCCCACATGTCAGGAGATGTTAAAGATTTTCACGTGTCAGACGCCGGGTTAAGAAAGGGAGTTGTATAATTCAGGTACTTGCAAGCATGCTTAGGAAGAGGGGCATCATGTTCAATGGGAATTGGGGAAACATAAAATAAAAAGAGCCCGATAGTACAAAACGAAAATTTTAAGCCCATGCTTCAATACAACTAGTTGCAGAGAAATATGTAGCTAGCAAAATGTAGTCAATTCTGGTTACTTATATTGAAAAGAGAAATTTCTAATGATTTACTTCCTCCGTTATCGGAATAGTATAATGAGTTCTTATCCACGTTTTTTTATGATTTATTGTTGGAATTGTTTTTAATAAATACACAAAAATAACCATAATCCACAAAAAAGTGACAGCAAAAGCCTTATTCACAATATGAATGGACCTCGAGAAATTTTAGAATAGTTTTTTGGCCTTTTTGCAGTTTTGAACTGGAATCGTGGGGTTAGAACAGAACTATCTCAAGTCCAATTTCATTGAAACTGCGTTAAGCTTAGTGGTCACCAGCTTGACACCCAAAGAATTTGCTGCAGAAGTACTGTAAGTCTTCGGTTTGAATTTACCGCCTAAAATGTTGAAAAACAGTTGGTATCCTAAATATAAATCATTTTTCAATATTGAGAGCATAAATATCGTATGGTAGTGAGATTTAGGTTACTTCTGCAGGCAGTATTTAATTTAATTTTTATTTTTTTTGTGAGTTGACAGTGTTTAAAAGAGAAACATCATCATGTAGCGAAGTGCAAAACTACCAAAAGCTGTTGAAGAAGTTTTGAAAAGGTAGAAAGTCATTATTGTCGTAGAGTTTCGATAAAACAATATTTGGCTTTCACTCTGAAGGTTAAAAAAATGTATCTGCTCTATTTAGAATTTTGTTATGAAAGGCAGATAAAATCAACAGCCAAGGAATCAATGTATCGGCACATATTTTGCACCAAATTTAATTTGTCTTTCTTCACACCAAGAAAGGATTTATGTTCTCTTTGTGATAAGTTTGAGAGCGCTAGTGTACTTGAAGCACAAAGTATGCAAACCAAGATGGACACACATATTTCTAATAAAAATTCAGCACGCACCCTTGAAAACGAGCATAAAGATAGAGTCAAGAATGTTCCTACATTCTGCGCTGCGGTATATCTTTCAGTGTCCAAAAACTAAAAAATTTTTACAAGAGAAAACCTGCGGCATATAATCTCACAGTCTGTGAATTAGGTAACAACACCGGTCACTGCTACATGTGGAATAAAACTGTTGGGGAAAGGGGATGCCTGTGTTCTTAAGTTTATTGAAATGAAAAAGGATCAAGGTGTGACAGAATTCTCCTTTTTTCGGATAACTGTTGTGGTCAAAACAGGAACCAATTTATTTTTGGAATGTATTTCTACTGTGTTGAGAACTGGAAAATTAAAATTTCTCATACGTTCTTAAAAAAAGGGCATACTCAAAATGAGGGTGACTCTGTACATAGTTATAGATTTTGAAGAAATAGAGGTCTCAGGAAAGAGGAAAAAATACAAGTTAAAGGATATGATCTCTCTGATTTATATGATTTATACAAAAAAATTTAATGGATTAAAGGCACATTTGCCAACAAAAGGCAATTCCTGAAGAATATCACGAGTTTTTCTTAAATTTAAAATATAATGCGAGAAAATCCGATGAGGATTAAAAACAAATATTAATTTTATTATTTCTGAATTTTTTCTGATCTTTCTCGAAATTGAAGAAACCTTGTTGATTTCATAATTTTTGCTATTTTCACGTTTCCATTCGCTTATATTATTACCAAATAAATTGTAACTAATTTTCATTTTTTTGTATTTAAAAAATAAAGTAGTTCCCGATAATAAAAAAAATGAATTATTCAGTGCAGTATTAGCCGTAAATACATTATTGTACACACAGTATAAATCTGCTCCAACTTACTTAGTACAGTTCTAGCCAAGTCCGTTAATGTTCAATTTATAATTAATTTTGTTAATAATCGTTACAATTTTATGTCTTTCAACATTGTATTCAACAAAATTGAAGGTATCTTTAGTTTCATGGCTAGAAAGCTAATGGGCAGGTTTAATACTACAAGGAATAATATTATTCACAACTTTAAAATAGCTCTACTGATTATTTCACTATTTGGATAGTTCTGCTCTAACCCCACGGAATATTCTCATTAATTGTAAAATTTTTAAAGATATTTACTGGGTTCCATACACCATCCCAATAGTATAGAGATATAATATGTTATCCAAGTTAAAATCACCTTATGTAACCAATTCCGATAAAATGAAAGGAAGAAAACTAAATTTGGAATATGTTAGTTTATCACGCCCTTGGTTGAATAGCAAAGTATTTGCTCTATAAAAAATGAATTATCTGCGAGAAAAGTTAAATTTAGTCCGCACTCGAAACTTTTCTATAGCTTTTTAGAAATATTGCGGGGGTAAATTTCGTCAAACATGCTGATGGGTTTAATTTCGTTCTGGATTTTGAACAAAAGGACGATTAAATGGTATAGGAAATAATCATTCAATTCCACACTTCTATATAGAAGATAAGATAATTTCTTCAAAAATAATAGGGGTGTTTTTTAGGTCGAGTCAGATCCTGTAAATACTAACACAAATTCAATTTCAGCCAAATGCACAGAAATAAAGGTCTTCCTACATCTATTCACATATATTATTAAAGCGATAAAAAATGTAATCTCTACAAAAATAATAATAATCTTATTGTATGCTTCTTATTACGAGAACTTTTTTTCTTAAATATACATCATGGATCTTTATTAATAGCTTTCAAATTTTTGCGCTTGAACGAACAACCATCCCGACCGTCTCATTTGCGCTATTACACTATAAAAAAAGTCTGTACGGTCCCAAGAAAAATATAAACAAAGACCCTGCGTGATCTATTCTAAGTTGGCTTCGTATTGGACGACTCGCCTTGACTGTGTTAATATTGAAATTAATTATTGTATTGTGTATATTACCCATTTACGAGAGTTAATTCGATTGATTTGTGTTTTGAGATGTTGGAATTGTGTTATTTCTGTGTTCTTTGTTCTGATAAAAATTAGTAATATTTGTTATTATAAAGTAATTATATTGTGATGTTATAAATAACCTCACAAAGAATAAACTTAATACATGTAAAACTCAACGAGAAAGAAAGGAAAAAACTACTGAAGTTACAAAAATATATTGTGACACTGGATGAACAAAAAATACTCTGTATGTTAACAAACAAACACTCTGTATGTTAACAGAGAAATATAATTAAAATAAATGAAATCAAACTTATCTCATTATCACTTTTACATAGTTATAAAAACCTAGAATATTTGGTTTGATAACAATTCAAATGCAATAATGAGAATTTGTCATGAACAACTAACTACCTCAAAAAGCTTAGGTCCAGACTATCTCACTGGAGATTAATATTGACGATTTGATATAAGAATAAGTTCTAATAATCCTTCCTCTTCAATTATAAACAACAAAATCAATCAAATAACAATTTATAATTCACAGGAAGTGAAATTGAATATATGAAGTCACAAAAAAATTTGCAAGATATGAAACCAAATAAATCAAATTTTCTAATGTGATTTTTAGTTAATAATTCTATTAGTAAATGTTGATATTATGTTTAAAAAGGTTATCAATATCATTAAAACAATGATATAAGGTTCAGAAAGAACACAATTGTAATAAAAGACATAACCTTGACATTGATATTTAAATATAGAAAAAGATTGTAAATTAGCATAAGAAAGGTGAAGGAAGGTATGTGAAAAACATTCTACGAAAGAATACATTGTTTTTAAAATCATTTCGCGTGTGTTAACAGAATATAGTGCTTTTTACAACATACAAGTGACAAATATTGAAATCTTCTAAATAAGCAATAAAACGCAAAAGGAACGCAAATGAGGGTTTATTTTAGCTATAGGATTTTATTAGCCTTAATTTAGTATAGTTTTTGCATATCATGAAGTCATATTAAGAAATTTGGAAAAATTTTGACCATAAAAGTAAGGTTAGAGAACCCAAATTTATCAGTTTAGTGTCATAAAAGTCATCGTTCAGGGAGGATGTATTTGGCTTTTCTCTGACATTCAATTGTTTCAAATTTTATTAACCTAGAAAAAAGACTAATTTTATAATCAATTAGGAACATAACCTAATTTTGACAATCAAGAAAAATAGACAAGAAGTGACAGCTTGATGTTTACTAAAATATTATAAATCAAATTTAACATTTAAAATCATAAAGAAAAGAGTAATACTCTCCGATTTTACAAAATATTGAAGAAAACGAAAAACATTTCCAATTTGAAATAACTTGTTGGAGATTCCAAAAAAACTTAATACTATATCCAGGTGTGTTTTTATTTTGAAACACATTTCCATACGGATGTTTGTTGAAAGAAATTAAAATTAAACTCTTAATGTTTAATAAAGTGAAAATAGAATCGCATTGATGGTTCAATGCGACCCAAAGGTTAGTGATTAACTAATATTAATAACTATATTTGATTTGTTTGACTAATGATAGAACTTATTATCAATACTTACATTTCTTGATAAACTTTAAAAATTTTCCCAAACTTCGTTGACGACATCTCAGTCGTGACATAATATTTTATAATAATAATTTATACCATTAGATTTGTCAATTATAAATAATTTTATTAAATGCATATCGTGGCGTGAACTGTAAGCCATTTTGTGAAACTGAACAAGGAAGCTTGTCATCAGTCAACGTCATGATTAGTGAACAGTGTTGTCATTTAAAGATATTGTATTTAGATTTGTAGTTTTATAAAAATCTTGTTTTTATTTGTTATCGTTTAATAAAATCTTATGAATTCAACAAGAATTTTAAGGAGTTTGATTTGTTGAACATATATCTGTGAGAAATTAAACCGCACGTCCTTTGATGGAGAATTTTATTTGATTGAGTTTAGCTGAGCATAGAAAAATATCTACAAATTTATTTTCATTTCAATTTATATTCTATAAAAAAATCAACCCACATTTCAAATGGTAATAAATCAAAATATTAACACTCCACGAAAAGGAATAAAAAAATATTATCAACGTAGGCAACACGTTATACACGCATGTATAACAGTGAACCTGCAAAATAAAAGTATTAAACTTAATATTACAAATTGGCGTACAACTGGAACATTTGGTACATTAAAAACAATACATCACGATTTGGAACACCAACGTGGAGCATTTGGGGCATTAACATATCATAACATTTGGCTCACCAACGTGGGACATTAACGTAATCATTACATTTTGGCTCACCAACGTGGGACATTATACAGCACATCGTTCTCAAAACGCCCCTGTTTAACCTTATCCACTAGCTTAGGTCAATTCATCACAGGACACGGTTCCTTCAAACAATTCACTTTTAAAATAGGTGAAGACCAAACCGAAGTCTGTGAGTACTGCAAGGCTGACATTGACGATGTCCGGCATACTGCATTCATATGCTCCAGGTTTGAACAAGAAAGGATCGCCCTACGGCTGAGATCGGGGATCACGCTGGAAACAGCAAGTATCGTCGAAGCAGCAACCAGCTCCGAAGAAAGATATGATGAAATTTGCAAGCACATAACAGGTATCATGAAGGTAAAAGACGATGAGGAATTGGCAAGACAAAAAAAAGGCATGAACTGACCAGCATGACTATGATCAAAATATTATAACCTAAGGACAAAAATACTACAAGAAGCTGCTCGCGATTCATCAATGCTATGCTACATAGGCAGTTCCGATGACAAAGCGACAGGGGTGGACTGTTTAGTGAGTAGTACCTCTTGGTGAGCCTCACACTGAGTTGTATTCGCAAACAGCTCACATGTGCGTGAACTGCACTTCAACCACCCTCGCATCATTGGTGACAATCTGCAGACGCCCGTGAACCTCCATAAGGAGAGATGCGGTCGTCAGTGGCTTGCCGGCAAAAAGGTAATTCAATATGCACGTGATTTTATTTACGTGTGGTTTTTCTTGGAAGAGAACCGACTTTAGTTACATTTCTCATAGCCACAGGCCGATTCCCCTACATTTTCCAACGGTGCATGTGAACTATTTTGGAGCACGTTTGCTTTGGTGTGTACAGTAACGGTGGATCGAAGCCAATGCTCTCCAAAGGGAATGTTAGCGTTGGTAAGCTTTCGGTAGTCTGCAGTACATGTGCCGTTGGTGTTGGTCTACGTTAGATAGTCTATACGCTACTAAAGACGCGTTAGAACTGTCTTACGTGACTGAGTTTTGCAGTTTTCAGTTCGTTCTTGTATAGCTGATTTTCAACGCCCAAACATTCATTCCAAATGGTACGGATTGTGTCATTGGTTGCGGCTACTCAAAGTAGGAAAGCGAGGCACCTTAAAATTTCGAGTAATAGTGTGCACCAGTATTCAGGTCCTTCATAACGTAAGCTTATCATCTGTTCTTCTGTATCCGGACGAGACAGGCCTTTAAACACATGATGAATACGGCAAATATCCGGTGTTCGATCAAAGCATTTCACAAGCCCATTTTCTTCAGTAACGCTCGAAATGCCTCGGATTTGTATTTTGTTCACAATTCAATTCAACGGTTTTCTGCAGTTATTTTCACAGATGTTGTTTTGGTTTATTGGTTAGTTTATTTTTTTCTTATACAATTCAAAAGTTAAAATGTGTATGTACTGTTAGAAAGGTAATTTTTTCGTTCGAATTTATTAACAATAAAACAATCTTTCTGACTATTATTTCTGGACGATAATTCATGTTTTGATTGGTTTGAGACTCGTTTCAAACGTGAAGAATCTCTATCTGCAGATACTATTAGTACTATTACAACTTATTGATTGGGAAGAGTTCAGAACTCAATGGTGTTTATTTTTTCGTAAATAATACTCCTTCATTCCAGTTGAATATTGAAAGTTTTCCTTTAGAAGGTCTATCTTTTTATGTAGTTCAATTTTTTATTGAAATTCTGAAGTGCCAGGGGAACGCATAACCTTGAAAACTTAGCAACGCCGAAAGGAGGAATTTCAATTACTTCGCCTCCCGCCTCCACGTTTACAATATCCACGAGCCACCGTCACTGTGTGTTAGACATCAGCATTTATATATTGTATACTGTAAGATATTTTACGAATAATATGTGGTTATATTCATCTCAATAAAACTAACTATGTGCTAATAAGTCAGTAATATTACAGTTGACATTTTAATATATCGGACAAAGTTTATAGTTTCAATGATTAGTAAAAGTATAAAGGATAACATTAATACCATTAAATTACCTCACACCTCTACTTTCAGAAAAAAGGGTCCGATTAAATTGTTGTCTATTATACCAACCAAGCAATAATTTTTCCGTGGGTACTGTATGCGTGATATGTGAGTTTTCTTTTTACCAATACTAGATCCTCTAATAGGCTAATAGAAAAGTTGAGTCGTTCGTGTAAACTACGTTGTTAGTGAATCCTTCGTTGTTATCAATTGTTTCCGTTATCATACAACAGTTCATGGGTTTTTCTCAGTTCATATAGCCGATATCCATTTTTCTTCAAAATTCAAAAACAGTTGTAGCACTTGAATTCACTACCACAGCAATTTGCTCACTAGAAAGTGTACGTTCTCGGATTTCATTAGTACAAAAACCATCATCTTCAACATTTATCTGTCCAAGTCAAGTGGATGATGGCAATAATTGTGTCGGAAAGGACATAAGCAATCTCGTTGTTCAAAATTTCTAATTATATTATGCACATTTTATAATGAGAAAGCAGGTATTATTCAAGTGATATCATATTATTATTTGTTTTTTTTTTATTATAAATTTTTCATGATAATCAGATCGTTTCCAATTTTACCTATTGTTTCCATTGTGTGGTAGTTTCTTTCACTGTTTCATCATACTTTTTAAATGTCATCATGTGTCTTATCAAAAGCTAGAGTCAACTACTTGTAAATATTGTAGAGGGTAGAGAGGAGGGCAGATGCTTTGGATGTGGGGTGAAGGGGCACAAAGTAGCAGGGTGTAAGATGGAGGGAGTCAAGGAGAGGAGTAAGTGCTGGCTATGTGAGAGTGAGAATCACATGGCTAGAGACTGTCGGCAGGCCTTCCTTTGTAGGGTATGTGGGGAAAGTTGACATAAGCCAGGGGAGATAGAATGTAGTAGGTGAAGGAAAGACGTAGATGAAGACGATGGAAAAGGTGAAGGAAAAAATGGGAGGGACCCTCTGGACCCCTCAGAGGGGACGAGTCTGGTCAAATAGGATGAAGGGGAGATAATTGCGCGGAAAGAAGGAATGTAGGGGATGAATGGAGGGTGTTACAGATAAATTTAGGGAAATGCAGGATAGCGCATGATATATTGGATGAAGTGGAGCATGGGTTGGTTAACCTGGTGGAGGACTACCTCACGGGGCGTGTGATTGTAGACTCCAGAGGGAGGAGATATGAGACGAAGGCTGGAGTGGCTCAGGGCTCGGTTCTTGGACCGACGCTCTGGAAGTGGGTATTTGATAAGGTTTGTGGGATAGTATGTGAAGAGGGATGTGAGATTACGGTGTATGCAGACGATTTGGGTCTGGTATGTACGGCAAAGGGAGAGGCGGAGAGTATGTGCAGGAAGTTTGTGGAGAAGATAGAGCGGTGCGGACTGGAAGTGGCGAAAGATAAGACGGTGGGGTTGCTAGTGAAGGGACGGAGTAGGACAAGGGAAGTGGGGGTGATGGTTAAGGGAAGGAGAATTCGTATGGAGGAGTCTGTGCAATACCTAGTGGTGTGTTTGGATAGTCAATTATGCTTCAAAACTCATATGTCTAAGGCGGCAGAGAAGGGTAAAGTGAGGGCAGCATGGCTGGGGAGATTTATGTGTAATGTGAAAGGGCCGGGAGAGTGGAAGAGGAGGGTAATTAGTAGGACGGTAGAGCAGAGTACGCTGTACGGCGCGGAGGTGTGGGGTGAAAGAGCGGGGATGAATGCAAGGGTTAGGCCACTCCTGCAGGTGCAGAGAGGGATACTGCTGATACTGATCACTGGACATGGGTCGAGAGTAGGGTACCTCCACAAGATTGGGAAAAGAGAGACTGGAGTGTGCGAGAGGTGTGAAGTGGAGGATGATGTGGGGCATGTGTTTAGATGCTGGAGGAACGAGGAAGTGCTGAAGGGGTTGGAGAGGAAGCTAGGGAAGGAGGTGTACTGGGAGAATATGGTGGAGATAATGTTGAGGGCAGGAGGAATGGATGGAGGTGAGTGGATTAGTAGAGAGCATGGTTAGGGGGAGAGAAGGACTCTATATGGCATGAGAGTTAGGAGTGATAGTAGAAAGATAGAGCGGAGAGTGTGCGAGGGACCCCCGCCCGTCCCGAAGTATGCTAGGATAGTGATTTCGAGGCGGGAGTAACGGCGAGTTTGAGGTGGGTTTGGTTGGTAGGCATCCCCTTGGGGATGTGTCCCATTCGAACATGAGTTTCCCATCTCGGCCCGGAAAAAAAAGATTCACCTACTTGAGATCCCTTTAAAAAAATTATTAAAACATTAACTGCTGAAAATAAACAGTTTGTATCAAATTTGCTAGATTATTTCACAAAGCAGAAAGAGAACGATTAGTTGGCACAGAATGTGAGAGTGAGGGAACTACATTAGTAGCTGCACTATGTAACTCCGCCATTGTTAATATTTTTATTCATATATTTGTGGGTATAAAAAATGCTGAAAAGTGCTATAGTACGAAATTTACGGTTTTTGTTAATTGCGCTTAAATTATTTGGAATAGATACTCGTAAAATTGCTTCCCGTTAGTATCTTTCTCACTAGAGACAAGTGTGGCTGCTCTGTTTTCAAGCTCTTTGACGGACATGTGGGATTTTGAAGATACACTTGATAATAAATGTATGTCTGTATTTTCTACATCCAGCAACCACAAAATTCATCATTTCATATTTATTTTGTGTGCAGCAAGTGCAATCATTAAGTTTATTCGTGCAACTTTCCAAAATGATGCTAAGAATTATACCCTCATCCTGCTTTAAAAATTAAACTTGACATTAAAAAAGTAACTGAACTTTATATCGATATTATGGTTACTCCAGAATTTAAGTTTAAAATTCAATTTATTTCCGTTTGCCCATCTGCGTCTTTTTAATCACCATGCACTTTGGTCAATTTATATTTCTAAGTAAACTACATACTCCTAACAGACATCAATTAAAACCCATTAACGTGAAATTAAAATTCTCCCGGTCATAAATTGTATCAAAACTTTTTCCGTCGAACAAGAAGTTTCAAGACAGTTAACTCCAGCAAAGATTTTCTTCAGGTCCTCCCGAAGGCAAAGCTAAAATTCAGTTACGCTAATAATTTTCCTGATGTACTTTTTCATTAAAAATTATTATTCATCGAAAAAATATTTATTTTATGATAAAATTTGAGTTTCAAATCATTGCAGTTACTGGTATTAATGCACATAGTTCAGGCATAATTTACCACAAATATTATATAATGTAATTTTTTGTAAATTTTGGAGAATATTTGGAGAATGAACAAATTGCAAATGTAAAGGTGAACATTCTCAAAAAACTGAATATATGTCAAAAAATACTCCTGAATACACTGTATGTTTGGAAACAGAGACTATCAAACATTTTCCTCATACGACTTGCTCAATTAACATCTTATAATAATTCGAATTATAATTGGCTGACGCAGGTTAAAGAATGGTTTTATTATGCGCAGTGCGAGTGTCTATGGAAAAACTATTCAAGTACAAATTTGCAAAGTTTAGATAGTGATATAAACATTAAGGCTGTTTCCAGCTACTCAGTATATTTACACTTGCTGGTTGGTTAAAATAACAATTATTTGCATATACTTGGAGTAATAGCGCAGCATAGAACTTGTTGCAAAATATTTTTTAAATTGTCAGTGGAACACTTCGTGTACCGGACGTACAGAAGGTTCTAGTGCAACGAAATTCCGACAGGAAGCGCTCCCAACAAAGCCAGCTAATTGTCTCCTCCTCATCAGTTGCGTGCAAGACTTGACAAGGTGAGGTGCTGTTTTTCGAAGTGAAAGTGAAAAATTTCCGCCAACAGATTTTTGCCTCCAGGTAAGAGTGACTTTTCAATTCAATCGGCTCTTATGGCATTTCATTGTACATGTATCCCTTATCCCGACTTTTGCATTTCTAGTGCTTCATGTTCGTGGTAGACAGTGAGGGAAACGGAAATGGCGTATTTGGAGAGATTGGGGCACAGTGAAACATTTCACGAATCCAGTGTTTCATTGTGCCCCATGTGTTTTTCATTGTGCTGTAACGCGCCTCCCTTCTTACACGTGGCTCCTGCCACAAGAACACGTCACTATGGACACCCTTGATGCAAAATTCGGGTTTTTAAATCTCGGGCGCCAGATTATTAACGTGGTTTGCTCCACGGCCCCTTGACCCTTAGCGTCAAGAGTTCCAGATAGCCTCAGATGGAGGTTACGGAAAATTCCAGGGGTCTTGTTGAATTAAATTTAACTAACTAGTGAAAATCCGGAAAAGCCAAATCTTGGTTCTCCAATCAATAAATTGCGGTTAAAAATGAAAATAATAGGAATTCAAAACTTTGATCTATCAATACTCTGTGGTCTATTTTACGAATAATTCTTTTTAGTGACAAACAAATTAACCGGGAAAAGAAAATGAGGTATGTATTAACTATATCTGGGATTTTAACGGACTTAACGGTCAGGTTATCAAATACGGTTCAAATCTACCGGGTTTAACGGGGTCCCTAATGCACGATTTAGATCTGCCGGGTAATCAGACAAATTGTGGCTAAGCCTCTTCCAAGTCTGATTAACCCTTGAATCCAAATGAAACCGGCAACTATTATTCCGACGGGGGGAAAAAAATATAAATAATGATTCTACGAAACGGGAAAAGAACGATTTAGATCTGCCGGGAAATCAAACAAATTGTGGCTAAGCCTCTTCCAAGTCTGATTAACCCTTGAATCCAAATGAAACCGGCAACTATTATTCCGACGGGGGAAAAAAAAATATAAATAATGATTCTACGAAACGGGAAAAGAACGATTTAGATCTGCCGGGAAATCAAACAAATTGTG
This sequence comes from Lochmaea crataegi, assembly GCA_947563755.1. Lineage (NCBI taxonomy): Eukaryota > Metazoa > Arthropoda > Insecta > Coleoptera > Chrysomelidae > Lochmaea > Lochmaea crataegi. The sequence continues at coordinate 14,329,498 of OX387435.1, forward strand.
GCTAAGCCTCTTCCAAGTCTGATTAACCCTTGAATCCAAATGAAACCGATAACTATTATTCCGAAAAAAATAAAAATTAAGACTAATTAGATCTGCCGGGAAATCAAACAAATTGTGGCTAAGCCTCTTCCAAGTCTGATTAACCCTTGAATCTACTAAAGCCGGTAACTATTATTCAAAAAAAAAAAAAAAATTTAAGAACGAGTTAGATCTGCCCGGAAATCAAACAAATTGTGGCTAAGCCTCTTCCAAGTCTGATTAACCCTTGAATCTACTAAAGCCGGTAACAATTATTCCAAAAAAAAAATATTTTCCCACGAGTTAAACGGTACCCAACTATCGACACACAGAGTAAAAATATTCGTACTAGCATAAAATTAAAATATTATAATCCACTTGGATATCAATTTAATATAAAGCTACTGACAAGCAAAAGCGTAAAATAATTCGAGAATCCACTAATAACTCATATCAGTTAATTAATATATAATAGACGCAGTAAATAAAATTCGAAATCAAATTACGGTTGACAAATCTTTATTTCCAGATAAGAGAAACAAAATGAAAAAACCAAATTTCAGTTCAACAACCAAAGAAAAAAAAATAGCCGGTCGGAAAATTTTCAAAACCATACATTTAACAATTTATTACCAAGCGGCGATACGGAAAGTTTAGAATACACAGTTTATTTGTTAAAATTTATTTACCTTAATAAATACAGCCCACACACAATCGGAATTCGAAATACACAAAATTTTCCGCACTACGGTTTTTCGGTTTTTCGGAAGAACGTTGAACGGAGAATCACTACTTTTTAGAGCCGGAATAAATGAGAGCGCGAATAAGAATAATCTAGACGGAATCAAAATCGGAGCGCGAAATAAGAAGCTTTCAAAAATGAATTGTTTCTTGAGAGCCGAAAAATGAATTGATTCTCGAGAGCCCTGAATGATGCGCGACAGCCAATTTATATCCAAAATTTTAGTTACACTTTTCGGCCGTTGTGGAGGTGTCAGAATTGAAACGTGAAATTTATCTAGTTTCGACAAAACTTGTATCTATACTAGACGGCTTTCGTTTAAATTAAAATGTTGTATATACCGGGCGTCCTTTCAGTTGAAAAATTTAAATATCGGAAATGAATAAATTGTGTATGGTAGAAGTCGGATTTGCGTAACTCGGACTTATACTAAAATATTCAACGGTATAACAAAAAAATAAATCAATGCGGTAGTAGAAAAGGTTGTAAAGTAACGAGTTATATACACCCTAGTGGTAAAATAAAATATATTACGGAACAAAATAAAATAAAAATTAAACTTGCAAAAAAAAAACAAAAAAATAACTCGTTACAGTGCAGTAAGTTTTGTTTTTTCTTTTTGTTTCAGAAATGGTGCGAAATCGACAGCGCAAAACTATCAAGGGGCTCTTCTTGGAAGATGACATGAAGGCAGCAGTGGAAATGGCCACTTTATCAAGATATGTGAAGAAAAGAAAAGAATATGGTCAGGTTGGGGAAGAAAATATGAAATATGCACCTAACTACTCAGTTAGGATGGTCTTCACACTAGAGCAGGAGGAGAAATTGGAAAATTACCTCAATATGTGCTCTAAGATGTTTTATGGCCTACCAGTTGAAGATTGCAGATGATTTGCTTACGAAATGGCAGAGATGAACAAAATACCATGCCCAATATCATGGGGGAAGAAGAAAATTGCAGGCATTGATTGGTTTTACAGTTTTCTTAAAAGGCACCCCAAACTCAGCCAAAGAAAACCCCTGAGCCTTGCATCACCAAGGCAAACCAAAGCAAATGTAGATGTGTTCTTCAATTACTTGGAAATACAGCACCCAGAGTTTGGAGATGAGACAAGAGTGTTCAATTTGGATGAAACAGCCACATCAACTGTACAAAAACCCCAACGAATTGTGGCTGAAAAAGGCGCGAAGCAAGTGTGCAATGCTACAAGTGGAGAGAAAGGCACTAACGTCACCACAATAATTTCTGCGTCTAGCAACACTATTCCGCCAGTCATGATTTTTCCACGTGTTCATGTCAAAGACCACATGTCTCAAGGAGCACCTCCAGAAACACTGGGCTTAGCCACTCCTAGAGGTTGGATGACATCAGAACTTTTTGTGGAAGTTATTAAGCATTTCATTTGCCACACTTGCAGTTCTAGAGAGAACCCCACTCTATTAATCTATGACAATGTAGAAAGTCATTTGTCCCTGGAAGCTCTTATAATGTGCAGAGAGAATGGTGTCTCAGTTTTGACTTTACCTCCCCATTCATCCAACAAAATGCAACCCCTAGATGGTGCATTTTTCGGGCCGCTTAAAACTTATTATAATGCAGCTCTTGACTCTTGGATGATGCAAAACCCTGGCAAAACTGCGTCAATTAATAATACAACTTCCTTCGTGAAAATAGCTCAACAGAAAAGCATGACACCTTCCAACATAATTGCAGGTTTAAAAAAAAGTGGGATACATCCATTTGATCGAGATGTTTTTACCGAAGCAGACTTCTTATGCAATTATGTCACTGATCGACCGCCTCCTACCATTGTGGATGATCAACCACCTAAGACCAATAGTTATGCTGTGCCAACTGATTCGCTCAACGGTTCCCTCCTTCAAGTAGAAGGAGCGGCTTTCCTAGAAGAGGGAGCAGCTTTCCTAGCAGAAGGAACAGCTTCCCTAGAAGAAGGAGCAGTTTCTTTAGAAGAAGGAGCAGCTGAAAACCATGCAGTCATCGGTGTCCTCGATCTAGAAACTGGTACAAGTCATGCTTTCTCATCTCCTGAGGATTTTCGTGGTTATCCGAAGGCAGAAGAACGAAAAACTGATCGAAAGCACAGGAAAAAATGGAAGAGTATAATAGCCACGAGCACTCCAGAAATGAAAGCCATTGCAGAGAAGAAGAAGCCAATTCAAACTTCCAGAATATTGTCAGTCAAAAGGAAGGTGTTTGTAAATCAACCGAAACCGAAGAAGAAAAAATTTAGTGAACAAGCTCCAATTCATTCATCATCAGAGGACGACGAAGAAGACGATGGAGACGTTGAATATGCAGACTCGGACGACGACATGGATATAGATAAGGAGATTTTTGCTGTTGAGCCCGACCATTTCGCAGAATTGTACCGTCTTCCTGTTTTAGGAAATTGTGTTTTGATCGAGTTCAAGCTTTGAAGCCAATCCAATTTCTATGTTGGTCAAATCATCAAGATGAAAGACAATGAGGGGGACTATGAGATTAAATTCCTACGATACCGAAAATGCAACACCTTTGTTTAACCTCTTGTGGATGACATAGCCACGGTTGATTACAAAGACATAAATATGCTACTTACTGGAAAATCCTTCTGTACTAAAAGACAAAAAGGATTCATCTCAATCAAGGATGATTTTGGCAGTTGGAACATTGGCTAAACGTAAGAGGATTTCGTGTTTGTGCCTTTTTAAAATCAATATTAAACTTATTTCACATTCCAGATACTTTTTTTATGCATTTCCTTACCATTTTGAATTTAAAAAATAAAGTTTTTTGGCAAGTTTTGGCGTTTTTTCAGCTGTTTCAAGGTACCTCAGTCCTATTATCATTGTACCCCAGGCATGGGGCACATTGACACAAAATTCGTTTTTTGGAAAATGGCCGCTCACGGTCTCTTATGTTTCATATAGTAACGGTCGATGCATTTCTCTCATAGTTTAAATCCTTAGGTCACAGGAAAAATTAAAATGTTAAAAAAAAGCCAGGGGAGTGCTATGGTCAAAACAAACTTTCGCGTTCCATTTTGCCCCACCCTCCCTTCTATGGTAAAATCACATCATAACGATATAAATAATGCACAGACGTTTAATTATCAACTGTAACTTTTATATAAATAAATAGGTCATTTTTTTGTTCATTCTCCATTGTTAAATGAAAGTTCTCTAATTTTATTGTTTTTTGTCTTTTTATCCAGAAATAGTCAAGCCGATTACCACTCGAGAAAAATTTGTGTAGGCAAAATTTTCTAAAGGTATGAAATGGAATCGGCTCACGGCTCATGATTTTGTCAAAAATGTCATTCGCGAAATTGCCAAGCAACAAACTTTCATACCTTTCCAAAATTTTGCCGACAAAATTTTTTCTCTTTTGATCTTATGTATCAAAATAAAGTAATGTTTTTTGTGTAAATCTTTTTCCTCTTCAATTTAACAAAAAAAGTAGTCCTCCTCAAGAGATCTTTATAACTAGACTTTGCACGTCAAAAAATAACGTATACGAAATCTGGAGTCTGTAACTTAATTAGTTTGCAGATTACAGCGTTATAAGGAAATTGATTGATTGCCGCCCTGTACGATATTGCGCATCACCCGTAATTATAATATTTTGTTTTTTTGGTAGATTTCGCTAGGATAAGTCATGTGTCGTTACTATTTTTCAGTGACATGTGCCACTGTCATCCGTTGAGAAGTAAATTCAAATTACGCTTTAATAGTTTCAATACGCCCTCAAATATTAATACGAATCACCTTTTTGTTCTTGTTTATTTTGAAACACTTTGTCGTTATAAGCTTAACTCATCTTTATAGAAATAATACATCACCACGTTGATCATGTTTCCTTCTCGGGTTCTTCCTAATAAGGGCAAGGCTGCCAGTTACTCCTCAATTGAAGACCAGCTTATCTATTTGAAGTTAGCTACTGCTAATGCGGTATCTATCTCCAAAAGGCATATTGAATATCGTCACACATTATATGTAGTTGTTAATAGTGATCGAGTAAGCAAATATTTTTCTTGTGCATAGTACACAGTTTACATGTTGGTGTTTAATCAACCAAATCCATCTACTTTTTTCAACACAGTAGTTTATAATTGAATGCCGATAAATAATCTGTCATCGAATGAGCTGTTAAAGTGAACCAATGAATAATGAGGTTTTAAGCGGATAAAAAGTTAAACAAATTGGACGTGTACATCATACGTTGTAAAAGTATTTCGGAAAAGTATGTGAAACATTTTTCATCACTTTTTTTTGTATGTTCAGCACTTGTTGAAAAAGTCGTTCACATAAAGCATCTATTTTCATGTTGTGATAAAATTAATGGGTATACTCTGCATATAGTGTACTCGTTACACTTCAACAAAAACGAGCAAATGAAACACATTGCTGATTTCTTTCAATAACTGAAATGGGAATGGATGCAAATCGTTTTAAACATGCTGGAAATTGCTGATTGAAAGAATAAAATTTCTCCATTCGGCGAATTACAGCAATTAATTGGTTCTAAATGATCAACGAAATAATATTATGTTGTACATTTTAAACATGTATTTTGGTACGAAAGGTAGGAAGTCGACAGATCACACAAAAGCGATTAGTGGTTTGATAATTTTTGACACGGAAACTGGATAAGGAGCACAAACTCGTACGGGAAATTTTGCAGAATCTGCCTAGAAAATCGTGTATATAATCATTTAATTTCTTCCCCGATAAAATCCCAAGATCTCACTTTTTTTCGAAATATAGTCCAAAACCTCAACATGCTTTCATCATATTGTTTTTCTCTTGACAGCTAGCGCTAAATGGTGTCCAGAAACAAGCCAAGAGTCAACATACTTCTCTGGATAAAGCAGCCGAAGAGGAGGTCCATTAATTTTCAAAAACAACAGGCCAGCACGGCCGGACGGGCGAGTCTATCTGTCACTAAAGCCCATGTCACGTATGGCGATTTCACTCGAAACCGATTTAAGTATGTACCGATTTTTTAAAACATTCTGAGTGTCCATATTTTTTTATTTTTCAGAGAAAGAGTTCCCGGAACGCCGTTCTGTCTCAAATCGAGCCCTGGATATATCTATTCAAGAATATTGTTCATGCTTCTATCAGCAGTGCGGAGTTCTATAGACAATGAATTTCTCATCCACGAAACATCAAAACCTCACTTCACACGCGAACCAAGAACTGTCAAGGGAGCTAGTCAACTAACAAAACATTATCAACTGGAAGTATTCAATTGGTTGGTATTTTTCCGCCATCAGATGTTTGGTATCTATAAAACATCAGCATACTTTAATAGTTAGAATAAATTTGCGAGACTATAATTTTTAACATTAGGACGACTAGTGGCAAAGAGGCGATAGGTGAATACATCGCAGCCTACTCCTCGTTGACAATTGGATGCGGCAGACTAAGTCGTTGATTTTCTTGAGAACGATGTAAAGACCTTCCCATCTCCGTTGCCTTTTTTGGCCCAAACCTTTTCTGCGCTTGGGATTGAACAGTCATACCTCTCGAGACACTTGTATTTGTAGTATGCTCATCAAGTCTAAGTTCTACCTCATAATGGCAGAGTTTGAAACGTTTACGAGAAACCTTTTCCAATTTTTCTTCCAAGCTTCCTATGTAAATAGGAGGTGTACTTTCTTCTTGTTCTTAACCAGGAGGAAGTCTTCCGAATCGCGGGGAAGCTTGATTTTTCTGCCAGTGACTAACATAGATGGAATAGAGGAACTGAAGTGTCACAGTATTTTTGGTGTTCAGAGACGAACATTTAAAGGTATTGGCAAATAGTTCTATGATGTGTTCCTACCATTCCATCGGACTATGGGTGGAGAGGAGTATTGCGTGTTTTCTTCATGTCTTATGTTTTTATCAATTCTTGCCATAACTCAGATCCAAAATTTCGTCCTTGGACCTAATGCAACTACGGAGGGACTCCGTGATTCGCAATAATGTTGGCAACGGAAGCATCTGCTACTGTTGTCGCTTCATAATCAGAAATAATCCATTACAACCATCAGGTATTTGCTACCTCTTCCTGTCGAAGGAAGTGGACCGAGAATATCAATTGCAAGTCATACAAAGGGCTCTTCGGAAAAATACTGAGTATGTTCCCCCGGCTTCTTATTTTAGGACCCTTTATACTATTACACAAATCACTTTTTTTGCACCAATCTTCTACGTTCCGTCGACAGTTGATCCAATAATATCTTCCCCGGACTCGTGCTAGTATTCTTCTAGTTACAAAATGCCCTCCCGAGTGGCTTCTATGAAGTTCTTCTAACACACACTTCTAATGTGTGATCTAGGCAGTACCAATTGGAGAACTATACGTTCTCCATCGAAGCTTTCCCATCTTAGATGCAATAGGCCGTAAACTGTGGGTGGGTTTAGGGTCTTGTTAGTTTGGCTTTGAGAAACTAAACTTTGAATGGGGCCTTCTAGATTGGATTTTAAATGTTTTTGCTGTTGTCCTAAATGTTCTCTATTATTAAGCTATCTCTAGCTTTAATGTTTACTGAATTTTTCTACATCTAGTTGTTTACTCCTCCCTTCCTTACGACTTTGCTTCCCCTCTTCTTCCTCCTTCCTACGTCTTTCTTTCTCCTCTTTTTCCTCCTTTCTGCGTATTTCCTTCTCTTTTTTCCTCCTTTCTGCTTTTCGGCGTCTTTCCTTCTCTTCTCCCATCACTTAAAACCATGCTGGGAGTCCTGAAGTATCCATGTCTCTGTCGTATACAATGAATCTACTATTTACCATAAACAAATAGCAGAACAAATATTTCTTATAGCCCACCTCTGTTACCAATGCTACTCTTCTCTTTACTAAACTCTCTTCATTTCTTCAAATTTAACAATATTAATCACGTCTTACTTTCAAAACACAGAACTCAAATCTCGAATACTCCAAATCTAACTAACTAATGTGAACTGTCCCGTTTTTTATACTTTTTACATGTTCCAGACAGTTCTCGACTTTTCGATTACAGTTCTAGATGATTCCAGATGTTTGCTTTCGTCTTTTCCTCCATATCCTCAGTACAGGTCCGACGTAACAATATTATGTAATCACATTCAATATCTCGATGTAACAGAAACATTTCCAGTCCCAACTTCTATATTTTTATATTTTAGATTGATATTTCATACAAGGGAATTAAACTGTACAAAAAGTTGATAATAAAAGGATTAAACTGAACGTCCCTGGGCTGTTTCAAACCATGCAATATATTGCCCTGCATTTGTGTCGTAATTTTCTCTTGTGTGTGCATAATACAAATAACAGTTTGTAAATTACGAGTCTATTAGATCTGAAACATCTGGGACGTGTTTCTCTTGTACTTAATTATTTAGAACCGTTCATTAACAAATGAGCTACATACTAACCGAGTGAAGCCTGGTGTGAATAATTAATGTCAATGCAGATAAAAAAGGAATTTACCAGGAAAAATTTAGTTGCGCTTTTAATGGCACTTACTTCTCAGTTAAATATAAGAGACATAGGAACTGTAAAAGTTAAGCTCATCAAAGTATGATGTCGGGTGAAAAATACTGTTTCATATGTATGCAATAAATTGATGGAGTTTGCTAGCCTTTGAATGGAAGTAAAATTCGATTTAATAAAAAATAAGTGGGCGAAGTATTTGTTTAAGTCTTAATATTTTATGTTTCTTCCTTGTGATATTAATTATTTTGTTAGTTATTTTTGGGAAGTTCAACCACATTATTTTTTTGAACTTCATTTTTAACGTAAAAATGGTTTGGATTCTTTGTGATAGTTTTCAATTGAAGCCAACAATATTGTAATTTTCAGTTACTGAATGCTTGGAAATTTTGAGTTTTATCAAAGTTGAAAGCAGATTTTCAAAATTTCAAAATACAGGAAGCTGTTCACAGATATAATCGCTTTCAAGCTATTCCTTAATCCGGACCTGATTTTTTATTAAAATTAGTAAATAGTTAAATTGGACTGCAACTAATGAACGTAATCGTCAGAGCACCCTGTATCCCGGTTAAAAACATTCAAAACTACAACCACATAACTCTTTCTGAAAAGCTCACTAAAACCATTAGGTTTTGACCTTAAAAATTGGTTAATGAAAACTGCGGTCTACAATACTTCCTCAATAATACTACCCCATCACTCCATTTCTCCCAGATTAATCCAAACAAGCTTTCTGGAGATAATTAACTTCCAGAGAAACTGCCAGATAATATATACAGATACTTTCAAGACATCAACAAGGGCCCAATCGGACAGGCTGGCCTTACCACACTGCGACCTATCACATTTTCTGTACCCTACATATATACAGATACATTCAAACACAAACGGAACATAGGGATTTTAAGCATTGTATCAGAACTGCTTTTGAACTAGTCGACCAACATCCAGCTTCAACAGATTAAAAACACGATTATTACAATCGTTTATTTGGACACCTATAACATATCGTACAATTCCCACCACTCCGTATTCTCAACTGTGGGCGGTCCTTAATTAGCGTCAGGTAGTCAGCAAACAGCAGTCGGTAGATGAGAGCGTTGCTTTGTTTCAATTTAAAGAATCCTATTTTGTTCTATTTACGAATTTATTTTTATTTTGAAAGCCGTCATTGCCAAACGAAATCAAAACATATTATCTTAACTCGAAACATTAATTGTTAAAGAGAAGTTAACAACATAAAACGTAAGCATATTGTTTCAATATGTAGCGACGTTTACTACCCCCATCAAATAATTATTCAATACTGACAAGTTTTGGAAGGAGAAGGGGCGGGGTTTCGAACATTGGTTCTGAATCCAGCTGTCCAGATCAACACTTGATATTCATTGAAGTGAACTTGTAGACATGTTTTGTTGGTGGACTATTTCGATCGGACAATACATTAAATCCCTATGTTCCGTTTGTGTTTGAATGTATCTGTATATTTCAGTCCAAGAGATGTAGACTTCTTAGAACGGACAATTGTAAATAATCTGCATGTTCCACTGTCCACTCTGCCTGTCTTGCAGGGATAGTATTTGAGTGAGCAGGTCCAGTGAGAATTACTGTGATTACTCAGAGATCAGATTTCGAAAACTCCAAGCAGTAGGCTGCACCAGAGACAACAAAGATACTGCTAGCTAGAGCTGCAGATTGGTATATCGTGAATTATATATCATGAATTTGTTTCATCCGTTTCGTACTGTCGTTAGCGTGTGTTTAGATATCTTCGTCTCGCCACCATGCAATTCAGCATAGAGTGCGCTAGCAGCGCTGCGCTCTTATTGGTTTGAACGTGGAAGAAGAAGAAAAAAGAAGAAATAATTTAAGAACAAACCAATAGAATGGCAGACATCAATCGGTTTTGTTTATTCTTCTTATTTTCATTGTATTCATACTGAGTTATTGTTATCGCTTGTGTTTGTATTTGTGTGGACTTGTGAATAAACATTAATATACCTTATCGTGCTTGCAAATCCTAGTGAATAGTGAGAGATGTTGAGACTTTGATAGGACAATTTTAGAATAAGGATTAAGGGTGGTGACCCCTTCCAAAAACCCACAAGAGAAAAATTGATTGATAGTTTTATCACCTATTGTAAGCTAAGAGCAACGTTAAGAAAATTGGAGTAAATTTTCAACTTTTAACACCTTATAACATTTTGTGTGTGCACTTCTACTTCTTTACATCGGTAAATCGGCCTCTTGATCTCAGATTAATTGTTAATATTTATATGACGAATCTTTTTGTTGTATATGTTACGTCCAAACATCGGAAACGCCCACTGAGCGAAAAAAACGACCGCAACGCGTTGTGGACGGTGTGAACGACCAAATACCGAAATGACCAAATTTTTCGCTTTGTGTCCGTTCTTGTTGACCATGACGCGTTGTGGATGATTTAAAAAGCACATAAACGGACCATGCTTTTAATATGTTAAGTAAATTTACAGAAATAAATGAAAATTTTAAAATCTTTATTGTAGGCTTATTTCTACATGAAACTTTATTTACAATAGTAGTTAACTGAATCGCAGGTAGATAAAGCTATTTACTTGTAGATGTCGAAGAATAAAAATATATTATTCTAACGCTTTGACAAAGTTTTGAAAAATAATTTTCGCAACCAAAATATTTCCGTAACTGGACAATATGTACCGTTGTTGATTATAGTCACATTTCAGTCCGGGATTAACTCTCGGACGATAACATATACCTTGTACTAATGAGGCGCAATACGCCGAAACCGGTCTACAAGTTATGTACCCTTCTAGTTGCAAACCAGAATGGTTGGTTTAAATCTTGTAGATTTACCAACCCCGCTTGACTTAGAAGTGTAATTCAATGTCTGTCGGGGCATGTAGCCCGGGAAGTAGTTGTTTCTTCTTCGTTGAACGGTCACTGTTTTTGGAAAAATTATTTTTCAAAACTTTGTCAAAGCGTTAGAATAATTTATCTTTATTCTTCGACATCTATTGTTAAAACGCTTTACTTAATACGACAATTTTACAGGAAACTGTAATAATTCATTTTTGTTTCAAACCCACGTGGTTTGTTGTCTCATTTGAATTTTGGTTCGTGACTTAGAGGTGAGATGTCGCTATTTTCGCAACCAAAATATTTCCGGAACTGGACAATATGTACCGTTGTTGATTATAGTCACATTTCAGTCCGGGATTAACTCTCGGACGATAACATATACCTTGTACTGATGAGGCGCAATACGCCGAAACCGGTCTACAAGTTATGTTATCCCTTCTAGTTGCAAACCAGAATGGTTGGTTTAAATCTTGTAGATTTACCAACCCCGTTTGACTTAGAAGTGTAATTCAATGTCTGTCGGGGCATGTAGCCCGGGAAGTAGTTGTTTCTTCTTCGTTGAACGGTCACTGTTTTTGGAAAAATTATTTTTCAAAACTTTGTCAAAGCGTTAGAATAATATATTTTTATTCTTCGACATCTATTGTTAAAACGCTTTACCAAATACGACAATTTTACAGGAAACTGTAATAATTCATTTCTCTTTACTTGTTTTTGCAGGCACTATTATTGTGGCATTCAGAATTGCACAACACCTCATTGGCCCTGCAGTTGCACTTTTTTGTATTACAATAACGCTTACAATGGCACATGACAAATCCTTGTTTCGATCCAGACGAAAGAGCTGAAGCTCTTCTCAAATTTAATGAACAACTTGGAACATCCGATGCGTTTATAAAATTTGAATCAGCGAAGTTGAATTCATTACGACTATAAAGTCTTTCCAGTACGCCCTCTTTGGTTCCCAACTTATACAAGCTGGAATCATTAACGCTCAGAACTACAGCTAGAACACTCCTAGGGACAAGCCGCCCTCTTTCGACATCTGGAACTTTGACTACGACATTTTGACCGATCTCAGCAGGAGGTAGATTTTCACGGGACAGCGCCAGCATTTTTCCAGCTTGCTTCTCCATTTCGGCTCTAGCAGTTTCGCGTTGCTCTCTGATTGCATCACGACGGTAGCAAAGGTTGCATACGACTTCTCCTTCAATTTCAGTCCCACACTTCATGTGTACATTTAGGCTGCATGTTCTACATGGTTGGGTAACTCCAAAATCTTCGCAAATGGAACATGCTGCCACAGTGGATACTGCATTGATTACATTTTCTTTCCCTTCCTGGTCTTTTTCCAGTGTCATCCCTTCCAAGATTTTCTACAAATCTTCTTCCGTTTCCAAAGATTCATATGTTTTCCTTCCCAGAGAAGAATCTGCCAGTCCGATTCTTAGCTTGTCACCAAACATGGCCTCGTAAGGAGTTTTTCTAATCCTTTCGTGCAAAGCACGATTTTTTTTGCTCTGAATAAACCGTAATCCCTCTGACCATTGTTTGGTATCATTGTCAAGCATCCATGCTACCAAGATATCTCTGACGTCCTGATTGGCGGTGAGTGGCGGGGCTTACCATGAACAAGTTTAAGGCCTGGCCACAGATATTCTTTAACTGTTCGATTATCTTATTAGAAAATTCTCTTCCATTGTGGCTTTGCAAAATAAATGGAGCACCGAACATGCAAAAAATGTCTTCTATATTATATGCGACTTCTTCAGCTGTTTTCATTTTGAGTGGTTTCAAAATTGTAAATTTTGTCAGATGGTCTTGGTAGTTCAATATGAAACGATAGTCTCGGTCGGGTTCGGTCTGCATATCGATCAAATCTACTTGACATCTCGAATTCATGTGGTTTGATAGAATTGGTGCAACAACCCTTCTTCTTGATCTTCTTCTTTCCCTGACATTGCTCGCAGAGAGATAAATATATCTGTATAGCTACTCTCGTAACATTGCAGTATTTTTTGATGATTTCAGCCTCCATAACTAAAAACAAACAAAAAACTCTTTAAGTGGGTAGTAGAATGCGCGCAGCGAAAGGGTGGGCCACCTCGTCAATTAGAGTAACGTGACTTTATTACGTATTGCGAAAGAAGACGCAAGGCTCGACATAAAGTCACGTTACTTGCGATGACGCCGTGGCCCAGTATTTCGCTGCGCGCACTCTAATATTGGTAATCATGGTAAAAATCAACAATATCTAAGTCACAATCAAATGTAGTTGGCAAGATATTACTAAATTTGGCGTGCCCGATTCACTGCAATAAAAATAAAAGAACACTCCAATTAAAATAACAAAATTACTGTGTGTGAAATAGCTTCTAAGTAACATACCTCTTGTTCGTTTGTGTCCAGTTGCCATATGAGCAGCTTCAATAATGCCAAAAAGATCCTCCGTTTTACAGTAATATCGAAAATTTCCATCCTGTGTTCCTTTGGACTTTTCAATTAACTTTTCATATTTCCCAATTTTATGATATCATACCTCTTTAGTCTTCTATATTGTTTGGACGACAAGGGCAGTTTGCTATCTTTCAAGCGGTTCGCTTCTTTCACTTCTCGGACGATCTCTTCATACCGTTCCTTCGTAAAATAATCACTCCGATCATTGCTGTTATCAACGATATTTTTAAGTTTTTCACTAAACACCTCTGCCGTATTATCGTTTTTAGCTACAATAGTAGCGACTTCGCTCAATAACATAGACATAACTTCACTCGAAGGCAGTCGGAAACATACTGACAAGTCTAGACAAGAAAGACCGGTTTATGAGCTCTCTAAATCATCCAGAACGCATCGTGGGCGTTTGAGCATTGTCGCAACGCGTCGTGGTCAACAAGAACGGACACAAAGCGAAAAATTTTGTCATTTCGGTATTTGGTCGTTCGGCACCGTCCACTACGCGTTGCGGTCGTTTTTTTCGCTCAATGAGCGTTTTCGATGTTTGGGTGTAACATATATACAGATTGCAAAAATCCCTTTCTTACAATGCGACTTATACAAGTACGACAAGGAAGATATGAGCAGAACTACGTGAAAGAGAGAGAAGACTTGTTAGCCCAGCGATCAGTCCCCTCTACCAAAACAGTTGGGCGTGTGTTCATCGCCCCACTAGTTCAACCGCTGTTGCCAGAAGCTCAGATTAATTTGTAAAAATGATATTTTTGTCTCGTTATCGTTAACTTTTTTACAAGCTCATACACTATTAGGTGAAATTAAACACTTTCATCCGGCAACAGTGTCCTTTACATTGAGAACTCACATTTAAACTTATGTGATCTTTTCGCTACAAATCTTTCACACGTTGGTAGCGCACGCCGTTGTATTTGAAAATAAAACATTTTACAATGCCCTCATTAAAATACGAAACCTGCGAAAAAGTGCAAATTATAAAATGGTATTTTGGAGGTCATTCGGCTGATGCAATAATAGTTAATTTGTTTAATGTGGCATTTGAAAATCGCCCAATTCCTTCACAAACTACAATTTTGAACATAGTTAATAATTTCGAGAAAAAAATTAGGAATAATTTTTACAGATAAGTACATTTGGCAACACAAGAGTTAAAATAAGTAGGAGGGGACTGAATACACGCCCAACTGTTTGGTAGAGGGGACTGATCGCTGGGCTAGCAAGTCTCCTCTCTCTCTCACGTAGTTCCGCTCATATTTTCCTTGTCGTACTTGTATAAGTCGCATTGTAAGAAAGGGATTTTCGCAATATGTATGTCGCTATTGCCAGAGTTTTAACCAGTACAAATATTTTTGCATTTTTTTTTCTGCTACTTTATTCAACTGTATGATGATGTTTAGTAGTACTTGAGTGTAACCATAAAAAAACAAAGCGCGAGCATTTTCAAACCACCCATACAATCACCGCTTGTGCCACCTGCACTCGATTGCTCATACAAAGGACCAGTGCGCTATTGCCGGTCGTCTCTTTGTTGTCTCTGGCTGCACTAAGTTTTTGTGTTTGTAGTTTCAGACTGTTTTAGACTAGTAAGTTGTTGGATCCTTCAAAGCATCCTGGCTATCAGATGCAATAAATATTCTGGCTGAGTGGAAGCATTTTTGACAAAGTCTTGAGCACAAATATCTATTGCTAACAGTTCCGCTCGGAATATTGTTGGGTTGTCTCCCAGGTCTGTTGATATCATGTTCGTTGATAACAACATCTAACAAGAGTTCGAAATCCTGTTTCGCAAAAGTAGAAGCTGCAGTTGCATATAACAAAGTTAAACGAGGAGAGGGTCTACCAAAAATCTGCAGTTCTTCACAGGAGGAAGTCTGTCTGATCTCCGCTTACTGAAAATATCTATGGATTGGGAAACTTTAATAATCGCAGACTTACTCGATGTGATTTAAATCCTTCAAACCTTTTTTACAACAAACTAAAATCAAATTAGCGTTATATTAACGCCAATCCAAAGGCAACTCAGGTATTATTGAAAACAAGGATGATGACGAAGCTGCCAAAAACGCTCTTATCAATCCCACTGTACCATTGATAAACGTAGTTTCAGGTCCATGAACACTCAATAAAAAGATTCATAACTAACGAGTGGCAGTTGAGTATTTGAACTCCCGCAACAAATTTTGCCAAGTAATAATTGATGTATCTAAACTTCCTCCTTAACTTCACAATGTGACCTAGTTAAGACTATTAAGCTTAGAATTGGACACATGAACCTAAATCACCAAAATCTAATGCCAAAGGAGCCTCTCATTTAGGTGATTAGTAGAGGGCGGAATATATGCAAGAAGACAATACCAAAATATGCGCATATACTTATGCAAATGCATATTCATGAATATACTCAAAAATGAAACTAAATATTAAAAATATACAATTATTTTTAAAACATATTTAATTTTCACAAATAAAATTAATGATATATAAAAAGTAACGGTGTGATAATTAAGAATCTAATACATTATGAAAATAATTTATGATCAAGTATTTTTTTAAATTTTCAAACATCAGTAAAAATGTATGTGGACACAGAAAAACTTCTTTCTATATCTACCGACGTAATAGGGCAATATCTTAATTTAGGCAGTAAACTAATTTGGCAAGTAAGACATTTTTTAGAAAAGTTGCCTTCGAAAATACTAACAACTTCTCTCAAAGAATCGAAGCCCCCATTTTTTCTAGTGTTTTTTCTAATTTATTTCTAATTTTAACCCCTATATTTTCGGAATTTTTTTTACAATGAGCCGAAAAAGTGTTAACAAGATTAACTAAATCACTTAATAGTAAATTTCTTGACTATAATAATGACTGTATTAGATCCGGTAAAAAAGAAAAATGAACATACTAGTTCTTTAGTAATTTGAACATTATTTAAAAGTTCTTGGCTCTGAGTTACACATTGTGAATCATTTTGAATGTCCAACACAACTTCTTTCATGGCATCAAAATTATTTGCGTGGAAAATTGCTGCTTTAATCCAGGGTCCCCACCTTGTGATTATTGGCACTGGAGGCAAGCTTACTCCTGGTCATTTTTCCTTATAGAATTGCACCCGTAACGATGCTTTCAAAAATACTTTTTTCACATTTGAAATTAATTGATTGACTAGTTCAAATTCACTTCTAACAACTTCTACCACTCTATTTATGCCATGTAGAAGACACGTGACATGGACCAAATTTGGATAAAATATTTTCAAATTTTGTCCTACTTTCACCATATTATGGAGCAGCATCTGATACAAATATTAGAAACTATTCGCTGTTAACTTCATTTGGCAAAAAGAAGGTTGGAAGTGTTTGCTGAATGAAACGACTGACAGTTATATTATTGGTTTTCTCTAGCTGTTTTGGAGCTATTAAATGAGGCTTTCCTGGTTCATCTTATTTTAAATCGCCAATTATAAGATGCACCATATATCGACCACATGCATCTGTATAATACTGTAGTCGACAATCACGTAAAAGTTGTTATTACTTAAAAAAACTTTAATTTCCTCAATCACTCTGTCATACAATGCATTCAAATTGCCTTTTCTTAGTGTTGCCTCGCTAGGAATATTGAATATTTTTGCAAAAATTCCCTAAAATGTGTATTTTGCCATTTTTTTAAAGGAATGTTTGCTGCTATCAGAGCTTTGCACAGATCTTGATTAAACATACATTTTTAATTTCTTGATTCGTCTTGAACATTTTCAAAAGATGTATGAAGCAACTGCTGTACGGGTCCTAAAGCCATTTTTTTCAGCTTCAACTTATGACTCGCAGTTTTTAAATGCTGGTTGTTGACATAGTACATGTAGAATTAAAAAAAAAAACGTAAGTTTATACCGAGATGATATAAGTATTTACAAAAAAAATCATCCTTGAATCAAGCAAGTGAGTTCATTTTTGCAAAATAACAATATGCACGCCCAAGGTAGACTTTTTGCTGGTTAAATTTTTTGTAGATCGGACGGTAGTTTTAGGAGGATAATAAACTGGACTAAAATGTTTGCACTTTGGTTGCACTCGAGTGGTTTGATTTGTATATTTTTTATATAGGAGTATGAATAATGCCTCACGTCTCCCTTCGTATTCAAAATGAAATGTATTACATCAAAGCAAAAAAAAACGATACAAAATATTCCTCAAGGATAATCCTCAAGGTACATCTTTTGCGTCAAGCGTTAGATACGACAAATGCTCGACAAAAAATTGGATGAAATTAAATGATCCATGCGTGCAATAAAACCGTTCTTTTTCTCCTGTAATCGCCCAGAAACACAAAAAAATCGTGCTGATGCATCGTTACAATACATTACTCCTTCCTTTATACGTACAAGAGAAAATGATCCGACATATCCATTTGTCCTTTTTTTATTTATAGAAGTGACCTCATTTATTCTCCTTGGAAATGGTAAAATCCACCGTCTCGATATAGGCCATTGTGTTTACCTTATTTTCGTGATAAAAAAAACTTTTTTTTTGAATTGTGGGATGATGGCTGCTTGAAATGCGTAGGATTGAATATCCGGAGATGTAAGGAAGATTTGTTGGAAGCCATTATGGAAAAAAAATGAATCTGCAGAACTCACTGAAACTTGGAATAAGTGTGTTGGGAAAATAAACTTGTTCTCGTTCAAGAGAAAATCTTTAGAAAATAAGCATGGATGTAAAATATTTTCGAATTATTATGATTGCACATTCAGAAATAAAATATCTAAAATAATTTGTTGTATAAGACATAACACACTATTTAAGCCATTCTCACTAGATACTCGATTTCTTGTGTTCATCCAACCAAATTTTTTCCTCTCTGTTCAACCGCTTGGAAGTTGTGTTTTCTTCCCTCAGTTAATACGATTAAGATGATTTTGGTGGGGTTGATGTTTAGTCTATCTGGCCTACACCAGGTATTCGTGTAGTTCAGTCCTCTTTTTATATCATTGTCACAAATGGTATTCTCAACATTTTCCCTGGCAATATTGTATGACAATGTCCCTGTTATGATATTCCGATGTCAGCCAATATCAATGCATTCAACCAAACAGAGTTGGTCTACTGTTAGATTCTATATTAACGGTGATGCTGCTATTCCTTGCTGTGGTTGAGCAGAGAGATATGATGTCTTGACTTTTCCTCGTTTCTACTACTCTAATGGTGAGCAGTTGCGACATCAATTTGGATGTTTTGATGTCTACATTTCTTCTATTTAATGTTCTTTTGACAGCCTTATGTGCAGCAAGGTCAAAACCTTTGTAATAAAGGTGAATTCCCCCATGCTTCTGGTATGTAGCCCAGTTCTAAGCTAATTTAAACTACACCATAAAAAGGTCATAATTTACGTAACAACAAGAGCTTCGTAAATTCTTCAAATATAAATATCTAATTTATTTTCCTGATCTCCATTGCTTTATAAAATGTAACAATATTTTACGTTAATATCACAATCATTTCAAATAAGCAGGTAGAAATTTGAGACTTTCCCGCTAAACAAATAATATTTCAATATAATTACTATTTTAAATTGGAAGGTTTTTGTTTTTATACAAATAACAATGGAAACATTAAGCATAAAAAAAGCTTCTGTTAAACGAACGATAAGTTTACTTGGATAAAATAGCTTTCTTTTCAGCAATGGTCAGTTTAATTTCAGAACTCAATAGAGCTAAAACAATACTGGAAGCTGGCCTTTTAAAAATGCTTTTAAATATACAGGAAAAAAGAACGCTCAGTTTCTGCAAAAAGTTAAGCATCGCTTTTGCCCCAAGGTTGTTTTTAAGCTAGAATTTGTAGCAAATGTACTTTTGTTTTTCATTTAAAAACAATTATTATTGTATAACTGTTGAAGTAGTTTTCATATGCTGCTCCGCTTACGTTTATGACCTTGAATACGTGTTCAAAGACCATGGATTAGATTTGATGAGGTGGCTAGTCGGCCTATTCCACTTCAACCTTTTCAGATCTTTTGAGGGGTTCCGAATCTAGATTACATTATACAGTTCGACTCTTTCCAAATATCCAATCAGCCTCAAGACTGAATCTTTCATGTAATTTCTTGCCGGTGGCTTCTCATCACCTAGTACAAGGAACCGCACAGTCGCACTGGCATAGGATGCGCTTGCAATTCTTTTCTCCAGATGACATAATCTGCACATGGCTTCGTCGGTCAACCCCATAAGCTTTGGGTGCCTGTTAGGCCCACAGTGTCCTGTTAACATACCTACTACGGCTTTGACAGCTTTCCTAACTTTGCTTTGTGAAAGTTGGCAAATATCCTCTAATAAACTGTTTCGCCTGTCTCTGTCATGGTGAGATTATCCACCATTATAGATATTTTTATGCCACCCACTTCCTTGTGGCCATATTCATTGTCGACTTTGCGACACCGCACTTTCGTTGCCATGGCAGTGTTCAACATCAGTAGCGTAGCATGTTGCAGTTTGCTGTGCAGCAGTCTGTAGAGTGAAATATTTAGAAGTTATTGTTTGACTTTTTAAATTTGAGTGATTATTTCAATCGATATTTCGGAAGAATTTGTGTTTTAGTTGAACTAATTCTAATGAACATCAACATTAAACTTTTGGTCGTCGACCCAGCTCTGTAGTGGAACGCCTCTGATGCGATAACTACAGCCAAGCAGAGTCGAGCGAGGTTAGTACTTAGATAGGTGACCACTGGGGAAACATCCTCGTAAAGTGAGTAGCATCTCATAGCTCGCAGGCATTATACCAATGAGCACGAGGTATAATGTAGATATGCCGTCTTTCGGATGAGACGTAAAACCGAGGTCCCGAGTCCATGGATGTTGGGCTCGATAAAGATCCTACCACTGGTTGGAACACTAGTGGAATTAGCAAAAGTTCCGGTTAGGGGTAGAGTGCTCCCGGCATCGGTGATTAGCCTCACTCGCAGAAATAGACCGACGTTAAATAACCGAATATAAAAAAAATATTAAACTTTAATTGTGGTTATTTCTATACTATTATTGATGAAAGTAATATTCTAATACTGAAGAGTAGATATTAAATGACAGTGCAAAGGTGCTGAGTAGAAAGTATTCTAATGACAGACCAAAGATGTGTCACCCCCTCTTCTCCCTTTACTGGAGTTGAGGTGACAAAAGGGGGGGTTTTCTTAAAAATATAATTATTGCCGGTTTCTCAACGGAGAGGGGTCGAGGTAAAATGAAAGACAATCATTTACCGGTTTCAATAAATTATTTTACCTTTACTAAACCATTGATAGTCACCCAGTTTTATGTCCTACAGTTTTATAGGTGTAGAATAGGCCTGATCGAAGTTGGCCCACGCCGTTGACCTACTTTCAGCTGTCGCTGTCAAGTGACAATCGAGAGCACGCTGTTAAATATTAAACTAACCTAATAAGATCATAAAATATAAAATGATTATGTTTAAAAGTAATATGTACGAGTGGTCTCAGCTGATGGTTAAAATGAATAGTATAAATAACAATGTAATAATATACCAGATGGTAGAATGGATTCCAAGAGTATACTTTTGGATTACACTGAGGGGTTAGTATTGCAATTATTAACTATGAAATTTCTATGAGCAGTACCTAGTCACAAAAGGTTACTTTTATTTAGATTCAACTTCCTAACGAATTGTGCGATGTAGTATAACAATAATCCCTGAGAAAGTTGTCGACAAACTATCTCATACACATACAAGCAGCAGGCACAGCATGGTAATATGAATGAACTTACTTGGAATGTATCAGGTGGTGTGTTTCCGATATGTCACAGGAGCTGGACGAAGAGGGCTGGTCCTATACTGTTGAGTTTTCTGCCACTCGTATTTCTATTGCGTGACTTACACGGCTATGTTTCAGACTAGGAAGAGATCTAAGAAGAGAAGTCTCAAGCAGTCAGTGGAAAAGACTGTGAAGATGGTATCGAAGACTGCTAATGAGAAGGTGTATAAGACGATGTACAAGACGGTGAATAAGATGATGAATAAGATGGTGAATAAGACGATGAATAAGTGATCTGAAATACGAAACTCCCATGATGCCTAGGTCAATAAGAGAGAAGAGTGGGTAATTACCATGGATGGAGGGTGACCTCAAAGTGATATCCTTTTTCTTGTTAGCAGGAAATCCGCTAGATGCGTTTAAATAACCACTTAAGGTGCCGCTAAATTATTCCTAATAGGTTACGATTGTAGCTGGGCTAGATCCGAAATTACTTCGAAAGAGCAAAATGTACGTGACCTCTTGAAAAGCACCAGCACAAGAATGGAGGATTATGGACCAGTCTAAGCCTCAGAAGGTCAAGGTCGTTATTCTTCTATTTATTTACCTTTAGCAACAGGTGAGCAGGTCAAAGGTTGATCTAACAAGTTGCTGTATAGTTCATTGAACTTGACTTAATAGGTCGAAGGCCTCTTGAGAATTTATCAAAGATTATTACATTGTCAGAAAATATAAACATAACCAAATAAAGTTTGGGCAATGATGTTTAACTAATAATTATTCCAGTAAATGGTATTAGAGCAATATATACACAAGGTGAGTGATTGATTTCCTTCACATTCGTAAATACTATTTATCTTAATAAAATTGTATTGTCAACGTTAAAAGATCTCTTCAATACCCAATGTTGAATTGAAACCGTTACAGATGTTGAGTACGAATGACCGCAGCTGACCTTTATATGATAGGAGGATAATAATATACAGAGAGCGGCGGAAGTTAGTATGCTAATCACAACACGGAAAATGTATATGAAACATACATTAAAAATTTAATTATACAGAGTGTAGCGGAAGTAAGTGTGCTCCGACATATAATAGGGGGGGAAGCAAGATAGTATATACGGGGGCATATTATATAAAGGTCAGCTGCGGTCATTCGTACTTCACATCTTTGGTCTGTCAAATAGAAATCTTTTTACTCTGCACCTTTGCACTGTCATTTGATATCTACTCTAAGGGTATGCAAGCATGTAAGAAACTTGAGGAGGACCTAATACAAAGAGAACACCTAATGGACAATTTTTCCGATTCCTTAGTTTTGTCGATGAATACAGGCTCATCTGATGATGAGTATTCTGACGATGGTTTCGGCATACAACCCTCAAAGATTCTGATTAAATTTAATTTTTATGGTGAGATTTTTCATAAATAATTGAAAAAACAAATCGGAACAGATTCCTTTATGGAATGTAGGTAATCATATCTGATATTTCTGACACTGTGTGGAAACCATGAATGTGTAATGTTAATTTCGTTCACTTTACTTCCCTCTATTGAATTAATAAATTATCGTATGGGCGGCGAATAGCCAGTCCTTTCTCATACCCAACACCGAGAAATGTTTCAAGGCTGAATATATTTGCTGTGGACGAGAGTCGAAATCAACGTTTCTATGCGGGCCGATCGAGTACCGTCTGTAGTGAAAATAGTCACTTCTATTTTGAGATTCCCACTTCGACCTCGTGTCTCTTCTTCTACCAATTATAAATTAAATATGAATCAAGAATTCACTACTGAAATGTAAATTCCTTTCCTAGTCAAAGCGTATGAGCGCGTGACATGAACATGAGACGTAAGTCTGTTATATTTCACATGATTTCGTGTATTTAAACAAGTGGCAAAAGGGTTTCATTCTTCTTTCCCATGAACATGTGCTATTGAAGCCTTTCTAGCTTATCGTATCTTATCTCTAAGAAGTGCATTCATCTGAGTGCACTTTTTTTTTCCTGGACCAAACCTTTACCTGGGACACTTTACCTGGACCAGCACTTTACCTGGACCCAGAAACTTTACCTGGACCCAGATCTTTACCTTGACCCAGAAACTTCACATGGACCCAGAAACCTGAAACCAGAACTTTACATGGAATTTCAACAAGGACTATATCTGTCAAGGTCTTTATCTGGAACCAGGACTCTATCTAATAATCTAGGAAAGTAACATCCATATATTTCATCGCTTCTTCAACTCTTCAACATAGAACAACCCAATGAAAACCTAGTCATTTTTTTTCCTGCTTATTGTTTTTTTTAAGTCAATGTACAACTTGTAAATTTAATAACGTTGTTCATAAAGTTTATTTTCCCTTCCAATCTTACAGGATTTGTCGTTATAATGCTGATGTGAATAACAAATAAGCTAGTATTATTCAGGGTGGCGCCCACTCACCTTTCTTAATTTTCATAATTTACCTTCATCTAATTTCAGTACCTTAAATAAATTTCAAGTAGGATTACCCGAGAACCGGTAAGACTACTCTCTGAATTTGTACTAGTTTGGTCTCAGAATCTACACCTGAGGTGCTCTCTAAACTGAGTAGCCGTTACAAATGGACATATCGAAGCAAAAGCTATACAACTTACTATTATACCTACTCGAGTTTTGACCTTCGGTGTACTGGATAAAAAACAGGAATTCACTTGACGAGCTAATATATATCTGTAAATCATAAGTGCTCTCATCATCAGGCTTCTCAGGATAAGATACAGATATTTACTCGCTGGTCAAGTGAATTAGGAACACTTACAGTGTCAGATATTATGTCATTCAATTAGAACAACTTTTCATGTTTAAGTTTTGCTGTAAAATTACCCGCCACTGTATATTTCTATCATAGATGCGCAAAATGATGTATATTTCTTCTCTATTGGATTCCACTCTACCTATTGTGTGAGCTGGTATTGAGATTAATTCCACTGTACCTTATTAATTCAGGCATCCCCAAAAAACTCTTCACTCAATCAGAAGAAACCAAAACCTGTCAATCTTGTTCTCAATGATACGAGTATAAAAACGTATTTGTAGATATTATTCACTGAAAATAAATCCGAATCATATGGAAATTCTAAGCACTGAAAATATTTTAGTAGACCTGAGGATACTTCAATATCTATTATGTTAACGTTGTGAATAATTTATAAATGTTTGAATTTTTTAATGGAAGAAGGGTTGTGTAATCGGAGTTGACTGTGTTTGAACAAGTCGAGCACCACTCTGACGAAGATCCGTTTAATGTCGGAGATCAGAAGCGTCTCTTTAACAATACTTGATAAATTTGATGAAATGGTCCAAGAATCTTTTAACTGTGACAAGGGCAATCCTTTCATCTTGAAAATTAATAAGACCAGATAGATTTCAGGATACGATATTGGAATATGACTTGTCTTTTGGACAATTATTACTATAATATCCTTAATTATCCAGAAGTATTTTTTTCTGATTATTATTGATATTACCACAAAAAATATAAATCCTGTCATTAAAAAAATCGATTTTGATGATTGTGTGATTCCATGAATAGCAAGTGGAAAAAACGATATTTCTCAATGTGTACAGTGTACAGTGTACAGGGTGCAGCAGATGAAACGCTTATTAGAAAGATAATGAGATTTGAAGGAGTCTGAAAAGTGGAAAATTGGTTCACTGGGGTTTTGACGGTGAGCTATTTAATTCAAATATTTCTTTTTTCCTTCTTGATAATTTGAGTATTTCAATTTTACTGTTACTGTCACCGATAAAAGCGTTAAAGATTTCTTAGTTAATGCATACAAGCCAGTCAGGTAAACACAATCAATTTTCTTTTATCTCCATTTCCCCGGACAAATAAGAGAATTTGGAAAAGGTGGGCGATAATTTAAACATTCAGGTCATCAAACTGGTTACTTCGATTTTTGTATTGTCATTTTAATCCATTTCATACAGCGTGCACCAATCTTACGAAAAAGTTCGGTATATGGGTTATTTTAAGAGATACCAAAAAATGGTAAAAAAATATTATAGATTTCTTTAAGGTCCATATTTTGAAATTATTCCGAACTATACAGAGTGTTGCATAGCTCCGTTATAAACCAAAAATACGATTTTTCAAATAAGAACCAAATTCGGATTGCTCACATTTTTTCAAGGTTTTGCTACGTTAAACAGAGTACTTTAAAAGGTATGGACACGTTTAAGTGAAAATCGTAGGTAAATCAACACTCTTCAGCTTACTGTACGTATAATTTAGCAAAACCTTATATCACAAGCTTAAAGAGAATTTGAGCAATCCGAATTCGGTTTTATATACAGGGGTTCTTATTTAAAAGATCATATGTTTGGTTTGTAACGGAGTTATGCAACAGTCTGGTTGGTTCCAGATAATTTTAAGATAGATATCTACATTTTTTGATACATCTTTAAATAACACATATAACTTTGTCGTAAGATTGGTACATACCATTATTCACATGTCTGTTTATTTCTTTTTCATTGCACACTACTAGTGTTCGTATTAACTTTTACTATAATTTCCTCAACGCCATTTTTTGAGACATACGATAAGTGATAAAAAAGATTTCCACTTAAGAATGGTAAAATATAGGTAGATATAGAAAACTATTAACAAATATTGTTTAAAATAAGGTAAATATTGCTGGAATCAGAAAAATATACAGTGTTTTAAAAAATAATTGTTAAACATCTTCAGGTATATTATCACCCTGTATGACAAACCTGCAAAAGCAGTTGAAATTTTATTATTACTTCATTGAATCAAATTACTACAATATTGTCCTTTCAACCATATCAGTTCAGAAATTTAGAATCACCTAGTATTGACATTCCAAATAATGCTTTTTGATGTCTAGTTTACACTTAAAGTCCAGTTCCTGTTTCCTCACTCAAACGTGCAAGATTTCCGGTTTTGTGTTAGTGAACGTCCTGCGTTAATGAGATATTTTGCATGTGACTTGTCCAGTTAGTCTATAATCTTATGAAACTTCGTTTCTGAATGTAAGGCAGCCTACATCGGTGAAAAACCAAAAATTGCAACAACAAAAGTTTAAAATACATTGTTGTGCTGGAATTGATAAAAAAATGACATTTACAACCCTGCTGCTGTTTGTGTGGGTCTGTGTGTGTGTGAGTTAGCTGGGATGAAGGGAAAATAATCTCAGGGAGCAGTTGAATTCAATTTATGTATAATCTGTTCCACCATAAATAAATTAAAATTTTTGTGACTCCGTATTTTACTTCAATTTAAAATATTTCATAAGTTTTTCATCTATAGTGAAAAATCATAGCTTAAACTGATCAATTACACTAAATTTGCAGGAGCTTTGTACTCGCTGGAAAATAGTATTGCTTCATCACGAAAACCAACCAAAAGGTAGAAAAAACCCAAGTAGGAAGTTTAACATTCAGGTAGTGAACCAGAATCAGAATATCAATTACCAAAGGCTGCGCTATCATTGTTTCAAGTATTAATTCCCATTAATTATCACCAACGATAAAACCTTTCTCACAAACCCTTAAGCAAACACGTCCCCAAGATGATTTTACGAACTACAGTCATCAGCTCATGTTGGACCTCAGTTTTGTCCCTGGCCAGCATGAAAAGGAAATTTGAATGTATCAAAACATGAAAATTCTCTAGGGCAGTATAAACACAAGAGGAGCTCACACGAATATTATTTTATTCTGCAGAATGACAATTCAAACTATAAGGACAGTGCCAAACTGTCAGAAGATTCTTCTTTAGAAAGACTGAAAAAATTGTCTCTGGTATGAATTCCTGAGCATTCTAATTGCGCTAAACAAACATTAAATACATTGGCTACAAGGGTAGTTTGAGACTTTTGACAAAATTTTCTAGGACCGGTTTGATTCGAAGGCGTTTTAACATTGTTCGAAAAATATTACAAGGCAAAATGTTAGACTATAATAGACACTACCTGAATTGTCCAAGATACTTACTAACAGACCACTGTCGTCTGAATCATCATATAGGAAAACTTGGTACTGTCGAAAGATCCGACGTGCCGTCTTTGTCTGGAAGATGATAAAACAGGAGAGTATATACTTTGCGCCTGACTTTTGGGTTGAATCAGGGTTCTGATGTTTGACAGAGTTTCTCTCTGGCCTTCAGATCTAAAATATTATCACCAAATTAGCCTATTGGATTTGTTAAGAGGCTGAATTTGTTTGGTGAAACTGTTGTGAGTCTGGTGAAAGACCGAATTCACCACAAACCTAACAGGATAGTAACTAGCAAAAAAGCATATTGGTACAATGTTACATACAATAAATAAATGATTGAATATAAAATCTGAGTCGTTATTATATATAATAATCAGATTCCAAGAATCAATTTCTCTGCAGTATTTTTAATATTTTTCCTGGACTATATTATTATTATTTAGTTTTAGGTATTCGTGATTACTTCTCGAGCGACTGTTTATCGGTGCATTAAATCATTAGCCATTGATGTAATTCTAGCAGAAACTAATGAACCAACATTAAAGTCTCGACGGAAATTTCTTTGTGAATAAATATAAAACCAAGTTGAAGAGATACAATAAATTCGTCATTAAGTAAAAAACGAAGCATGCGAAATTGAAAGGATTTAACTAACAGATACTGGGAGATAAGTCAACTCCTCCAGCAACAATCTTTGTCAGGTTCGTTAAATTAACAGGATGTCATTATATTTAAAATACCTTGGAAACTTTGATCTTTTCAATCAATTGAATCGAAGATAATTGTTAGAAAAGTGTTAGAAGAAAGAATTAAATTTATGTTTGTGTGTGCTGAGAGGGTTAAAATCAGCTTTCGCTATTTGCAACTTATTAATTTATGTCTGAAGAAAATGTGAAAGGAACTAGCAGCGATCTGTGTCAATAGTGTGATTTGTGAATATTAATAATGCACCGGTGGACACATTAGTGGAAACAAAGATTATTATCCAGAAACTATAGACTTGGATATCATAGTTTCACAATGTAGACTTGACATAACCAACGTAATCTTCATAGAGCAGACAGGTTGTTGGATAGAAATTCAGGCAAAAATCGTCACAAATGATTTGTGTCCCATTCAAGCCGTACAATATTTCCCAAAGTGAACTATACACCGTGTCCCAAGTTATCGTTAATCTCGCCTAATTTAAAATATAATACAAAACTGAAGAAACTGTTGTGAATGGCATCAAAATTCCTTCCTTATGACGTATCAGAAACTGTATTTCACTTAACAGTGGTTTGGCAGCCACCCCTTACTTTCTATTTTCAAATGGCACCGCCTGCATATAGACCCTCTATTTATTTATCGTATTCTCCAGAGCGCCCCAATCCTTGCTTATTAAAAAAAAAGGTGAGCGGTCGCCGACAGAAGCTTGCTTCTTATGCACAATAGAATGACCTTTTTTCGTGAATTTTTCACCATTTTTCAAAAATTTTGACAATTTTTGACGAATTTTGACAATTATTGACCGTCTTTGACAATTATTGACCATTTTTGACAATTTTTCAAAAATTTCAACATATTTGGCAATTATTGACCATTTTTCCAAAATTTTGACAACTTTTTCAAAGTTTAATAATTATTGACCAATTTTGACAGTTTTGACAATTATTGATCATTTTTGACAATTTTTCAAAAATGTTGACCATTTTAGACCATTTTTCCAAATTTTAACAATTATTGACCATTTTTGAGCATTTTTGACAGGTTCTGACAATTATTGACCATTTTTGACAATTTTTCAAAAATTTTGAACATTTTTTAAAAATGTTGACAATTTTTAATAATTATTGACCATTTTTGACAGTTCTTCATAATTATATATTGACCATTTTTTCTAAATCTTGACAATTTTTGGCCATTTTTGACAATTTGTCGAAAAATTTTACCATTTTCCAAAAATTTTGACAATTATGGACCATTTTTCCAAATTTTCGACAATTTTTGAAAATATTATCGGTATTATATGTTACCATTAACCGCGACTGCATCTTACACATTTTTCCAAATTTTGACAGTTTTTGACAATTTTTGACAATTTTTAAAAAATTTTAACAATTATTGACCATTTTTGAAAGTTTTCAACGAATTTTGACAATTATTGACCGTCTTTGACAATTATTGACCATGTTTTCAAAATTTTGACAATTTTTGACCATTTTTCCAAAATTTTCACAATTTTTGACCATTTAACAAGTTTAACAATTTTTGATATTTTTGGACCATTCTTGACAATTTTTGACGAATTTTCATTGGTTTTGACAATTATTGACCGTATTTGAAAAACATTTTTCAAAATTTTTGACAATTTTTGACAATTTTGACAATTTTTGACATTTTTTGACAATTTTTGACAGTTTTGGACAATTTTTGACAATTTTTGAAAATATTTGGCAAATAATTAACCATTTCTTTGGAATTTTGACAGTTTCTGACAATTTTTGATCAAATTTAAAAAATTTTGACAATTTTTCAAAAATTTCAACATATTTGGCAATTATTAATCATTTTTCCAGAATTTTGACAATTTTTGACTATTTTTGACAATTTTTCACACCTATAGGTCAGTGCGGCAAGAGAGATTGCGCACATTCGCGTGACGAACGCTTTTTCGTAACATCACACGTTTCACGAGTTCACTAGCCTTCTCAAAAGTCCTACGTCGTGCAATAAGAAGCAAGCTTCAAAAATGACTGAGCAAAAATTTAGGAGATGTGGCAGAAATTTGGTTCTCTGGACCGCTTTGGCACTATGTATCCGGAGTTTCATATGGATGATTATTACAGAAATGGTCGCCTAGTTTTTGATACATCTTTGTTTGTGAGTTTTGAGATAGTAATATTGTTACCATGAATATTTTCATTTTTAAAATACTTGGAATATACTGGATATTTTTGATATATTGCTATACCCAAGTGCCACAATTTAGGAGTTATAAGTATTATGTATGTATTTATACTTTATGTGTGTGAGAAAGATGGCACGGAAATGATCTATTTGCCACAGAATTTTGGAAATTGCTTTGCTCAATTTAGATTGCAACGTTGGACTCCTTCAAGAAATTTATCAATAATTCACAAATTATTCGATTATCATTATAAAGGATGTGGATAATAGTTGGCGGAAAGTTAAAATCGAACTTCATAAGCGACTCAATCAATCATTTGGATCTCACGACGTTATTAGAACAACCATAAAAGATGTGATTCAGATCACAATCAGAATAGGTACTCGCTACTGTTACAGGATGATGATCTTGTAATACCAAGTTGTGCAAGAGGAGGAGGGTAATGTAGGAAGAATTTGAAAGTACTGGTTTGTAGAGGATCCAGATATATTTATCCTCTCCTGTTTCCATTTATTAACAATTCTATGACTTTCGTGTTGTTTATATCTGCTGATGTGAAAATACGGCAAACGTTTCCATTTATAGACGTCAAAAAATAATAGTTCAATACTATTAAACGCTTTACAAAATTAGAAAAATTAATTTCCAAAGAGCAGACCGTCCACTAAGAAGCAACAACTACTTCTCGGGCTACATGCCCCGACAGACATTGAATTACACTTCTAAAGTAAACGGGGTTGGTATATCTGTTAAGATAGAACCAACCATTCTGGTTTGCGATCAGAAGGAATAACATCACTTGTGGACCGGTTTCGGCGTTTTTGCGCCTCATCAGCACAAGGTAGATGCCACTCGTCCAAGAGCTCTGAGAGCATAATCCTGGACTAGAGACTACGTCGATACCACACCAACACATTAGCCTTAGTAAAGGAAATGCTAAGAGTGCGATATCGGCGACATCTCTACATCTAATCACAAACCAAAATTCTATGTCGACAAAAAACCATCTCGGTTTTGTAGGTATTTACTTAATTACAGTTACCTGTAAATAATTGTCATATAAGTAAAGCGTGATCTATAGACGTCAAAAAATAATAGTTCAATACTATTAAACGCTTTACAAAATTAGAAAAATTAATTTCCAAAGAGCAGACCGTCCACTAAGAAGCAACAACTACTTCTCGGGGTACATGCCCCGACAGACATTGAATTACACTTCTAAAGTAAACGGGGTTGGTATATCTGTTAAGATAGAACCAACCATTCTGGTTTGCGATCAGAAGGAATAACATCACTTGTGGACCGGTTTCGGCGTTTTTGCGCCTCATCAGCACAAGGTAGATGCCACTCGTCCAAGAGCTCTGAGAGCATAATCCTGGACTAGAGACTACGTCGATACCACACCAACACATTAGCCTTAGTAAAGGAAATGCTAAGAGTGCGATATCGGCGACATCTCTACATCTAATCACAAACCAAAATTCTATGTCGACAAAAAACCATCTCGGTTTTGTAGGTATTTACTTAATTACAGTTACCTGTAAATAATTGTCATATAAGTAAAGCGTGATCTATAGACGTCAAAAAATAATAGTTCAATACTATTAAACGCTTTACAAAATTAGAAAAATTAATTTCCAACGAGCAGACCGTCCACTAAGAAGCAACAACTACTTCTCGGGCTACATGCCCCGACAGACATTGAATTACACTTCTAAAGTAAACGGGGTTGGTATATCTGTTAAGATAGAACCAACCATTCTGGTTTGCGATCAGAAGGAATAACATCACTTGTGGACCGGTTTCGGCGTTTTTGCGCCTCATCAGCACAAGGTAGATGCCACTCGTCCAAGAGCTCTGAGAGCATAATCCTGGACTAGAGACTACGTCGATACCGCACTCTTAGCATTTCCTTTACTAAGGCTAATGTGTTGGTGTGGTATCGACGTAGTCTCTAGTCCAGGATTATGCTCTCAGAGCTCTTGGACGAGTGGCATCTACCTTGTGCTGATGAGGCGCAAAAACGCCGAAACCGGTCCACAAGTGATGTTATTCCTTCTGATCGCAAACCAGAATGGTTGGTTCTATCTTAACAGATATACCAACCCCGTTTACTTTAGAAGTGTAATTCAATGTCTGTCGGGGCATGTAGCCCGAGAAGTAGTTGTTGCTTCTTAGTGGACGGTCTGCTCTTTGGAAATTAATTTTTCTAATTTTGTAAAGCGTTTAATAGTATTGAACTATTATTTTTTGACGTCTATAGATCACGCTTTACTTATATGACAATTATTTACAGGTAACTGTAATTAAGTAAATACCTACAAAACCGAGATGGTTTTTTGTCGACATAGAATTTTGGTTTGTGATTAGATGTAGAGATGTCGCCGATATCGCACTCTTAGCATTTCCTTTACTAAGGCTAATGTGTTGGTGTGGTATCGACGTAGTCTCTAGTCCAGGATTATGCTCTCAGAGCTCTTGGACGAGTGGCATCTACCTTGTGCTGATGAGGCGCAAAAACGCCGAAACCGGTCCACAAGTGATGTTATTCCTTCTGATCGCAAACCAGAATGGTTGGTTCTATCTTAACAGATATACCAACCCCGTTTACTTTAGAAGTGTAATTCAATGTCTGTCGGGGCATGTAGCCCGAGAAGTAGTTGTTGCTTCTTAGTGGACGGTCTGCTCTTTGGAAATTAATTTTTCTAATTTTGTAAAGCGTTTAATAGTATTGAACTATTATTTTTTGACGTCTATAGATCACGCTTTACTTATATGACAATTATTTACAGGTAACTGTAATTAAGTAAATACCTACAAAACCGAGATGGTTTTTTGTCGACATAGAATTTTGGTTTGTGATTAGATGTAGAGATGTCGCCGATATCGCACTCTTAGCATTTCCTTTACTAAGGCTAATGTGTTGGTGTGGTATCGACGTAGTCTCTAGTCCAGGATTATGCTCTCAGAGCTCTTGGACGAGTGGCATCTACCTTGTGCTGATGAGGCGCAAAAACGCCGAAACCGGTCCACAAGTGATGTTATTCCTTCTGATCGCAAACCAGAATGGTTGGTTCTATCTTAACAGATATACCAACCCCGTTTACTTTAGAAGTGTAATTCAATGTCTGTCGGGGCATGTAGCCCGAGAAGTAGTTGTTGCTTCTTAGTGGACGGTCTGCTCTTTGGAAATTAATTTTTCTAATTTTGTAAAGCGTTTAATAGTATTGAACTATTATTTTTTGACGTCTATAGATCACGCTTTACTTATATGACAATTATTTACAGGTAACTGTAATTAAGTTTCCATTTATAACTGCATCCTTTGCTAACAGGTCGGCCCTTTCATTCCTAGTTATATTGCTATGGCCCTTAACCCAAATAAACGTAACATTCAACTTCAAAAGCATAGATTTGATACTACCTGGTACAGAACATCTAATACCTCTGTTGGAAGTAGATTTCATTCAATCGATAGCAGATTTAGGTTGAGAAAGAATCACAGCACTACATAATTGGTTTGTAATCAACCAATTGAGGCTTTTCTGTATAGGTACACCTTCTGATGTATATATGCTACATATATCGGGTATTTGTAACCATATGATGAGTCCAAAGTCTGGATGAAAATCCCTCATCCTCCCATCTTTCGTCTTAGATTCATCGGTATATGAATATTTGATTGACAAAGCCTGTCAATATTGATTTCAGAAGGACTACATTGATTTGAGTCGAAGTTGAATACTTGGGAATTATAACTTTGTGACTCTAAACTGCACCCAAAATGCTGGGATGATTTTGTCTTTTTTGTAGATATTAGTGTAATTCATAGTTTCAGTAAATGCCTTCGCAAGAGCGGGTATATTTTTCAGCTTCCAATATCGATTTGTTAAAAATCTTCTACCGCGATCTCACTCAACTTATTGATCATGGGCGATTAACGAAATCTAAGTTTTTTTTCATATTTTTGAGACAGATACTCCCGTCTCAATCCTATTACATTTTGCCAATATAGCATAAACAGGTGTGGACTTCATCCCACCAACACATGAACGTAAACATTTATATTATATGCGATCAATTTTCTTTAAATACGATTTGGAAGTGGAGCCGTATAGAAAACATCCATAATCAATAATTGATCTCACATAAACTCTGTAAAATAAAATTGCAGTGCTCGGTGATTTACCCCAATTATGTTTAGCTACACATTCCATTATTTTGTAGCCTTTTTCACATTTGTTGTTAATATGGAGTACATGTTTGGACCACAGAGGAGTTTTGTGTCTAGTATGAGACCTAAATATTTGTATGCACACACAGAGTTCGCAGTATATGTCTGGAAAAAAACTTTATGGAACATTTTTCTGTAGATAAGGTCGTACCAGTTTCTTCTGTCCATCTTAACACTACCAGCTTTATATGTTCGAGAGCACAAATGCAATTATCATATGAGTTCTAGATGGAGTATTATACAGAAATCATTTGCATGTATCCTGGTGTGACATTCACCTAGAAGATCAATTGTAATGCATTTTATTTACTTCCTCCTTAGTCTTAAAAACTAGTAGTTCCTTTAGACCTGTTTCCTGGAAGAATTTTAAGATATCCGCAGGCTTCAGTTCAGGTAAGTGTCCCTCCACTATCTAGTAGTCTTCTAGGTGTTGTGCCCTAGTATTGCTATGCATTCCACAAGTATTCGAACAGGTTTCTTCTTTTATCCCACAGAAAATTATATTATAAGTAAATTCACAATATATCCACTGGACTTGGAATAATACATCAAGGTGACTATGATTAAGCAAATTGGTTAAATTTTAATAAACTACTCTCATTTACACTTTAATCCCATAACAAGCTTTTACTGTAACCGGTGAAAAAGTTTAACGAAATTGGTGTACCCATATCAGGGAGTACAAAAACTGAAGCAAATGAAAAGAAGCCTTTAGATGATTGTGTTGTATTAAAAGGACATCCAAACTTGAGCGCCAAACAAATGCCTATCCAGGGAGCTTAAAAAAACATAATGTAAAAGCGGTTACAGTAGATGCTAAGAAAGTCCGTTCACCTCAAGACAACGTAAATTCATCCATAAGTCCAAAATTGTGGCATTTGGGTATAAGAAACATTGAATGAAATATCTTCAGTGTTTCTTCTTAGTTTGTTACCTTCCACTTTTTATTTATAAAGACAATCGCACAACGTATGAGATGAACTATGGTTAAAACTCACTTGTTTTACATCAGTATATCGTCGGCGATCTGACAATACCTGCTAAGTAACATTTTTCCCAAATACTGGTATTTTATGCAGTAAGCGCTTAATATTTATTGCGCACAATCTGAAATGAACTGCTATCTCCAGAGCAATTCTTTGTCTACTTTGTTGGAAGTTCTTTATAGGTTAGAGAGCCGGTTACACGACCTCCGGTGATAAAGTTGATGCTTGCACTGTGATAAAAGTGGAAAGTTAATTATTTGTCTCACTAAAGAGTAAGTACTGTTTTGTTAATATTCCGGTATAAATATCTTTGCGGAACACAATAATACGATGACCAAAATTGTCATTCTTAAAGTGGCTTGTACATTAACATTATTGTATGTTTCATGTTTTTGTTTTAGAAAGTATAACATCGCGGACGCCAAAAATTCTAGACCTTATTGCACAAGGAACAAATATACCAGAATTGACTCGGAAGCAATACTGCAATTTGGTTCCTTATAACAGTATTCCTCCACCGATTTCTCAAAATGATACCACCCCAAATCCAGAAGGGGTGAATAATTATTTTGGTAATGAAAATGAGCTAGTGGGAACTAGTTATGAAATAGTTGAATCAGAATTACGAGTGTTGACACATTTGATATAGATAATGTGCCCATGGTACTAGTTGTTGATGATTATTCTCAAATTCTGGATATTGGATTAGATAATGTTATTAATAAGAGCCAACCCATTTCTGATCGTGATGTCGATTATTCCCCTGGTAGTGAGCAAGAAAGCAAAAGTGATCATTCCCGAAACGATGCTGAGATGGAAACCGATAGCTCTGAGGAAGATGTTGTCGGTGACGTCCATGGTGAAGAACATAATAATAATGCCGATGACCAAGTAAAGAACAATGAAGCTGTATGGGGTGATATGAATAAAGGGCGAAAAAGAAAAAATATAGCAAACAGAAATGAATGGAAAAGAGTTAAAAAACAAGAGATCAGAATGAAAGGCGAAGATTATGTAGGTTTTTCCCGTGACAAGCATAAAAACTTCAAACATATTATTCCTCGAGCGGCAAGAAAAATAGGATAGCCCTGTGTATCAAAAATGTGTCTGATTTCAAAGAAAAGTTTTTGCAACACTTTTACTGACGCTATTTGACAAGAAATATTTGCTAAATTTTGGAAAACCATGTCGTGGGATCAAAGAATAGTCTTTGTGTCTGGACATGTCAGCCTTCAGCCTGCATCAGGAAAAACGAAGGAAATTGAAGATAGTAGATGGGAAAATACCATGGTTTGTCGTCTCTTCAACGGAAAAATTCGACGACTCTTCCCAAACGCCATTTGGTAGGTGGCAAGTTGACGTCTATTACCAACACTAGTTGTCCTATGGTCAAATTTCCAGTTGTTTTCCAACAAACAATCAAACTCAATAATGTTTACTTTCCCTCCTGGAAAAAAACCTGCAGCAGCTATTGTCAGATCGCCGACAATATATTTAATACATTTTTCAAAATGTGTATAACGCAATCTTTCAAATGGCAAATGGTTACACTGAAATAATTTCGTTATCGGCTACTGGAGAAGGAGAAGGAGAAACGAAGGGTTTCTGTGTGTTTGGAACGCTGAAAATTCTAGGAAGAGAAGTACTTCAAAGTTGGAAATTGTAGAATAGTAACAATGCCTTGAATAACCCATAAAATTATATTAAGGTGAGGAAGAAAATACGTTAAACGGTAACATTTGATTCCTGTAATAAGTTGTTGTTGTTGTTGTTGGGAACGTTGACGACAGATGTCACCTGCGAGACTGAGCGGTAGACCTACATGGCATTTTTGTGAGGCGCTTAGCTGTAGGATGAAGTGGTGCATTCGAAGGAATTTGGATTTAAATGCTGGTTAAACACGGACATGTGGATGTCGTTGGCAAAAATTAAATAATTTGAATAGTTGGGGTGGCAGTTTGGATTCATATTGTTGAATCTCAGCTGCAATTGCGTTTAATATTGCAACAAATACATTTCTACTGTCAAAATAAACAACATTCACTTTCGTAAAATTTTAGAGCTCATATTTCTTCTATATAATTGGATATGATACGAGTACTAGTTATAAAAATGTCGATTGCGAAAATTATATAACGAATACAACCAAATTCATAAAGTTTATAAAAATTGTTGGTATTTTGCTAATTATCCTGACTCATTTTGAAAATGTTTCGACGCCAAACTTTAATTCAAATTTCAATAACAGTAACTAATGTACCTGCACAGTTCCAACGCCGAGTCAACCGCAATCTCTTCAGTTTCCAACTTTAATTAGAAGTGTTCGTTTCTATTTGTTGCTTGCTCTTGTCAACTTTCAACTCGCCTCGTACTACATTAATTAACGTGGAGAAGTATTCACATTTTTGTGGAACTAATTGATGAAAAGTATAATTTTCAAAAATAGAATCCGGCAAAATCTCCCCATTACCTGAAAGCTTCAATTTAGCATATTCATTTCGCAATATTTTCACTACTAAAAGGAATTTGCTGGTTATTTCATTCCACGCAAAATATGAAAATTGATATTTTTAAGTAAGTTATTTCCATTTTGTATTTTTTGCCCATTACCCCACCTCAATAAACTAAATGTAGTTGATTCGAACTTGCGCGACAGTTGCTATTATGTATGTGGTATGAATCGCATTTTCTTGGCGTGTAAAAGATATACACCGCGAAGAGAAGAAATGTATAGAGAACTAATGAAAATCCAGATTCTCCCTCCCTTCAACATAATGCACTGGCATTTGAAAAGCTGCCTGTATACGAAGTGATTGGATAATTGGGAGCGAAGAAAATTCGGAAAAACTGGAAAATTCATATCTTTTTTTAAGTTCGTTGAAAACAATTCCTTTGTATGCACTTCATGTGCGCGAAGAGCAGGTACCATGGGACAATCACTTTCGATGCAATTGTAATTGCAATTTTTTATTGCAATATTTTGCAGTAGGTGTGGGATACGTTATAGGTAGTCCGATTTCAAATTTTAAAACGGTATTCAAGAGTATTGATGTAGTGCAGCAGAACGTATATTTTCGATTTGTAATAAAATGATTCGAAATTAGTCAAAAACGACCAATAACTCTGCACACAAAGGACATGTTTTCTACGAAGTTACAACGCTATAAATCCAAAAACGACAAAGATACGAGTTTTTGAAAAAATGAAGAATTTTCCAGTTTTCCCGAATTTTGTTCGCTCCTAATTAACTGCTGAAAAATGCGTTGTACTCGTATTTTCACTTTCTACAATTCATCTTTTGATACCATTACGAATACCTAATAAGCTTTTGTGTTAATAACAAAAAACTTAAAAAAGTTCAAGTTTTGAATGTTTATATCAATTTCGTGAACAACATTTGAGAGTCGAAAATATATCAGGTTCATAATACGTAATGTCTTTCACATGATGGCACAGACCGTTTTCTACTAGGATTCAGTCATAAAAATTTACCTATTGTTAAGTTAATATTTCCGAACTGTAGCGTGGTTTACCTTTCCTGTGGGTTAGCCACCCTGAGAGACCATTGGGTGTGGAAATGTATATCTTCATCTTTTCCAACTCGTTACTGACAAATCAAAGTAGGAATCAATCTCAGATTAATTATTGAATAATCAGTAATCATCCAATATTTGATTAGATATACTTACTACTATAGTTACTGGCTAAAAAAAGGCATATGTGAATATCTATGTCTAGGAAAGTTGCAAAACAATTGGAACCTTTCCCATACAAAGTCCTTTT
Source organism: Lochmaea crataegi (assembly GCA_947563755.1). NCBI lineage: Eukaryota > Metazoa > Arthropoda > Insecta > Coleoptera > Chrysomelidae > Lochmaea > Lochmaea crataegi. Next base: position 14,368,717 of record OX387435.1, read on the forward strand.
TTGAAGTGGTATTGTAGACGTACACACGCTTTTTGTAACGTATACGCTCGAAAACGTGCGATCGTAACATCGATTTCACTAATTATGGAAATTGGTTCGTTAAGTAACGTTTCGTGAACTTGAATCGAGAATCCAACAACTGACAAAGTGGAAAATTGAGGAAAAGTTAATTTTATTCATGAACTTATCTCATCGAGATGGAAAAAGTCTAATGACCGACTTCTGGAAAAATTGCCTAATCGAGTACCTAAAAAGTCTCGGATCTTCAATTTTGAAAATTTTCTAACCATTTCACATACAAAGATGCCGAAAGGAAATGTTAAAACTAACGATACAAAGCGCTCGATATGAGCATTCGCTTTGAAAACGAATGCGAGTCAAAACGTGCGAAACTTCCAAAGTGGTTACTCATCAATAGCTCACTTGTAGAGAATATGGTGTAATGGATGCGTCTCCAATGGATACGTTGGTGGACTAAAGATGTGGAAAGGCCTCTGAATCGGTGGTGTTGCGGGTCACTTGGAGGATCATCTCAAGGGAATGAAACAACTACTTCTAGCACTGGGATATATGTTTGATTTATTTACTATAATACATTACACTACTTACTAAGGCTAATGATATACTTAAGTACCTAGCCGTATAGCATACTTATATTTAATGGTTGAAGATTACTGATCTCTGACCATTCGACTATTTAGAATGTTCTTCATAACTTATTCTAAATCAACTTCTCCTATAGTAAATATTGAATGCATATTTATATAGCCAGTCAAGTTCAAATAAAAGAAATAAACATAATACTGTTTTGCCTCACTTCACGCTTGACTTTCCATTCAATAACCTAATTCCTAATTTATATTTATATAATAATGAAATGTTCGAACGTTTTGTTGAAATAAGATCAAGGGAATTCAATTCTTATTTTAAATATTTATTATTATATTATTATATTGGGCCAAAAGGCATCTCTAGTCACAGTTCGCTTAGGAAACGGTATTTTCGGAAAGACTGGCAAAGATAAAACATGCCGTCTGTGAGCAAACATTAAACAAGAGCCGATGTTCTTACACATGTTCGCTGAACCGGTGGGACAGGCTTTTCATGCCGAGTGTATCTGGCTTGAGATATAATACAGCGCTTTCCAATCCTGAGAAATTCAAGGTAGAAGCAACTGTCAGCAAACGGGCAGCGTTGAGCGCGTTGCTGAGGCTTGGAGTGGGGTAGGGGTTGGTTAACCTGGTGGAGGACTACCTGATGGGGCGTGTGATAGTAGACTCTAGAGAAAGGAAATATGAGACGGAGGTTGGAGTGCCCCAGGGCTCGGTTTTTGAACCGACGCTCTGGAAGTGTGTTTTTGATGAGGTTTGTAGGATAGTATGTGAAGAGGGATGTGAGATTACGGTGTATGCGTACGATGTGTATCTGGTATGTACGGCAAAGGGAGAGGCGGAGATAGAAAGAAAGGCGGAGATAATGTGTAGGAAGAATGTGGCGGAAAATAAGACGGGGTTGCTAGTGAAAGGAAGGAGCAAGACGAGGGAAGTCGGGGTGATGGTGAAGGGAAGGAGAACTCGTATGGAGGAGTCTGTGAAATACCTAGGGGTGTGGTTAGATAGCCAGAATTCGACAGAGAAGGGGAAAGTGAGGGCAGCATGGCTCGGGAGATTGATGTGTAATGTGAGAGGGCCGGGAAAGGAGAAGAGGAAGGTAATTGTTAGGACGGTAGAGCAGAGTATGGTGTCTGGTGCGGAGGTGTGGAGTGAGAGAGCAGGGGTGAATGCGAGAGGTAGGCCACTCCTGCAGGTGCAGAGAGGGATACTGCTGAGGGTGGTGCAGGGGTACAGGACAGTGGGTGGACTAGCAGCAGCGGTGCTGACAAGTTCCTACCCATTGGACGTGATGACTAGAGCTAGGAACAAACGCTGGAGGGGTGCGACCAGAGAGGAAGTACAGGAATGGATGGAGGAGGAAATGGAGAGATGGTGGAAGGAGTATGAGGGTTCGCTAAAAGGAGCGATTGGGAATAGGAGAGATTGGATGGACCGGAAATTCGTGGAGGTGAACTACTTCTTGACACAACATGTGTTCACTGGACATGGGTCGAGAGTAGGGTACCTCCACAAGACTGGAAAAAGAGAAACTGGAGTGTGTGAGAGGCATGTGTTTATTTGCTGGAGAAACGAGGAAGTGCTGAAGAAGTTGGAGAGGAAACTATGGAAGGCAGTGTAGGTACTGGGAGAACATGGTGGAGATAATGTTGAGGGGGGAGGGGGAATGGATGGAGGTGACTGGCGTGGTAGAGAGTATGTTTGGAGGGAGAGAAGAACTCGATATGACATGAGAGGTAAGAGTGATAGTAGGGGGAAGACGACGGTGTGAGCGGAGATTGTGCGAGGGACCGCCGCCCGTCTCGAAGTAAGCTATGGTAGTGATTCCGAGGCGGGGGTAACCTCGAGTTTGAGGTGGGTTTGGTTAGTAGGCATCCCCTTGGGGATGAGTCCAATACTGTTTTGGTCCTGGACCCATTCGAACATGAGTTAATGGAACATGCTGCGCCTCGTCTGTATCATGTGCGTGTTGGACTCTTCTTGGAAGGGTAACGATAAAATTTTCATTAGGGATTTATATATTTGTCAAACTTCCTATAACATAGGCGTACGACATTTTTTCGCAGAGGGTTAATTCAGTTGTAAAATTTCGATTCAAAGTACCATGGAATTTGCAAAAAAGGTTCAATCATTTGTCTTTTTACTTCTGTTGGATCCATGCATGACTTCTCAATTTCATTTTTGTTTCATACATCACTCAATACAGAGTCTGCTATATATTTTTTTGGAAGCAAAAAGCATACCAAAGTACTTCTAGAGGTAGATTTCCGTTCGTACGCATAACTTCGTTGTCGCACCATAGAGTATTGCAGACCGTCGATGCTGCAGATTGGTGCGAAAGTGACTACAAAGCTACAGGTATTGAAGTGGCAGATAAAACAAGATGTAAACAAACGTCAAACATTTTCAAATTTCAATTTTTTGAACGAACTCACGCACGAGCTTGAACGACCAACTTATGGATAGTTAATATTTTAGTGCCAAATTACGGCAGTATTTCTGGGTAGTTCTACGACATCGGTGACCTGCGCAACCATAACCTTTGTATTTGTCCAAAACTAGGAAAAAATGCAAAATGGCTAATAATACTTATATCAACATTAAGTGGAGGATATGTCATGTGTACCCGCAAAGAAAAAAAAAATTATCGAAAATCAAATATAAGTAGAACGCGCAATTTGGAAAGTAATTTTAAGAGTAGTTTATGTGGGCGTATTATTAATACCTGGAAATTTTCATACAGCTTCCTGTAGTTTTAGTTTCACTTCCACACATTACCTATGTATATATGTGGGAAAAAATTACGTGAGTAGTTATTTATTAATTCAATCAGACGATTGGAATGTTCAAAGGGTAAATATTGAAAACAACACTGGAGGAAATCAGTTAAATTTTCAATTAAACCACTCGATTGTTCTCGAATTTGCTCGGACCCAACACCGTTTTAGAAGTGAGATTGATTTCCTAAAGCAAACATCATCCCGAACATCAGTATTGACGTTTAGAACAATTGAATTATCTATCTAATGTAGTAGGGTGGAGATACTGGTTAATAAATTAACAAGATAATGTTTTCCAATGACATTACTATCGGTGTTTTGAAATTAGAATTCAGTGGCTCAGTTACTACCATTACTTTGTTATCAAATTTGGGAAAATTCAGTAGGCAAATGTGTGCTCATTTTCCACAGATGGATATTACGTTTAAGCATTCTGAAAAAGATATAATGAAACTACAACAGTAGCTTGCAAAACCCAGTGTTATTAGTTTTCACTAAACTAGATTCAATTTTGAAAGCAACTGTGGAAAATTATAAGGGAAATATATTATTTCTGGATCACTTGATAAGTATAGAAAATTTAAAAGAATATATATATACAGCGTTCCTGGAAAGTCTTTGAAACGGATAGAGGGAAAGTTATGAAATTCCAGAATGATGAATGAGACTATATTCTGTATGTTTAGAGCAAATGTCAAATGTTTTTGACGTCAGAGTGAATTTTTTTAAATGGTAACCTAGGTCGAGTGACGTATCACAAAGAAGTTTTTTTTCTCTCTCTAGAAATAATAGCAATGTATCACTTAGCTCGGGAATCATAATAGAAGTTTAGCAAAAATATCAAAATTGTAATCAAACAGAACTGGATGTTACAGAAATTTATAAACAAAAGATTCATTTAAGTTGCAAATACTTCATCACAATAAGTGCTGAAAATACTGGCCATTTGTTTTTTGACAAGGAGTATTCGATCCTTTCAATATATACCTAGTTAGTTAGCAGATGAGCTGCTTCGTCATGGAAACGTTTGTGATCACCGTATCCAACTAACTCAAGAGTTCGTTTCGTTGTTTTTCCCTTAAATGTGTCATTATTCTTAATTTACTTACGTCACTCGACCTAGTTTGCCATTTAAAAAAATTCAAGATGTCACCCGTTCGCTAAGTGCTGAAACATATGACATTTTCTTTAAAATATGTAGAAAAGCGTCTTATTAATGGTCCCAGAGTTTCATATATTTCCTTTTATCCGTTTAAAAGATAATCCCTTAATGCGAAACTTTCCAGCAACGCTGTATAGTAAGTTTAAACACGTTATACAAAAGAAAATCTTGTAACATGGTCAGCTGAATATATGTACCACTATGTCAAGGAAGTACCAGGAACTGTTCAATAAATCACAAAATACACATTTCGCTACGAAAAGGATTTTGAACTATTCAGGTGGCGAAGAACTAGAAGAATTTGAAGCGTTTAAGAACCATGTAACGTCAAAATTGGTATAAAGCTGCCAAAAAAGACTCTCCTCAATAGGAATAGTCTGGTCTGGATCTTTGACCATTTTGGTATGGTTGGCAACGGAAAAAGAGACTCCCTTGCAGGGAAGGGTGCCGCAGGTGGGTAATTTTCTCGGACCAGAACAAGAAACTGGCATCTCACTAAGGTACGTGTTTTTACAAAAAATGAGACGTAAAAAAAGAAAATGGGTACATGAAATTTATCGTGATCGATTAACCTTCGGAGAATTTCATCACCTTTTTCACGAATTAACCATATATATCCAATCAAATTTCAAGAATATTTCCAAATGTCTTTGGAAACATTAATACATATTAAAATTTGTACAACATCATTAGTGGAGAAAGTGACAAACTGGAGGGTTCCAATCAGCGTTGAAGAACGCCTTGCCCTAACGTTGAGGTAAGATAAAAATGGTTATATTTAATTATTTTATTACGAAAAGTTGCAATTTAGAAAAACATAAACGAATTATGAGAACTGCAAACGTACAAAATTTGCCATTTTTCGTGGTAGGAAAGTCTTATAAATTTGTAAAAGGCTATTTGTGTGTGTAGAATAAGTGGGTGAAGTCAATGGTGTTTCCACAAACGTTTGTTCCGTCCGAAGTTGATAAGCAGAGCAATTAGTGTCTAAGAAGTAAGTGGCAGAATTGGTGTTTTGGGCATGTTGCTCGTTGATCGTAGCATGGTAAAGCAGTTCCTGCATCTTGAGACGAAACCACATCTTCCTTTCAAAACGCATATTTTGGAGTGGCTTACGGAAACTCATAAGAAAGTGACAGTGGTCATCCTGAGATTGTGTTGATGAAACTGATTTTTCTTTCAAAATGTCAATTTTTTCTTGCTCCAATTTTAAGAATTGATCAATGTCCAAGTCTTCTTTTCGTTTAGCTGTTTTCCTTTGACGTCGTCGTACAGTTTCATTTGGTCTAGTACTTGCAATAATATGCTTGTCTCCAATGAGTAATTGGTTTTCTAATTCTGTTGATTCATCCTGAGTAACAGGTGCTTCACCGTCGAGTTCATTGAGTAATAAATTATCACTGGATTCATCTTCGATTATTTGCCTTGATGTATCGCCAGTGGGTAGGTTACCAGACAACTGTCTAGGAGTCATTTTTTCCTTGAGGAACCATGAATCTTTAAAGTGAAGTTTGAAGGAGTTTCGTCGCCCGACTTAGGTTTCTTTTTTTAGCAGCTTCTCCTACACAAATAATAATAATAATAATAATAACTTTATTTCTTTTGACCACATACATGTTATAGCAAGGGTTTGGATGTTTTTATCCGTGAGTATACATAGTAACTTAAATATAAAAATAACAAACAATAAATGATGGAAGAATTAATCAAATTATCAAAGTACATTTCAATATAATGAAAAATAAATAAATACAAAACTAAGAATCACAAATTTTAACAAAAAAAAGAAAGGAAAAATAATGATAATATTTTACTCATTGAATATGAAGGAACGCAACTTTAAGATATTTGCAATGAATGCAAAAATTGCTTTAGCTTCAATAAACGATGGGTTGTCTAAAGCTAGCAGGAAATTATCAACATTTTGCATACATTCCATTTTAGGCTTTATTGCTGTGTATATAGGACACTCGAATAAAATATGGTGAAGCGTTTCTGGTTCTTTTATATTGCAAATGGTACATATCTGCTTAGGGTCTAGCTCGTAAGTCGAACCACTTAAGGTAAATTTCAACTTGTATATATTTTGACATCCTCAGTTGAGCAATAATACGCGTTACACGTATGGCAAGTTTCTACCTAAAATAGTTTTGGGAGCCCTTGACTAGCTTAAGTGAACTATATAATGTTGAATAAGAGCTTCGACTCATAAAAGCTAAATCTTGTTCACGTAGTGCTAGAACCATGCGAGATAGAATCAGATTTCGGTTACGTCTCAAAAGTGTAGCGGAGAGATTATCCCATTAATAAAGTGAATCACAAAAAGCAAGCATATTTTTAACTTGCAGTGTCCAATTAAATTTTGGGTCAACGTTACTTAGTTGTAACTGCCGAATGAAACACTTTTTTGGCAATCTATTTTGTGACATTTCAAGTAGATTTTGTAACCAATTTAAAGCCATCTTAAAGATGTTATAAAGAAATTTAACACTTCCCGTTTCTAGTCGAATAATATAATCCGGTGTGCTTATTGGGGCGCATAGTAAACGTTCCAGAAAGTATATTTGAAACCTTTAAATTATGTCAAAGTACCGTGCTCCCCAGATTGGGAGAGAATTATTTAAGGTGCTAAGCGCTAAGGATTCGAAAAGTTGTATCCTGGGATGCCACATATCTATTTTATATTTTGACACAATTGAAAAAATTGGACCGGCTGCTTGTTTCCCCTTATCAGTAGCAGTACAAGACATATCATAAAAATAACAAGTAGGGGTAAACGTTATTCCCAGGTAAACATATTTATTTGTAGAAGAAACAGGCTCACCAAAAAAAAAACTTGAGTTTAGAAGGTCTGAAACCACCTCTAGCAAAGGACATTATTTTTGTTTTTTGTACATTGACGGTCAGCCGATTTTCAGTTACATATTCTTCTAGAATTCTAAGTTTTCTTCCAACATCTACCTCAGAGTAAGCTAGGATCACCAAATCATCTGCATACAAAAGACATAGGAGATCATTTTTATCATCGATATTGAGGCCTTTGGCATTTTTTGACAAAAATAATGTTTCGAGATCAGCAATAAATTAAGTAAAAGGAAGAGGACTCGAAGGTAAATTTTTTTACCACGTGCAATATTTTTGCCGAGACCCCTAATGCAAACAATTTTGACCATAATAAGGAGTGATTAACCGAGTCAAACGCTCGCTTAAAATCCACAAATATTGCAAAAACTCTAGATGTCTTATGTCTTATGTGTAGATGGATAATTGAGTTAAGTGTATAAACATTATCAATGCAACCCCTTCCAGATCTAAAGCCTGACTGACTTTCCGGGAGTAAAAAAATTTGATCACAATAAGTTATCAATCTGTTAAGGATTATTTGTGTAAATATCTTAAAAGAGCAGTTGAGTAGTGCCAAACCTCTATAATCATTGGGATCCTCACCGAGGCCACCCTTATGAAGCATATTAAGCTTAATTGATGGCCAACTAATTGGAATATCAGTAGAATCAAAGATTCTGTTATATAATGAATTGAGATAAAGGACCCAATTATTGGGTAGATTTTTTAAAAACTCGAAAGTGATGAAGTCAATGCCCAGAGCTTTATTATATTTTAATGAATTTAAAATCGAGTAAATCTCTGCTTAAGTAATCTCTCAATCCAAAAATGGGTGTTGTACGTCAGTAAACTGAACATGATCCAAGCTTCGATTAGAGTTTATATTTGTATAGAAATCCTCCCATACTGCTACAGGCAGGGATTTTCGTACATAATTGCCTTTATAGTGTTTTACTGCAGTTCAAAATTCCTTGGGGTTTCTAGTGTTACACAAGCTGGCTCCTACACAAATAGTTTCAGACGTTCCATTTTTAAAAACTACTTTGTATAAACCCTAAATTAAAATGTAACGTAACCGACCCTGTATAAAACTAAAATTAAATCTATTACTTTCCGTAGATGGAATAAATTTAAAGCTTTCGACTAATTACCAAATATGGAGTGACGAATACAGCTCCGATAGAATACTGTAAACATCAAGCCGGCTTTTTTGTTAACCCTAGAAAAAACTGCTTTACGAATTTATAAAAATAACAAAAAGTGTTTGTACATTGTGCGTTGGTATTTTAAGAAGGGAATATCTATATTTTTGAGGTTATTTGGGTAATTTTTGATTATTTTATTTAACAATATACATTTTTAATGTTATGATACTTATTATGTTGTATTAGTTAGTTTTTTAGTTTTGAGAACTAGGATTTTTAAGTTGTTATAAAATATAATCAATTAGAAACTTGTTTTATGTAGATACAAGTGTATGAGTTCAAAGGTGATTTTTTAAATATTGAAAATGTGGTTGATGTAGATCAGACGAAAAGTAGGTATATTTCTCATCGGATAAAATTGAAAAATAACAAATTGCACATTAGAAATACCTGTAGTTACTTAATTCTGTTGTGGAATTTGTTATTTACTGATTTTATCAATTTGATAATTATGAGAAGATTCCACGTAGTAGGGGTTGAAACTATTAATTGGAATGTTTTTTAAATGATGTAGGAATTTTTTTCTTAAAAACTATATTATTAAATTTGTAAATCATTTGTTTAAGTACTTTTTATGCGTAGACGTGTAGGTTGTATAGAATTCGCATCAACTTTCGTTTAGCTGAAATCAGTTATGTAAGAAATATTCGTTTATTTACTATTTGGAACCTTTTCCAAACAGAAAGACTCGAATTCTTTTTTGCGGAAATGCATAATTTTCATTTTTTCGACTTCAGAATAGCTGAAAACAGTTACAAGAAAATACGTTTCTGTTTTACATTTTAGACAATTTTCTAAACATAAAGACGCAAAAAACTTCTTGCGGAAATATACAATTTTCATTTATTGATTAAATATTGTAGAATTTAGAATGATTCGAAGGATTACCTTCCGTTTAGCTGAAATCAGTTATATAAGAAATATTCGTTTATTTACTATTTGGAACCTTTTCCAAACAGAAAGACTCGAATTCTTTTTTGCGGAAATGCATAATTTTCATTTTTTCGACTTCAGAATAGCTGAAAACAGTTACAAGAAAATACGTTTCTGTTTTACATTTTAGACAATTTTCTAAACATAAAGACGCAAAAAACTTCTTGCGGAAATATACAATTTTCATTTATTGATTAAATATTGTAGAATTTAGAATGATTCGAAGGATTACCTTCCGTTTAGCTGAAATCAGTTATATAAGAAATATTCGTTTATTTACTATTTGGAACCTTTTCCAAACAGAAAGACTCGAATTCTTTTTTGCGGAAATGCATAATTTTCATTTTTCCGACTTCAGAATAGCTGAAACCAGTTACAAGAAAATACGTTTCTGTTTTACATTTTAGACAATTTTCTAAACATAAAGACGCAAAAAAACTTCTTGCGGAAATATACCATTTTCATTTATTGATCAAATATCGTAGAATTTAGAATGATTCGAAGGATTACCTTCCGTTTAGCTGAAATCAGTTATGTAAGAAATATTCGTTTATTTACTATTTGGAACCTTTTCCAAACAGAAAGACTCGAATTTTCTTTTTGCGGAAATGCATAATTTTCATTTTTTCGACTTCAGAATAGCTGAAACCAGTTACAAGAAAATACGTTTCAGTTTTACATTTTAGACAATTTTCTAAACATAAAGACGCAAAAAAACTTCTTGCGGAAATATGCCATTTTCATTTATTGATCAAATATCGTAGAATTTAGAATGATTCGAACTATACTCGGCAATTGGACTCCGTAAACAGGCGTGTACAAAACCGTTTGTCTCTTGGGATTTTTGAAGCGATATTAAGCTGATTAAAGGTCGGGAAAATGATGCATTTCCGCAGAAAGTTTTTTGTGATTTTGTGTTTGGGGAGGCATCTATATTGCTGCAGCACCAAACAACCTCTGTATAACAGACATTTATCTATACCATTTATTATGTTACGAAAATACAAAATAGTTTAAAAGACATTTCACTACAAAAAATTTGGTAAATAAAATTAATTATAAGGAAGTATGAGATGAAAAGGAAAGTAATTTTCCAGAACTTCTACGTAAAGTTTTTTAGCATAAAATAGTTGTACAATTTAGATTTTAGAGGGTGAAAATACCAATTTAAATGAAATTTAATTTGAAATATGTCAAAATATCCTTCAAAAGTGACTGTTGTCATAGATATTTAGAAGTTTTTAACAATTTAGTCTGAATTTGTCACTGGTATAGGAAGCATCAAATCGTTTTCGCTCCGTCTGACAGAAATACTACGAAAGGTTAGAAAAAGCTATCAAAGGTGACAAGAATAAAAATCAGAAAAAATATATAAAAAAAACGAAGTTTGAAAAAAGAAATATCATACTCAGTTATTTATATTGGCATTTTCAAAATAAAAAACAAAAACCAGAAGAATCAATCGATTAATCCATTTATGGTGAATATCTTTATAGCTGAGTACACATGACTAGAAAGTCAAGAAAACAGTGTATTCTGTGTAAAATAAATTTAAAAAAAAATTTTAATTGAAATAAAATTAAATTATTTTACACAGAATAGACTGTTTTCTTGACTAATCCATTTATGGCAGTTGGTAAATACAAAGCATAATAAATTGTGCATGTACTGGTGGTTAAGATATAAATAAGATCCCGAAGGAGAAATACCGTAGAGATTTGCTATGATCTCCAAATAAGCATAGGTTGAAGCTACAATCCAGTTCAAGAAGGTAACATTTTATCTGGATAACAATCTGCAAGTAAATAAATATTTACGTCATTTGATGGAAAAAAGGAACGTTATTTGCTAAAGTTGAAGTTTTAATTGAAAGAAATATATTCAATTCAATTTAATAAAATTGGTTACATTGGTAATACTTAATTGCAAAATTAATATTAACGTAAATAATCTTATTGATATAAAATGTAGTTTTGAAATATTTATTATCCATTGCATTACATGCATTGTAATTTGAATTGTAGCTCTAAGCAAGGTTGTGTTTGACGTGTGTCAATATTATTGATAGATAGTTCTGATAAATTACTTTCTGATATTCTTTTGGTTTTTTTGTTTTTTGACAAAGATAACGTGTAAGCATCAGTTCTATTGTTAAACTTTTTCATATTGTTTTTTGTTAATACTTACACGGAATTACTCTCTAGTTTAGAGTTTATTTAGTATTTACATGGTTAAATTTTTTATATAGAGGGTAGAATGTTGTAGTTTTCAATGAATTGTTTTTATCGTTACTTAAATTTATCGCAAATATTTTTGAAAAAAATAAAAGATATAGTTGCGTCCAAAAATATATTTTTTAGTTCTCTCAGAGTAAAAGGTACCCTGTGAAATACAGTAATATTTTCTCGTTATATGAACCAAAGCTTCGGCCCTGAAATATAAAAAAAATTTATAAAGCAAAATAATAATAAGAATTATCATAATTTTTCAGAATTTAAAATCGATGCGTTTCGAGCATCTGGCGCCCAATATCAAAAAAGCATTGGTACAAAAAAATTTCATTTTTTATTAGATACATTGCAAAGTTATAGCCGCGGTTGTATGTTGAAAGGTTTGGAGCGTTGCGGCACATACCACAGCAATATATACTGAAAAAACAAAAAAAACTTTTGAAACCGGTTTCAGGTGAAAAAAATTTAACCCCAGAATTCAAGTAATTAGATGTTGCCAGATCGTCAAAAAATACTGGTATAATTTTGAATTGCTTTTCTCTACGTTCTTTATGGTATATTCAACATTTGGTTTGGTTTTGATGGCAAATAAAACGTTTTTTTTTTCAATTATGTCACATACTTTGTGGAATCCTCTGTCTATGGTAATTCAAACAAAAAAATCTACGATCTATTAATATATTATCGACTGTTACATAGAACAAATCTACTTAATCAAGTATTAAAATGACAAAATCGAATTTTGTTCTCTACTCTTCATTATCAAACAAAATTATATCATAACACTGACACTTTCTTTTTTTTTTTGCAGAATTTAACGATCGTTTCAGCTCGAAAAATGCGATATGCCTAAAGGTAGGAGACTGTAACGAATAACAAAAATAATTGTGAAAATCATGATAGTTTAAATTAAAGAAATTAGAAAAAAAAATAATAATTTGGGGTTAGGAGTCAAACATAGACTAATTTTTTTATTTATATATTTTTTTAAGGGCGAGACTATTGATACGGGTACTGTACGAATAATTTATAATTATTAATACGGTTACAAAAAAACTGGACATCGATTATCACGCTCCCCAACGTACACTCTCGGACCACATAGCTTTCTCCGAAATGGTCAGACATGAAAATTCAAGACCCCGAAATTGAATTCATACGCTCCCCTACCGAGCCCCCCCGTTCAGAGTTCTAAGGACCAAGAGGTACGAGCTTTTTTATTATTTGAGCTATCGAAATGAAACAAAAGCCATTCGATTCGTAAACATCGTCCGAGTCTACAGAATCCAAAAAAAGGAGGGTCAACCTTAAAAAGTATACGAGTATAGTCAAAAATAAGTGATAAGTACCCGAAATATTTAATATATATATATTTAATATGCCCAGGTGGAGGGAGATATCGGACTCTCTTCGTCCCTAGATCCCCCCCTGCCTGCCTGCCTGCCTGAACTGTTGTTGCTATTTACAATTTTTCGTATGGGATGTTTTATTTTTAGTAATCTTATTAATATATTGAATATTGGAAACACCCCAGCAAGAGGATATTTTTATGTGGATTTCGTTTGTGTTCCTTTTGTTAAGGTGAAGTTTTTTCAGCGTAGGAACTTTTGTGAGCAAATCGGTCAATCATTTTGGTAGTGAACAAAATTTAACATTTTTTAATTTATCAACTGTATAATGGAAAATTACTTGAAAAATTTATTTTTTTCACAACCGTGCCCAGATTCTGAATTTTTTTCTCTAATTTATAGCACTTTTTTAGTCAGGTATATTAAACATTTTGTTGGAAAATCATAATTTCCGAAATATTAAGTAAAACCGGAATGCTCCAGACAACTCAAAAGTGATCATTTAGGAGTAGAAAAACAAAGGACTTCTGGTGTAACGTTCTGGGAGCCAATAGGACAACCATTTGAACAATTTAATATTTTTGAATTTAAACAGGAATAATAAAAACAAATTGCTCCAGAAATTCATTTTTTTCACAACTGATATTTTAAGATACCTCAATTGTTTTCCCTAAATTAAAACATATTAAATATAATGAATAAATTTTATCGAAACAAAAATTGTTTAATAAATTAATTATTTTCAAAACTAGCACATATTTAGAATTATTTTAAGAAAATCCTAAATTTTTTTCCCAAATTGAGAACATTTATTCAGTCTAGCATATTATTCACCATTTTGTTAGAAAATTCTTATTTTCGAAATATCAAGTCACTCCCAGAACGCACTAGATACAACGGAGTCTTCCAGACAACTCAGAAGAAGTGACAACAATGATTTTGGGTGTTTCCAATTCTTTAATCCTTAATTCTATTCATAACACGGCCCTGCGACTTTGCTTAGGCGCTTTCCGTAGCAGCCCATCTGAAAACCTCTACTGCGAAGCTGATGAACCCCCACTATGGATTAGACGACAATATCTGCTTCTATCCTACGCAGCCTCAGTCTCCTCAAACCCTCTCAATCCTGTCTATTCTCTGTTCACATCAACTGCCAGCCCTCTTAATAATCCTTCACCAATAATTAAACCTATCGCTCTTATATTAGCTTCATTAACAAATAACATTAACCTCTCACTCACAAACCCCATTCCTTTTTCTACATCTCCTTCCTGGATTATGCACCCTCCTCAGGTCAATACTTATTTATCCAAATTTAATAAACACGAAACACCTAAAAAGCTCATGATTAAATCATTTTTTGAAATCATTCATAACAATCATTACGACTTTGTATTATACTCCGACGCTTCCAAAAGTGATACTGGCGTTGGCTGCTCAGTAACCACAGCAAACAAACTCATCAGCACTTCCCTAATCCCTCCTTTGTGCAGTGTGCATACTGGAGAATTGTACAGTATTCTACAAGCTTTTAAGCACATCAACCATTCCAATAAAAAAGTTGCCATTTGTACAGACTCTCTAGCGTCTATCCTATCTATCCAAGAATTATTTACTGAACATCCCATTGTCCAAGAAATCCATCACTCTTATCACCATATTTATTCCCTAAACACCACAGTCACCATTATATGGATACCCTCACACATTGGTATACCTGGAAATGAACTGGCCGATCAGCATGCCAAAACAGCGTCAACTATATACTGCCACAATTACTTCTCACATCCAAATTTGCAAGGATGTTAAGGCAGAAGCAAAAAGGAACGTTAGATATATGTGGCAAACTCACTGGAGCTCCACCAAGACTTCCCTACTATCTATCCAGCCTATTCTCAACACACCTCTGTATACTGACCACACTGGACTCTCTAGACAAGATGTATCAATACTACATAGACTTCGAATAGGTCACACCAAACTCACACACAGCTACTTAATGACCTCAAGCAACAGACCTTCCTGTCAAAGTTGCCAGTGCCCACTTACTGTTAAACACATCCTGGTTGATTGTCGCCAATTTAGCACAAGAAGACGACAACATAATCTCAAATGCCAGCTGCAAGACATCCTAGGGGACCCAAACCAAATCGAGGCAACACTGAAATTCTTAAAAGATATGTCACTCTATCATAAACTTTAAGCTATGTTTTTACCTATTCTGTAATAACTACTGTTTTTCTGTAATCGCTCTGTGCAAGTGGCCATAGTTGCCGAGCACGTCAATTGAATAAAAAAAAAAAAAAATTCTTTACATATTCGTTTTTTGCTGATTTACAAAATATATTTAAATGTATGAAGGTGAATACTGTTACATCTTATTTACTTCTTTATCAACTGAGAAATTTTTTTTGGATTAGAGAAATTTAAAAATTGTTGTATGCCTTTATTATACATAGAAATTGTGATCACAAACTTCTCCTTGGGTACAATAAAGACTTGTAGTTTTTGAATATCTTTTTTTTAACTGGTCCACTATGAATTTATTTTTAAAATCTTCAATATCAGATTATTCATCACTGTTCGCCACGAAGAACTTAACACATTTAGAAATGGTAAATTCAGAATCTTCAGTGGTTAGTGCTTCATATATAGAAAAAAATCATCGAAACCCATTTCAGTTGGTATCAAAGTGGATAGGTTGGTGAAATTATTTTCAAATTCTTCTTGGGAATCGCCAATTGTATCTTCAGCTTTTTCAAATCCAGCCTTTGAAAAACAGTTTACTATTGTTTTTGCCGTAAATTTTCTCAAAGCGCCATTATCCATATTAAAGCATTTGCAACTGTTATGCTCTTTTCTATTTTCTCTAGAGATGGCTCCGATTCAATAAGCATAAGAAATTTTTAGACTGAAAATCTTCTATATATCAGTAAATTTCTCCTTTTTCTCCCATTTTCTTGTCAAACTTATATAATCATAGACTCATTATGTTTTGGTTCGTCCATTTTACTAGACGTCCATTCCAAAGGTTACTTGTTAACATGTTCTACTTAGAAACATCTCGGATTTTTTGCTTTACCTATCACTATAAAGGTTCTTTTTTTTTCACCAACCAAATTAGTACAAAATGAAATTATTGTTAATCGGTCTTCAGCAAGCCTTTACTCCAGCACACTTGTCATTTTTTGAAGCCAATGTTTCTGTGGGTAATGCTCTATCAAATAATCCTGTTTCGTCAGTATTGTAGACATCTTCTGCAGAATGGTCTTCCAAGATTTCATTTAATTTGATTTTCCAGTTTTCAACTTCTTGTGAATTGATATGTGCAGACTCACCACAAACAGACATCCATTTGATGTTTTGAAATTGTCACACCTTGAGCATTTTGCAGCTTCTAGTAGCTTTTCTTCAATTAATGGCCAAGACAGAGCAATCTTCTTACTTCGAAAACCACTCAAAAACATTCTGATCCACAGCAAGGCCCTCAGTTTCAGGAATTTTCCGTTTAACTTCATCTTGACTAAAGCCCTCAACAAAAGACGTTCATTTTTCAAATTTCGCTAGGGATCGCTTAGGATGGAAATGTTTCACTGTATAAAAAGTTTCAAGTAATAGTTAATTGTTCTTAATCATAACCCTTTCATCATATTTGTTGAATTATTAACAATTTAAGTATCGCCGAAAAATTAATGCCGCTAGTGTTTTCAACATCTACTAAGAAAGCAAAACCTCTCTTCGGCATACATTTGTTAATTTTTTTCCCACCTTTTCATACATTTTTAACCCTCTCTCATCAACCCTCAGTATCACTTGGATTTCTATGCCCTGTTTTTTTATGATAAGGTAGTACCTAAGGAATGCGTCCAAGCAATTGCGGATAGTACATAAGCGCTGCAGTGCTGCAGAGCTCCCAAGAACTCATCTTATCAACTAAAATATTTCCTATTATCAAATATAAAATTTATAATATATTTTGTAAGGCATTCGCATTGTCATAATGATAAAAAAAACAAGCCACATCTGAAATAACAGACAAGCGTAAATAAAGTCCACCAGTGGAATAACGAACCTATTTCGCGCGATCGTTGATATTTTACAAAGCTGGCACACACAAACGTGCTCTGCGAGCACTTTAAAACACCCGCGCTGCACACTTCTCCCCCTTGACCGTCTTAAACTAAGCCGTGATTTTCCCTCTTAAAATCGCTGCATTTAGTACAGCGCATCGAGGCATACGGTACGGTTCGATTTAAGTCCGTAGTAGAGGCCGAACGATGTTCGTCAACACTGGAATTAAAACATTTCTTAGAAATTCAATGACCGAAGATCGTTTAACAGCTCTTTCCATTGGAAAAAATATCTCCGAAATAGACAATTTTAATGACAAAGTGATTACAACATTTGCGAACCGAAAAGAAAGTAGAATAGACCTAATTTATAAGAAATAATTTGTTAGAAAAGTACTGCCTCGAGACTCTTATTTTTTGCGAACCGAAAATAACGTCGAATAGACTTAACTTATAAGAAATAATTTTTTGTTAGCGAAGTATTGCTTATTGCGTGACTCTTATTTTTCTTGTGTAGCAATTGACAATCGTTCAAGAAATCCAATATTTCAACACGGAAGGCGGAGAAAGGACGATAAAATTGATGGGAGACAACCCCCTTACAAGGTAAACTTTTTTTCAAAAATTGCAGAACACCTTAAAATTTTTACCACGAGCCGCCACTGCGTCCAAGTACACGGCATCCATTAATTAATTGTTATAGTTTCGTGAAAATTCTAAGATTTTAAATGCGTCGATTATCAAGTTTTGGTGAAAACAGCTTCCATTTGAAATAATGAAGCCTAATGTGTCATGGGCTACCGGTCTAATAAGTCCATCATTATTATTCAACTTGAACAATTCTTCAACGAAAAATCATTATTTACAGCAACTCGAATTATCCTTCTCAAACCTGAACAACACAATGTGAAGTGACCCAAAAAACTGTTTTCGTTCGTTTATAATTTAGTCGCTTCCTGTTGTACGACATAAAACGAGACGCACATTTTCCGGCTCAACTGCTTAACAGTAAACTATGGATGTATTATTATGCACCCTGATTGTTTACTAAATTTTTCAAGCTCTTATTCATGACTTCCGTCCAAGAAAATTAATAAATGAAACATTCATGGAGTATTCAAATTTGCTGAGAAAATTAGAAAGGCTGATAAAAGGTTTTCTTTTCACAAGCTTTTGTGTTTTTTTTTCAGAGAATCAGGTTAATAATAATAAAAAATTTATAGCTACTATGAATCAAAATGAACAGGTAAAAAATTTTAATATTCGCTGACAGTAAGATTTTGTTCGAAGCTGTCGGCAATCCAACCACTGACTTTAGACTGGTGAAAAACTGTGAAGAATTGAAGAATTACTTAATAGGCTGGCAAGAGACAACAAAGTGTCACTTGAATGGATGCCGAGACATGAGGGGATTGCAGGTAATGGATTGGCGAGCCAGTTAGCAAAATAAATCTCTGAAGGAGACTTTTCCTTTCTGTTGAGTCAAGAAGGAGGAAAATTCTGGAGCTGGCTAGATAAAGAACGCCAATTCAAATGGAGGATGACAGAAGGTCATCGTCATACAATGAGTTTACTGAACAAGTAAGACAAGCAACTCCCAACAAAGTTATTGACACTGAGTAAGGAATATTTGAAGATAGTTACCGATCTGGTCACTACACACTGTATCCTAGGAAAACATCTACACAAAATGAGGAAAGTTAGTGAATCTAAGTGCAGAAAATGTGAACGCTATGATGAAACATCTACTCACATATTCTGCTTCTGTGAGAACTTACAAGCATTTTGGAGAGAAAATAATAAAATCATTACAACTACTGAGAATCCCTTCAGTCCATCTAGTGGTCTATATGACAGGACATGAAGCTTCTGGAATGTGAGTAGATAACATGGGAAATGGTACAAAGATTCAGTTCAAGTGCCTGGGCTGTTGAGCCCAACCCAAACCAATGAATGAAAGAGGTAAGAATGGAAAGTACAAAAACATTGTATTATTTTGTGCTTCGAAGAAAAAACAATGACATCTTGGCCTTCAGGCCCGACGAAAACTGGATTTTAATCAACAAAAGCGTGGAAAAGTGGAAAAACTTGGACGAAGTTAACACAAATCCTGATTATTCGCAACATCTTCAAGGCAATGTGCTTTCACGTTTAGTAGGAATACATTTTTTGTACTGCTAAAAAATGGCTAAGATTAGATTAGATTAGTTTTAATACGTTAGCCATTTATAGTTCAATCTTTCCAGATTTATTGTGGTCTTCTAAGTCTAGATTGAAACTGTATCCGGACTGAAGTCTAAAAGCCTCGAGACTTAAAACCGCATTTCCGCCAGGCAGTTTCACGAACACATGATGTGTTCTGCAATTTCCTCCTCTAGGTGACAAAATCTGCACATGGCTTGCAGTACCCCTTTAGCAGACCAACTACGGTTTTGAAAGATATAGTTGGTATTGGCAAATGTCTGACAATAGACTGTTTCGTCTGTCTCTGTTCTGGTGAAATTTCTCACCATTACAAATATAAAAAACTCAGGTTAGAAGACTATGAATTCCACCACATTGTTACTTTGAAGTTTCAGCCCAGTATACGTAGCAGAAAATTATACTGAAATCTTTTGCATTTGGATTTTTTTCATTCAAAAACCGGTCGGTCAATGAGATTTATTTGAAAAAAGTTCCAGTTTTAGTTAGCAGCGCGTCAATAATGAGAATAATGGATTGTCGATTCTACATTGGATCTTTATGACGTTATTCCGAGAATACAATTCATGTGTCGTCTGACCCTTTTTCTAAGATTTTAATTGGCCGAAATAGAGTAATGAGAGGCTATCAAAGTGATGATAGTTTCTATCACCGCATGCTACTACGTAATTGTCTAGTATTATGGCCCACTGATGAAAAAAATGAGTACTGTCAGTAATGACATTCAAAATATTGCTGCGTAAAATTCACCGGGAATTCATCAAGAACCAGGCTGCAGTAGATGGGGTGATGCGACTGAAGTCAACATACGACAATTAATAAATTTGAGAACCCCCAAGAACACACAAATCAATAAAAAGTCACAGTGGAATCAGTTTACGCAATTCTGTGTATCCAAAGGTATTAAATACACACACAAAAATGGTCAAAAACTATCAAAAGTGGTTAAAAATTGTCAATTATTTTTAAAAACTGTCAAAAATGGACAATTATTGTCAAAATTAGTAAATAATTGTCAAAAATTGTTAAAATTTTGAAAAATGCTCAATAATTGTCAAATACTATTAAAAATGGTCAAAAATTTTGGAAAATTGTCAAAAATGGCCAATAATTGTCAAAAATGGTCAAAAACTGTCAAAAATGGAAAAATTATTGTTAAAAATTGTCAAAATTTTGAAAAATAGTTGATAATTGTTAAAGTTTTTGAAAAATTGTCAAAAATTCAGAAATATGGTCAAAATGGTCAATAATTGTCAAAAATGGTCAAAAATTTGGAAAAATGGTCCATAATTATCAAAAATGGTCAATAATTTTGAAAATTGGTCTAAAATTTTGAAAAATTGTCGAAATTGGTCAAAAATTGTCAATTATGGTTAAAAATGGACAATTATTGTCAAAAATGGTTAAAAATTGTCATCATTTTGGAAAATGGTCAAAAATTATCAAAAATTTGGAAAAATGGTCACTAATTTTTGAAAACAGTCAAAATGGTCAAAAATGGTCATTGATTGTTAAAATTTTGAAAAATGGTCAATAGTTGTTAAAATTTTAAAAAATGGTCAGTAATTGTCAAAATTTTGGGAAATGGTCAATAATCGTCAAAAGTTGTCAAAATTTTGAAAAACAGTCAATAAATAATACGACCCGTCTCTGAAAATCGATTTAAACACGAAATTTATGAAATCGATTAATAATACTACAAAAATCGATAGCTAAAAATCGATTATAAGAAAATAATAATCGATTATTTATTAACATCCCTAGACAGTAGATCTTTTTAAGGTGATGAATGATGAATAGCGAAAATGACGATTATTCTAGCACTCCTATTATAACCTAAGATAATATAAAAAACTGTTTTAATTATTAAAAGGGCGACTGTAGAAAAAAATTATGTGTGCTTCTCGAGCGTAAAGTAAAATTGCCGCTTCCGAAAGATCGCCAACATTCTTTCACAAGCGGCAATCTGTTACTTCACGCTCTAAATACACAAATAACTATTTTGACATTAGAGTAAATAAAGTAACCATATTTTTAAGAATTTCAGGAAATGTTATTAAATGTTGTTCGACATTGAAAAATACATCCAGATTTGGAGTCAAGGCCATCTAAGTATCAAGTTTCATTTTTTACTCATTTTTTTTAAATGGGGACTACGAAAAAAAATTGTAGAAACGATAAATAGACATCTTACGAATTACGAAACTATTGTAAATTTTTTAAAGGTTGAAATTATCTTTTGTGCAGTTATTTTTATTTTTTGTTAACAACGAAAATTGCTTAAAATTACACAGTATTGTGACAAAAACGTAATATTCAATCATGTCAAATAACAAAACAGCAAACTAAGCACAAACTCAATGATTTTCTGAGAGTTTTTTTTCTAAATCTTTTTTATTCAAAGTGAGCTATCAAATCAGAAATCCAGAAATTGTATGTCAATATCTTCGGTGGAGATGTGTGAGGATTTGAATTTAATAGAAATATTCATCTTAGATTTATTTATTATTCGAGGAATTAATTTTAGTTGCCGACGATATTGAATTTTAATTATGTATAGTTACACATTGTTCATTTTATGTTAATAATTATAAATTTGTATTTTCATTAGAATGGGTAAATAATATTTATATATCAAGTGACCCGACTCTGGTAATTTTTTCTCGCATGTAATAAGCTTCTTACAACTCTAATTACTTATTAATTATCTACAATTATTGCAGATGTGGTTTGAGTAACGCAAGCTGGTGAATTCACGTGAAATGAATGAAAAATATCAAGCAAAGTCAATATTAAAATAGTCACATGGCATTATTGATAGAGGATGAAATTAGAGTTACCGGAAGCTGCTTCAGCTCCGTCATATCTACTACGAAAATGATCAAACAAAATGATGAGAACAGCAAAATATATAACGATAACAACAACATTATACTATTTAACACCTTTATTATTTGCCGGCCTCGGTATTTCGGAGCACTACAAACTAACACTTTTATCGTTGGAGCACAAAACTAGTTAACCAACCACATTACGGGACCGAATGCATTAAATTTCAAATTTGTATGTATTCAGAATGCCTGCAAATTATACACAATTTAATAATTATTCAGATTGCGAGAATGGTCATGTTATAGGAAAACATTTACCCTTTATATAAAATAAAGCTACGACGAAATGCTGAACTACGTGATGCGGTTTTAATATGGTGAACACAAACCGATTAATTTATTCATTCATAACATAAGCGTCAATATTCTAATATAAAATCTTGCACAAAATCAATATTTATACTCTAATATTGACAAATATTAGTGTTCGATTTACGCGAAGTGTTATACCTACACAACATTTGAAGAAAGTATATCAATGCTAATCAAGGCACATTTTCCGGCCGCAACAATTCTGAATGACCCTGAAGTGGTGGACAGCAAACCAAAAATGCTAAATGCATAGGACTGGAGACTGGCTGAAGAGATAACAAAGGCTAAATAAAATAAGGTGGCCTATAAATCACCAGGGGAGGATGGAATATATCCCATCCTACTCCAAGAGGAACAGGAAGTATTAATTTCACATCTCTGTAGGATATTAAAGGCTTGTATAGCTATTCAATACATACCTACAGAGTGGAAAAGGGGAAAAGTCATTTATATACCCATGGTAGGGAGTCTTATTGACGTGATGCCCAAATCATACCGTCCAATGAGTCTAGTGGCTTTCCTGCTTAGAACGTTGGAAAGACTAATAGACAGATTCATTGGAGATGATGTTTTATCAACAAACCCCCTCAAAGAGCGTCAATAAGCGTATCAGCCAAGCAAGTACACAGATTTAGCACTGGACGATCTCAACAGGCTACTAACAAAATTCCTAGAGGACAAAGAGACAACCTTCAAAGATATTGAGGGTGCTTTCAATAATGCATCAACATTGTCAATTGCAAAGCTTTAGAAATAATTAGTAAGAAAAGGGTGTCGGTGGGTAAACGTTAGTTTGGAAAAAGGGGTAATCATATCATCAATTGGCGATACCACCGTCTCAGCTAGAGCAGGCAGGGGTTGTCCTTCTGTGGGCTATCTTAGTAGGCGAACTACTGAGGAGGCTGACATCCAAAGGCATGTATTACTTAGTGTATGCCGATGATTTTGCGATTATTGCAAAAAACTGATACGCAGGTATAGTCTTGAAGCAGACACAAACTGCCATAATAATTAAATGATGCCAAGAGGAGGAGTTAACTGTGAACCCTCTTAAAACCACGATAGTTGTTTCCACCGAGAAGAAAGTACTGAGAGAAATGAAGTCGCCAGTTCTTAATAGGGTGGAAACTGCAAAATACTTGGGAGTCATATTTGACCACAAGTTGATATGGAATCAACATCTATAGAAAATATTACAAAAAGGTACGATAGCTCTCAATCTGTGCATAAGAATGTGAGGAAAGAGTACCAGAGTAATCAGAGCTATGGCATATGGCTCGGTGATATAGCATATGGCTCAGTGTTATGGTGGCCAAAGACTCGGCAGGCTGGAATGAACCAAAAGCGGCATCCAGAGGCAAGGTTTCTTGGCTGCCACGGGAGCCATGAGGACAATCTCAATAGCTGCACTAGAAGTCTTGGAGAACCTGTCGCCACATGTCTACATACAAGGCGAAGCCAGATCAATCACTAATAGATTGACCAGAGGGCAAGCACCCACTAGTAGACTACAAGGTAAGGTGTATAACGAGCCATACAAAGAGATGGAAATAGACACTATAATGGGAATGCCATCGGACGATATGATTTCCAGGAATAGTTCCGGGAAAACGTTCAAAACAATCATAACAGGCAGAGAGGCATGGGAGGAAAGACCTCCAATTATTTTAGAAATGACCTGCTGCACAGATGGCTCAAAAATCCGATGAAGGTGTAGGAGCAGGAATATATGTAGCCAAGCCAAAAACAAGAGTCTCACTGTGCTTAGGCAAACATGTGACGATATGTCGGGAAGAAGTTGCAACAATACAGCACTGTGCAGAAGAACTATCAAGGCAAGAGTTTGAGAAAAAGACCATTGCCATATAGTCCGAGAGCCAAGCGGCTATAAAAGCAATCAGTTCCATGCAGATTAATTCCAAACTTATTTGGGACTGCTTGGAGACGCTTCAAGAGCTGGGCAGTCATAATAGATTGTCCTTAGCCTGTGTAGCAGGCCACTCAGATCACAAGGGCAATGAAGAGGCAGACTCACTAGTCCGAGAAGAAGCAGGATGTGCTCTCATTGGTACAGAACCTTTCTGTGGTATGGCGAAAGCGCTGCAAAAAACAAATAGCAGTACTTGGATAAAAAAGAAGTCGCGAGAATGGTGGAACAAGGCGCGAAGAATGAGACAGGCCAAAGTGTGTTCCTTAAAACATTCCCAGGTCCGGATTAAAATATCTCATGAAATAGTTTGGCATTTTGTTAATAGTGGGATCTCAATTATTTGTGGCTTTTGTTGACAGTTTTGTATTTGAATTTATTTGATAATAAAAAATCTCCAGAGGATCATTTACAACCCTTGGTGAGGATATGTTTAACTGTGTGTAAATGATAAAATTCACTCACCTGGCCACCAGACTTCCAGTACTAATGGGCCATTAACGAGATTATAGTGATAATGATATATTTACTGTTACAATAGTTATTTGTGCAACCAGTTGGGAAAGGCACAATTTTTTGTAACGAGCGGATTTCTGCGCAGCGAGCGAAGCGAGTTGCGCAAAATAACGAGAGTTACGAAAAATAGTGTTTCCCAACGTGTTTCACACAAAATTTTTTCTAATTTTGAACAGGATGTAATTATTTGAATTCAAATTTAAAGTATTTGAAACGTCCCTACGATCGTCCCTCCTAGATTCCTTTTAAGTCGCCTAGTAAAATTGGAGATGTTTATTTGTTACTATGGAAGCAAGTATTGTTTAATGTCATGTTACGTGATTTTGATTGTCAAAAGAAGTGGAAATTAGAAATCGTTTTTCTTCTCGTAAATAATTCATTCACTATTTTTTAAAGTAGAAGAATATATAAATACTGCAATGTCCGAATCCGAGAACGACGTACCGAGCGACATTGAAGAAGCGGCTCAATCTGCCTTATCTACAATTATTCCTAAGAAGTTAAAGAGCAAGTATGATTTGTCCTATGCCAAATTTAATTTAAAGTGAGAATAGAACAGGATTACCTACCCATTTGAACGAAAAAGTTTTGCTAGCCTATTTTCAAGAAAAAAAGGAACTGAAGAATTCAACCTTGTGGAGTTTATATTCGATGTTAAGAACTGAATTGTGCTTAAAAAGAAATATTGACATTAACAGGTATACAAATTTGCTGGCGTTCTTAAAACGTCATTCTGAAGGTAACCATCCAAAAAAGTCGCAAGTTTTTAGTAAAGAAAACATTGCCCATTTTCTGCAAGAAGCTCCCGACGGGAAACATTTAATGAACAAGGTAGCATTAATCGTTGGAGTGGCTGAAGCTTGCCGAAAAAGTGAATGAACTTTTCTTCGTGTAGAAAATATAGAATTTCAGGAGGAGTTTGCTAAAGTGACTATTCACAACATAAAGACGAAAGTATGTCGACAGTTTGTTATAACCACTGGAGCTTTTGATGGTATAAATTGTATCGAAGTGATAAAAAAATACGTTCTGCTAAGGCCGTCAAATATTAAGCATGAAGATTTTTTGTCAAATATTTAAATGGGAAATGTGCACTACAGCCTGTAGACATTAATACATTTGGAAATTTGCCGAAAATAATCGCCCAGTTTTTAAAATTGTCAAACCCATGTCTGTACACCGGTCACTCTTTCCGGCGGACGTCGACTACTCTTCTTGCGGATTCAGGTGCTGATTTGCTTGGAATAAAACAGCATGGGGGATGGAAATCCAATACGGTTGCCGAGGGTTATGTGGAGAATTCAATCATTAATAAACAGAAGAGTGCCACGAACATACTCGGAGAAAATTACATCGAAAATACATCACAAATTAATGCTAATCAGGGAACTATGTTGTCAGCTGGGGTCAACATTAGTAACAACTGTTCTAATTGTGTTAATAATATTTATAAATAGATTTTTATTCACGTGTTAAAATTGAATAAAGTTATAAAGCTTTCTTGATATTATGTTAGTACACCATATTTAACGACAATAAAGAAGTAGTTCAAGTAATTTAGTCTTACAATTATTCTGTACTTTTCGCAATTAGTGGCGAAATTTACTTTTCATCACCAGCTAGGAAATATTTCACTTTTCGTAACTGGTTACGAAAAGTAAGAAGTTTCATAACGTCAACGAGTTTTATAAAGTGTCACTTTATATGTCAAAATTAGAAAATAGTTATCTTTGTGTCTAGTGCGCGAAATGCTACTTTGGTGATCGAGAATTGAATTTATTGGAGACCACCAAAGTAGTTCGCGCACGAGATGCAAACAATATTTTATACAAACGTCAAAATATATCTTTTAAAAATATTATAAATAAGTAAAATGCCTAATTTATTATAGAAAATAGTGTTGAGCTGGCTTAAAATGTCTTTTCTAATCAAATTTTCACTGTTTCTATGGATTAATGTTAATATTGTAAATAATAACTGAAGTTATTGTAAAATTCTATCATTATTTTAAAAGTATTTAATTGTTATTCATTTAAAAATAAGTAATAATTTGGAGTTTCGCTTCATTTTGTCAAATATTGAAATCCAAAAGTCCTATTAATTTACATGCAGTGTGCGAAATACTTCGCACCCTAGTGCGCGAAGTATTTCGCGCACGGTGTCATGGTAACGTAAGAATCCGAAAAAAAGTGTCACTTCGCATATTGTTGTCAATGCGCAAACCTTGTCATTTTTTGTCGTTTGAAAAAAAAATAAATTACCTACCAGATTTGGAAAACAAGAGTGACCGCTTTCTAATTTCACCTACTCAAAATTCCGTTGTGTCAGTTGTGTCTATTTTAAAGTGTCTATTCAATTTTGTGAGTCGACAAATGTTACACCCTTATGGGAAACAAATTATATTAAATGTTTATACTTCCCTTCTGGAACGTGGAAAGTGCAAGAGAGTGCTGCTTCCACAAAAACACAGTATTCCACAGTGTTCAAAATAGTAAGTAAGCCTATTTGGAAAAGCAAGAAACGAAAAGTCTCTGGTGGTTCAAGGAAACTAGATGGCTGTGATGAAGATATAGTTCTAAGAACAATATTTGCCTTGTATAAAGAGGAAATTGTGCCTACATTAGGTATTTTAATGCAACGGCTTTAAAAGAATGGAACTGGTATCCAGTGTTGCGAAGAGACTTTAAGGAAAATAAAGGAAAACGCACAATGATATTTCTCGCAGGAACCGAAAATGGTTTTATACCAAATGCGTCGTCTTTTTTGGCAATGAATATCAAGGACTCTTTAGTCGATTATCATGATGATACTAAAGCCGAGTCATCCGAAAACTATATCCAAAATAAACTCATACCAGATATTCCACCCAACAGTATTATCGTCGAATAGATATATCACCATGTTATATGAGAAAAAGTACACAAAAAAAACAGTTACTAGAAGTTTTACTCAGTTATTCGATAGAGAATAAATATTTTTGCGATTCATTGGCTGAAAGCTTGGGTGCTCAAATTTCCTCCTTGCCACTGTCTGCTCAACCCAATTGAACATATATGGCATCAGCTAACTCAGCAGTTCGAAAAAATAATACTTCTCCATATGTGGTGGTAGTTCTTATTCAAACAGAAAGTGAAAACATACCTCATCATATATGGATATGAAAAAAATTCCCAAAGAAATGTTTATCAATTTGGATGACGGCAGTGAAAGTAAAACTGATCTACTTGAGTAATATATCCTTCTATCCAGTAGTGCCATAGGATTATGTATTGCTATGCATTTTGCAAAAAACAGATCCTCTATTATTCTTGCTCTATCAGATTAAGCTTTTTGCGGTGCTCTCAGGCGTTAGTGACCTATCAGGACACCTGTTAAAACTCCAATGCTCGATTTCACCAACCATTTCCTAAAGTTGGGTAATACCCAAATTGGACTCAGGAATTGTGAAAATTGTGAAAATATTTCCTATCACTCTAAGGTATTTCTGAATTAGAAAATGGTTGGTGGAATCGGGCATTTGTTTTTACCTGGCTGCAGTTTCCGATGAGTATATTTGATTGTCTTAACTCTACTAGATCTTTCGATTGGTCAGATCTTCTTGTCGACGTTGCCTATTTCTTCCAATATTGCATTGGAGCTCGTACCGCTGAAGGGATCTGGCGCACAAAAGGGTCTTCTAATTAGGCCCCTCTCTTAGCTGGTTGATCTGCTATATCATTTTATTTTATGCTAGTGTGTCCTGGAACCCACAGTAGGGTGACGAAGTTATTTCCACCTAGTTCATTGAGTTTTCATAATCATTCTCATACCATTTTAAAACTAGACGTTCATTACGTTGATGAATTTTTTTTTAAATTTGGTGCCTTATTACTTAGTAACGAGGGCCTGAGGTTTATTTTTATATAAAGTGCTAACATAAGTCGGTTAAAATGATTATAATATGCTCTTCGAATTGAAAATTTGTTTACGAAATGTGTTAAAAAGTATTATTAAGTTTAGAGTGTTTCTATTGCTTTTTAAAAATAGTTGCAACATAATTCTAATATGGCATTTGGAAGTACTGCTATGATTCAAAAAGTTCATTTTTTGTGAAATACAATATACAGTGTCACCTATTTGTGTTTGAAAGAGCATTGTACTCTTTCAAACACCGCAACTAAAAAGTCAATAAGAATTGGCTATCAATTTTTTTCGAACGAATGCTACTGGTGCTGCAATGTAACACATAACTGCAGCTAAGACTCACACTAATTGATTAAGACTACAACTTCAACTACACATACAAAATTTGCACTCGACACTTCCATTCCGGTTTTCGTGTTCATTTGTCGCTCTCGTCTACGAAGCGACGACTGTTGCATTTCACTATCACAGCAACAACATCTCGAGAAGGAGATTCAAAGTACCCAATCACAAGCCATATTATCATCATATCTATTTCTTCTCATCCCCTTCCTTTCCAGCAGAGGCCGTATTTTTTACTTGGGGAGTAGAGCTTCCAGAGAAAACACATATTTTATCTTCATTCTGCTTGGTTACTCCGCACTGCAGTGACAAAGACAAAATATATGTTCTTTCCAGAAGCTTCACTCCCTCAGTCAAAAATACGGCTCCTGCGCAAACTTAGTATAGTCACGTGAATGGTTGACTGTTGAAAGATTGATTCCAACAATGCGCCAACTGCTGCTTATTCAGCTCATGTGTGGAATGAAATGGAAGATAACTAATAAGTTTCTTCAGTAAAACAAAGTGCAATCCTTTTTCTTTGTATCACATTTGCAAGATACAAATATAAGCATCGTATTTCGTCAACTGATATATTCTAAACGTTATGTGTTATGTGTAACAATGGTCAATTGTTTGTTCAACCAAAAGTCAATTGAACGTAGGAAGGAGCGGTTTTACCTGTGTCATACTGTAAATTGAATATCTAATTCATGGTAAATCTCAATTAACATACAATTTAAATATTTCACTCTTTTAATATAAGGACATTTCAAAATTCCATGCAATTATTCAATGCTGCAGGTTGAACAGTAATTTCAACAAATCATTTCTTTCCATGTAACGCTTTCGTCGAAGTAAAGTTTTATTCCCATTAGATTTTGGTTAAACTTCCAGTGGGTTTGTAGTTGAAAAAGAAGCAACTCTACTCGTTTCAAAGTTCAAACTTAAGATTTTATAAGCTGTAGCAGGTTGCTTGTAGAATCCATAATTTTTCAGGAAAATGTTACTGAAACTTTAACTCTAAGGACATTTTGATCAGAAGATTCAACCAAAAACAATGTAAACTGTCTGATATAGTAATAAGTCATAAAAAACATGACAATTGCAGTCATTTCAAGTTATCATTTTTTAATATTGTCTTGTCAGTACTTTAACAGTGGTCAGTGAAATTTTCTTTTTAAGATTGTCTGTATTCCATTTTTTTTATTGAATTTGTTGTTTCAAAATACAACACAAAGAGTCACAAGTGCTGTCATACGAAGGAAGTTACAACATACAGTGTGTTTCAAAAGTTGTCTTATAAATGGTGTAAGCTCTATGATTTCAACAGGATCGTATTGTTGAGCAATTTAAGAATGGAGTTTGATACGCAATGAAAAATAGAAGGTTATCTAGCAGACCCGGAAAATTGGATAATTTGCCGAGAGAGATGCATTTGTTTGGAATCGAATCCAGATTTTCGAGCGCTGAAGTGAAATCTTCACATCATTGTTTTTTATTAACTCACCTTTCAAAAGAGTATCAAAAATTATATTTTTCCATTGTTACCCTGTGCATTCTATTTCATCTTCGTATAGGCTTTATTGAAGTGAAAACTCCTTTAGGCGCGTTGAGCACTTTTTTTTCGGTGAAGAAAAAACATGGATTTCTCATCATCGTCACGCTTTTATGCAACACACAATACTTGGTCATGCAGCACAATTAGCAATGAAGCATATCTGTATCTGTAGAGTGAGGAGGGTGAGTTTAGGCCCACATGTGACCCATTGTACATCGTCCCGAGGAGTTGTCCTCCTAGGTCATCGTCCATCCTGTCCTTTCCGGGAAGGTGGACAGGTCACTAGGAGACATCTTCTTTATATCGGCAGGTGTAGGCCAAGACTCACCGAACACACACTCTCTTATTGACGATAACTCCGGGCACTCGCATAAGACATGTTTAACAGTTTCTTCTTATTGTTCACACATTCTGCATAGAGGTGTGTCCACTAGCCCCATAGTATGGAGGTGTTTCCTTAGTTGACAGTGGCCAGTCAGAAATCCTACTGTTAAGCGTAGGTTTTTCCTGGTCATCGCCTAATATTTCTTTGGCGTCAGCTTCCCAGGGTCGCTCGGGTGATGCTGGCAAGACTGCATCCTTTGATGATATCAAGTAAAAAAAAAATGTACCTATACATTAAAGTAATTTCAGTAAATATTTCCTTATTTCATTTTTTTTTCGACACATTGCTTATAAAAAGTAACAAAAAAATGGAATTGTATTTGCAATTGAAAAAGCTTTCAAAAAAATTTATCAACCTACCCTTCCATTAAAAAAAAAGTTTGGAGTGTCTGCAACCCCCTAGATAATTAAAAAGATAAACAAATCTCTGCAATATGCCCCATTGAAAATAAAAATTGACGTGTTTCAGGAAGTATGCGATAAACCTTTATTAATCAAGTTACAGAATTTGTTCCAGTTAGACTTTCCACTCTGTATATTATCTTATCGCCAGTGCGCTTTTATTTTTGTGACATTGTCGTAGCCTACTTAGCTATCAGTTATACCAACTTAAATTTTATTGTGATGAGAGTTGGTTTGTTGATTATTTTTTTCAATTTGATTTCATTTAAATATTGTATTGCATAATAATTTCGATTTTTATAAAATGCAGCTAGGAAAATCTAACCCCAATAATGCATATGCCAGTGATTCACTCGTGAAATTATCATCATCGATGCCAATCAATCTTAGTGCAAAAGCTATTATTTTTCTTTTAGTTAATAAATATGAATATTCTCCTACACAAGATGTTGCCTATCAACAATAAATATAATTTATCATTATCGATGCTGATCAAGTTATATATAAGAGGAATTTTCAAATGCCAACAGTAATTTTTTCATTTAATCAGTCAATAAAATCATGTTAATAGCTCCGTAAAAAAATATGCCACGGTGGAAAGATAACCCGAATAATACATACACTATGTTCATTTGAAAAGGACCCACCCTTAATATTTTAAAAATGGGACATAATAGAAAGAAATGCCGAAACACGTCAACTTTTAACTTGAGGAGGACACTTTTTGGCGCTAATGTCATAAACGTCAGATTCACCCCCTCCCTATTGGAGACACCTCTTACATTTTTTCAAATGGCATTAGGTATCAAGTCACACCTCATTTAAAAGGTCTGGTAAATCTCTATCCAATCATTTTGTTTTGCCATTGATACCTGCCTTCCATTGTTATTTAATCATTGTTTAAAATTGGCTCTTTTTCAACTTTTATTGCCTGAATGTTAACGGTGGTCACTTTGCCACATGATTAAGTAGCAACAGTTGTCTTTTTACTATTTGTGAATTTTTTATTCTTCAAAGAGTCTTTCCATCATAACACAATACGGAGGCATACAAAAATTGAAAGAGAGCCAATTTTAAACAACGATTAAATAACAATGGAAGGCTGGTATCAAAGGCAAAACAAAATGATTGAATAGAGATTTACCAGACCTTTTAAATGAGGTATGATTTGAAAAAATGTAAGGGGTGTCTCCAATATGGAGGGGGTGAATCTGACGTTTATGACATTAACGCCAAAAAGTTTCGGCATTTCTTTCTAATATGTCCCATTTTTGAAATATTAAGGGTGGGTCCTTTTCAAATGAACGCAGTGTATAACGAATCCATGACATATCGTAACTCGACAGTAACTCCACAAATGGTAACGATATAAGAAATTCAAAAAAAGCGTAAATATTCTTTAGTTGTCATATTAACAAAAATATATGCAAAAAGTGGTCTACCACTACCTTAAGAGTGGGAAAGTACACAAAGAATGCAAAATGCATTTTTGTCTAAATCCAGTAATGCTAAACTTGCTTGAAAAAACTTAACCATAGAGTGGTCGCGCCTAATTTACTACCTCGGTTGGTCGCGCTGGTTTCCTAGACCTGGTAGTCATTTTGGCAAGACAAACAATTTTCAACGCTCAAAATATCGTGAACAAGGGAAAAGAGAGGGCACATTCATGAAAAATAATATTTATTGACAAAAGACATAACATGTGACACAGAGAAAAAATAGTTTAAAAAATAAAGTAGTTGTTCTAATAAACACAAAATCAAAACTCTTATAAAGAAAAACTAAAAATAACTGCGAACATACATAGAAACGGTATAACTAATGTGTATTCCAAACAAATATGGGCCCCAATAATTAAATCTGGGCATGTAAAACCTTTTCCTGGCATAATCTGCAAATGCCAATAATATGCTCCAAGATCATGAAGGTATTGCACTGGAAGCAAGAAAATCCAGATTTCCTGTTTTTTCCAGTAACAATAGGCACAGGAGGTCTCTTTTGCTTCCCTCATTAGTTCCATTTTGGCACAAATCCCGCAATCCTTTGAGCTCATTTGCCAGTTGTTTCAAAAAAACTCTCCTCAATATTTTATTTTTTAGGGTATTACTACTATAAGCAATTTGTGAATTTATGCCTGCTACGTTTGAAATAGAATAGAAGGTGACTAGTATTTCTGGAACAGTCATAATTTACACCTAACCGATCACATGTATCAACACCCCCTTTGGTTGAATTGTATTCGGTAATTATAGAGGGCTTTGTTAAGTACCCCATTTCAGAATATATTTCATCCGATTTGTACAAACTCTATACCAATAGTTCATTCTTCTTCGGCTTGGGAATGTACGAGACTAGCGTACATATACTATTGAATGCAAACATTGAAGAGTAATCCGGTTTTGGTATAGGATTTAAAAATTCAAGAGGCAACTCTTTTTTATTCTTTCTTATTGTGCCAATGACTGTTAATTTATATTCTTCTAACTGTGATCAACCAACTGGTAAACTGTATAGTTTATTTCCTGTGTCGATCTATAGCAACACTGTTATCCTCGCTCTCCACAGAAAATAAACTCTTTCAACCTGGATTTGTAATCTCCCATTATTACTTTGAATGAACAAATACTTTATGTCATAGGGAAGGAGAATCAACTTCAATATTTGGGACACACATGGTGCGGTAAAAGGTATTGTATGTTGCAGCAAAATATATTAAACATAAAAATTTCAGTAGAAGCGTATCTTTGTTGCGTCACCTAGAGAGTATTTCGAATGCATCTATCTTGAAAGCATCTGTTTCAAAGTAAAGATAGCTTTTAAAATCGTCAACTTGTGTTACGAAAGCGGCTCGCGAAGAAGAAAAAAATATAAATAACAATTATTGAATGGTAGGCAACAGGCATGTTTCCCATGAGAGTTAACATCGGCATAAATTCAAAATAAACATACCATGGAGGGTAGTAAAAATATAAGATCCACGTACGCCACAAGCGAGAGCGTATTTTATTTTTTATGAAGTTCTTACAAGACAGATAGATATTTACAGGGTGCTGCAGCAGTGAAAGGTGGAATTGTGGGTAACTTATTGAGCTGGAGTATAGGGTTTTGAAATTATTCATCGATTTATAATTCTTCATTCGTCTTTATTAGAAATCTGTCACATTATATACATTGTATATAATATTCATTATGGGTGGCGACCGGCCGTATCTCGGAAAGCGTATGTCTTAGAATTTGGGGAGAAAACTCTTATGAGAAAATCAGACCTAGGAGAATGATTAAAAATGTTTTTGAGTTCATAGTTTATCGCTAGGTGGCGCAATATAATTTTTAAAAAAATATCAACTAGAAACCACTGAAACTTCCATATGCCTTAATCGATTTTCCAAAATATAGATTCCATGCATAGAGTATTAAAGCTAGATTCGAGAAACAAATAACAACGACACTTCTAATTTCACAATCGGCAACTAGAGGGCGTTATGTAACACCTAGCTCTATTTATGATTTTTCCTGAGAAATTTCAAATAAAATTCTATAACTCTAATCAGTTCACAAAAAGGCGAATAAGATGACTTATCAACCTGACAAAACTGCGAACTGATATCTCTTGTCATTCCAAAGATATTGGCATTTTTTTGGTGAGTGTTGATGATTGTTGGCTCACCCAGTAATTTACAAGAGAAATTAGGTTCCTAACATTGTTTTGAAAATAAAAAGCAAGTAAAAACGCATTACAAAAATATTTATCAACATTACAAGGGAGCTACTCTTAACAGAAATTTACAAAACGCACCTAATACCTAATTTTATTAAATACTCAAAATGCTTACCATCATTTGCATTTTTTTTGCCATCATTTGCAATTAACACAGGTCTCTATTTCTGCAATGGAAATAAATCAAACTGCTTCCCGAATCCTACCTTTCATAATATCTAAACTAAATCTTAGATTTTTTATTTATGGGAAATAATTTTTTTCCTCAAATTACGGTTTCCGAGATACGGCCAGTCGCCACCCTTAATGAATCACCTTGTATTTGCTATCAAGTACTTATATTTTCGTTCAGATTTGGTTTAGTAGATGGAAAGTTGAAACTCATCGGAGACAAAAATACAAGTGAATTCTGCTAGGCTCGAAAACTGAAGGTTTCTGAATCTCCGAACAGTGAACATAAACCTAGTATTAGATACATAACCTCAATAAACGTTTAAGAATTAACAATCGTATTTTGGTTGTATTGGGGATTCAAATTGAGATTTTAGCGCCGTAGCGGCGATAACTGTACTACTTCTTTGTACATTGTTGTATAACCTCAATTATCTTTTACATAAGATTTCCATTGATTGATTGATTGTAGTTTAGACGTTGCCTTTGGCTTTTTTTCGTTTTTTTTTTCAATTATATTAGTAGTTCTATAAGTATTGTCAATTGTATTTAATATACAAATTTATGTCAGCATCAGCGAGTACATGTCGGCGTTCCCCCTAATTTTCATAAGACCCGAAATTTAAGAATTGTTTGTGTTTACATTTATCAAAGACTAGACTATTATAGTGCAATTCATAATTGAAATTGGTTTTGGAGTTGTTCGTTGCAAAAGTTAGTAGATTAAGTAGGCACATTGAAATAATGAGCTCCGATCAACACTGTTGTGTTCCTCAGTGACAATATCATGGATTTACTATTTGGTAGAATATTTACCTGTAATCAGCTGTTGACGTTTTTCATAATCCATTTGCACATTAAATCTAATATTAGCGTATTACTCTAATTCTAATTGAAATATTTCATTATCGTTGCATGCCATTTTTTACCAAACAAAAACCTAATATATGGACACAAAAATCAAATTTTGATTCAAAAATGAGGTTATATATACATATCAAATGTCACTTATGACAGGGTAACTGGGTTAACTAGATTTTAATCGAGTGTAAGAAGTTTAAAACAATTTTGAACTGGACCGAATTATTGTACAGAAATCCGTTTAAAAAAGTGTTAAAAGTTCTGAATTAAAAGACGCTTCGGTTGAAAAAGTTAGAAAAGTGCGTAATTATCGTACTCAGCTATACTAAGAGAGTAAACAGACGTTATTATCTGATGCCAACATAAATATGATGTCAAAGTTTAATTATCTATTTTGTTGGACACCACCGATGTTGCAGTATCGTATTATTTAAAAGTTTTAATCGTCCAACGACTTAAATTTTTTCGTGGTTCCTCAATATATGTCCAGTGATACTTTTTATATACAATCGATATAAATATATAAAAAGCGAATCATTCAATCTTTGATGAAATACAAAACTTCATTTATAAATGAGTGAATGCTTATAAACAGAATATCAATCTAGATTTTTCTGTGATTAAGTATTTTTCAGTAAATGTGACAACACCGCTTATATTGAATGTTACGTTTGTTGACAGATGCTCGTTTGGATTTCGAACTAATCTTTCATGGCTGTTTACTCCGGTCAATTCGGACATTTGAAATAACAAAAACTCCCGGAAAGCTGAATTTTCTTGGAGAGCTTGGGTTCACCATTAGAAATAAAGTGTCAAAGGTACCCATCGCTCGCATGTGAGCTAAAAAAGTCATTCGGGGTCAAATTCAAAACTTGAGGTTTCTTGGATTTTTTTCGAAAACGGTCAGTTTTATCGAAAAAGTACTTCAGACCAAAGTTCTAGATCTTCAAATCATCTACAATATTGATTTTCATAATTTTTTTTCTAAGAGTCACCATTTCTGAGATAACGCGATTGTAAACTGACAATCATCATTGGTTTCTATGAATTTGAAAATCTCCTCCATCGCAGAGTTTAAAGCCTCATCTTGGGGTCGGCCCATTTTACCAGCAGTATCAGGTTTCAGAAAATATTTATAACGACCGTCATGATATTTAGCTTTAGCAGCGACTAAATCATATTAAAAATTAATTCGTGCAATAACAGCTTTTGATACGTCATCGGAACGATCCTTAGCTAATTTCAAAAGGGATTCTTTGAATACAAGTTTAGTAATTTTATGAATTTTTTTTCGAAAGTTTTGTGATTTCTTTTTCTCAGCCTCTTCATTGGCTTTATTGCCACAAAATGAACAGTTTTTTTTAAAGAAAAGTCAGATTCACTTACTCGCGCTCTAGTACAAGGTATACTTTCTTTTAAAGTACTGGCTTGTTCATCCTCATGTTGTCTTTTCACTGCTGTGATAGAACTTTTTCGGGTGTAGGATTTTCTGCAGTCCACGTGAATTGTAATGGACTTTTAACTTCTAGAGTAATCAGGAAACTTCATTGCAAATAGAGCAAAATTGTGACAATTTTTCAAGATATAGAACAGAACAGATAAATAAATTATTAGTGGTCATATGTCATGCGATCACATGCTTATGTTCTTTAAAGACCCAAATTAGATTAGAGTTTGCTTGTAGGTTGAAATTATTTTTTCAAATGATATATTCCACCTCTATATTGTCAACGAATACTGCAGAAATAGTTACTGATGGAAAAATAGGTATCGATAGAATACATTTGATAAAACATATTTTCATGTTCAATGTGACTCTTACAATCACGATATCTCAGAAATGGTGACTCTTAGGAAAAAATCATTGATACCATAAATGTAGATAGTTTTGAAAACCCTCAAATTTTGACCTTTGACCCCGAATGGTGAACCCAAGCTCTCTTTACGAAAATTCAGCTTTCCGGGAGTTTTTGTTATTTGACCACTATTTTTATTTCTAAATTGACCGGATTATGTTGTGTTCAACTGTGATAGAAATCGTGAAGAAATTTAAATGTAAAACAATCGAGAACTCTTTATTCATTAATTAGATTATATTTACAAAATGGTGAATCGTTGTGTAGAATGCAAACAAAATTTATAAGTAGTGGTGTTTACAAAACATTCATTCACAGGTAAGCAGCAGGATTTGAACAGTTCTACAGTTCTGAAACTTCCAGTGTCCTATCATTCAATATACAGGGTGTACCGTAAATAATTACCGTAAATTGGAGGCATGATAATCGTTAAGAAATATTCAAAATACTCAAATACAACTTTTCTGTATTTCTTCTGCACCCTTCAACAGCCTGTATCTCACAAATTAAGAATGTTAGAGGGACGTTGCAATTAGGTGTTATATATATTTCTTAAAGATCTATTATACCTTTAATTTTCGATACTTATTCACGGGACACATTGTATACATATTATTGTATTGTTGGTGTTAGTTTAAGTAAAATTTGGGTTTATCGAGAAGCAAATCATCTTCAGCGATGAGAAAAATCATTGGGAGAGAGGATATTTCGAAGGAAGCTAGACTATGCTCCAGTCATTTCATTTCGAGTGATATGATGGTTGGACCAGGTGAGGTGAAAAAAATGCCCAGAGCGTGAGCAGAGCCTGGATCCAATCTGGTCAACGGCAACTGAATTTTATTCCTCGGATAATAAATGAATACCTATATGAAAAGTGTTTTTATTATCACTCGCAACTTTTAATATGATTATTCAGTCATTTTGATCCCTATCTCAAACATCACGCACTGTTGTTGGAATCTGTGATCTCTGCTGAGAGTGTATTGCTACTCTTGTTTTGTGATGAAAGGATCGATTTAGATGTTGGTTACAAACAAGGTGTGTTGTCAATAATTGTCAATAGATGAGGTATCACTTGATACCCAACGCCATTTGAAAAAATTTGAGGGGTATTTCTAGTAGGGAGGGGGTGAATCTGCCGTTTATGACATTAGCGCTAAAAAGTATCCCCCTCAAGTTAAAAGTTGACGTGCTTCGGCATTTCTTTTTAATATGTCGCATTTCTGAAATATTAAGGGGGTGTTCATTTCAAATGAACGTAGTGTATATGCCGGGAAATCGAAAAATTTCGATTGTTTTCTCATACATTTCTGTTCAAGCTAACAATGAGAGCGCAGTTTGAATATCAATGAAACGCCGTCTGGTTTTGCACCATCGACATTTTAAAAAGGTCAATATCATAGAAATTTTCTTGTACAATTTTCTCTCATCGACTTTATTAAATATTTCTTACTTATCAACCCAATATTCTCAATTCAAAAATAATATTTTTTCTCCGATTGACATTAAAAATCAGTTTTAGTGACATTTATCGATCATAGAAGTAACATTTTTACTGCCTAGGCAGTTAATAGCTATTTGTATAACAAGGAAGGAAAGTGCTACTTTTCCTCCCGAGGAGTAATCATTCAAGGGAGGAAAAGGCACTTTACTCCCATGTTATACATATGATTTTTCCGCCTCCCTCAAATAACAAGACATTCTTAAATAATTTATTTATGAAAGAATTTAAAAAAAAATTGTCCTCGCCGGAATTCGATCCAACACCTACAGGCCAATCACATACAGTGAGCTGTGCTCCAACGCGTTGGGCTACCGAGACTAGTAAGAAAGTTTTGCGGAATCATGAACATAATGTATTGCTAAAGTCAAATTATTGATGTAAAAAATCGTTAAATTAAAACAACAATTTACTGATTTCTACCATTTTGCAAAATACAGGGTGTTCTTTGATTAAACGGTAAAGTTTATACTTACATAATAGAATATAATTTAGGTCGTCAATGCCGTATGAGTTATTTCATTGATGGCGTACCATAACCTCTCTAGGGAGGAAAAATACTATTCCACCCTAGGGAGGAAGAGTACGACTTTGCTCCCTACAATGAGGCCAGGAAATGTATACTTTGGATAGAGGTAGGCGGAAAAATGATTTTTAATGCCTAGGCATTGAAAAAAGCATTTTTTCTTCTTTTTTTTTGAAATCTTGCGATTTAAGCAGGCACATGAAATCAAACAATCACTTCCACGTGAACTAACCTTCACGTAATAAGTGTAGTTAATATGGACAGTAGACAATGCCAAAGGTTTCTCATAATTATTATTACCCATGAAATAGCATGTTTGATTTGGGAAAAGTAAAGTTCGTGCTGATACTTTATATGAGGTTGAGTAGCATAAAAAAGGTAATAGGTTAGGTACGACCAGAAATATAAGAAGGTGATGAATCATAAACCACTTGAGTTATCCCCAGGCGGTCGATTCTAGGCCGAGTTGTACCTGCCCTAGCCATTAAATGTTGTTTTATAGGTAGTTTTAATGATATTGGGTTATAATAATTATTAAGATAAATCGCTTGAATATAATTGAGAATTGTGTATGTATATAAACATCACGATTATGAATGCGATTATAGTTCAGAAAGTTTATAATATTTGAGTTGTTAAAAATTAAATTTAGTATAAACACACTAGTGAAGTTGCTGTTTTTGCATATAAGTATATTAGGGTGTGTCATTTTTAGGCCATTATTTTTTTTCATTGCTATACCAGAAAATCTGGTATTATATAGAAAATAAAAAATTATGCCACTGGGCTAAAAGGTTGAAGTCCAATAGCGGCTTAGCTCATCAAAAAATTCGATTTCCCATTTAAATAACACAAGAAGTATTTTTTTTTGTTTTATGTGGGCTTTTCACTATTAAATTTTTTTTTCAAAAAACCTTCTAATGGCTTTTGTAGAAAATTAAATTCTCTACAAAAATATCTCTTTCGAGGAAGACTGTAGAACCACTAGTTTCGAAGTTTTAGCCCGTCAAACGGTAACATTTAAAAAAATACACATTAAATTCCATTTAATTTTCAATTAATTACCCTTACATGAATAATTTACTTTTATTGTACATTTTTGAGCATTAAAATTTTAAATAAGTAGCATCAAAAAAATTCAGCAATCACTTGTGGAATTGATCTGAACAACTAATTTGTTTGTCATCATTTGATAATAATGTTTGTGCAGAAATCAAATTAACATTAATTGAATCGATTCTGAAAATAAAACTTTGAATGATTTAATGTAAAAAATGGTAATATTAATTCCTTATTGAACAAAGAATTGTATGATTTTGCGTCAAAAAAGTAGTTGATTATTTTTGAAAGGTTGGAACTCCCAACTGATTTTTTAAATTTACATCCTGATCAGTTGATATCTGACAAAAGTTACAATACGTGCTTGAACATTTAAAAAAATTTACACGTTTTTAATGATTCTGCGGAACGGCCGGTCCAACTGATAGAAGCCCACAATGAAAGCTTAACTGGCGATGAAGAGCAGAAGCAGTACTTATTGCAAGTCGTAGCGATGCACAGAAAAAAATTTCCAAATGCTAACAAGCAGACGACAATGTTACTATTTTTAGAAAAAATATTTTTTTTTAATCATAACGATTAATTAATAATAATTTTAATTAGATTATTATATTAAAAAGAGTCAATACTTTAATTTAAAATTTTAATGCTCAAAAATGTACAATTAAATTAAATTATTCATGTAACAGTAATTGAAAATTAAATGGAATTTAAGTATATATTTTTTAAATGTTACCTTCCGTTTGACGGGCTATAACTTCGAAACTAGTGGTTCTATTTTCTTCGTACAAAGAGATATTTTTGTACAGAATTTCATTTTCTTCAAAATCCATAAGAATGTTTTCTGAAAAAAAAATTTTAATAGCGAAAAGTCCACTTGAAACAAAAAAAAATTTCTGTGTTATTTCAATGGGAAATCGAATTTTTTGATAAGCTAAGCCGCTATTGGACTTGAACTTCTTAGCCCAGAGGCATAATTTTTCATTTTCTGTATTCTACCAGATTTTCTGGTATAGCAGTAAAAAAAATTATGGCCTAAAAATGACACACCCTAAAGTATATGTATATAAGTTAAAGGTATTTATAAACAAAATTACTCACGAAGATCAGTTTCGCTTTCACTATCGTCATCCAAATTGATAATCAACCTTTCTTTGGGAATTTTTTCTATATCCATATATGACTTTTCCACCCTTTTAATATGCTATCAGGAATGTTTGCAGTTTCTCTTTGAATAAGAGCTACCTACCACAATTGAACTTGAGGCTGGAGAAGCATTATTTCTTTGAACTGCTGACTTAAGCTGTTGCTATATATGTTCAATTGGGTTAAACATACAGTGAAGAGGAAAAAGTCTGAGCACCGCCTTTCCCAAGCTTTCAGCCAATGAATCACAAAAATATTTCTTCTATTTTCGGTTCCTGCATGAATCATCGTAGTGCATTAGACGGCGCATTAGTTTGGCACAAGTCAGATGAGTCTACCCAACTTTTGTTTGGAATATCGTGTGTATCGAACCAAGTTTCATCCAAATACACTACTGTTCTACCATATTCTCTAAATTCCTTTATT
Organism: Lochmaea crataegi; assembly: GCA_947563755.1. Classification (NCBI taxonomy): domain Eukaryota; kingdom Metazoa; phylum Arthropoda; class Insecta; order Coleoptera; family Chrysomelidae; genus Lochmaea; species Lochmaea crataegi. The sequence continues at coordinate 14,411,585 of OX387435.1, forward strand.
GCCAATGAATATCCAAATCTCCACTCATTAAGGCACACAGATAACATTATGATTTTTCTGCTACTGGTGAGTTTTTAAATTTAAATCCCTTTTGTGAAAAAGACTTCCTTGAAGTCTTTTTGCAACACTGGATACGTGTTTCATTATTTTTAAGCCGTTACCAAAAGTAATGGAGAGCCTACTAATATTAAAATACCAAACTATTTCATGAGATATTTCAATCCGGGCCTGGGAATCTTTTAAGGGACACACACACTTTTATTGCTTATCTATATTTCGAAGAATATGTAATAATGAGGTAGTCAAATTATATTGATATACGACCTTCTTAGATCTCTGGTCGTACTTTATAAGATTTATTGAAAAACTCATTATAAGTTATCTCCTCTGGCCAGTTGGGAAGTCAGTGTGAATATATCTGCACATTACTTAAAATATACCCTGTATATATTGAAACGCTCTTTAGACAATGGTACATTTGTTTATTGATGTTCACAAGTGTGATACTGTTCAAATGAAATAGGAAATAGGTAGCTTTTTATCAAAGAGTTGGATTTTTGGAAAAGTTAAAAAGGTTATAAATTCATGAATAACCGAAGGTACTTACACTATTGAAGCTTAATACTTAGAGCCCGCTCACCTGTAACAAAATCATTATGGATTAATGAACTAATCACTTTAACATTTTTTAGTAATAATTGCAACATTTTTACATGAAAATTCCTAGATGAACCATAATTCCTTATCCATTTTTTAAATAAACTGCCTAAAATTTTCGGAAAAGGAAGAGTTCAAGTATTGAAATTAATCTGTAATTTAATTTTTAAAATACATCTGGACCGGTATTTATTTTCGATCTTTTCAGAAAATTTTGTAATTTGCATATATTTTTGTAAATATATTATGCAAATATACTTTTTTTCATTTGCACCCCATTTTACCCATTTTATTTATTATTCTGACAGGAGTAACGTCAAATAAAATCTTACTAGCAAGTCTAGGTTGTGCACCATAGCCCAGAAATGAGTGATAATGGAAAGTACAGTTCGTATTGCTTGAGATAATAATATCCAGTCGCCACAGCTGCCAACTTCCATTATATTTGTCGTTGGATTTGATCTATTGTCATGTCACTACTCGCTATAATGGTAGCGGATGTACATCGAAAAGCATGTCCCGTGTATTTCTCAGGATCATCAAATTCAAGATAACATGCAATTTGCAAAGGACATAACTAACTTGATTGGTACATTTTCCCTTATCATATCATAAAAAAACTCAGTTTGTACTCACAATTTGGGGGCGCATAGATAAATATTGCTTCACCAAACGCACATAACTTATTGCTTCACTTTTAGCTACATTAAAACGCCGAGCCTTCACTGTCTTAGTCGGTCGGACAGAAACAACTAAAATGCTTCCTTCCCCTTTTATGTCATGTGAGCGCAAATCGCATAATTCACATGTTCTACAATACCCAAAGATATTGCAAATGGCTACTACCTTCAAAAATGAATACGTAATTTCCGGTGCATCTGTGAAAAATTCCCAATGGTTATCTCAATTGAATGCATTGGTACCGTCATTATTACTAGGTGCTATTACAAATAAGAGAGGTGTTAAACGTGTAGTGTTCTGTGGCACAGAGTTACCACTAGCGCCTACCTTGGCTACAGGTATGAACTATCACTTAAGACGCGCGCTTTTTGAATTTTTAAGCTTTCAGGATACGCGTAATATTGTACAATATTTGCAATTAAATGATTTTGCACTTTAATATTTGTTTTTTAGTCTTTTAAGTCGAGGCGTAAGAGACTAAAAAATAACATTATTGTGCTAAATCATTCAGCTGCAAATATTGTATTAGCTATATTATAATATTATAGGGAATTATGGTAGGAGAATAAAAAAACCCTTGCAAGTGAGAAAATATTAATTTAACATCTTTTACAAAATCAAATATCTAAAATAACATACTAAAACAGTCAATAGGAAACAAATAATGAAATAAATCAAATACAAAAAACAGGACTTAAACAAATAATCCAACTAAAGAAAAGCAGTTAAAATGAAATAAATCAAATACACAAAAAACAGCCTTCAACAAATAATCTAACTAAAAAAACAGTCAAAATAAAATAAAACGAATACAAAAAAAACAGCCTTCAACAAATAATCTAACTAAAAAAACAGTCAATATAAAATTAATCGAATACATAAAAAACAGCCTTCAACAAATAATCAAATTAATCACAGTTTTATTCTTAAGTTTAAACAAACTAGGTCCCAATAAAAAAACAATACTTATTTCTATAAAAACAGCCCAAAAGATTTAAAAATAAATAAAACAATAACAAATTCCAACTTAATCTAATAAATATGAATACATAAAAAACAGCCTTCAACAAATAATCAAATTAATCACAGTTTTATTCTTAAGTTTAAATAAACTAGGTCTCAATAAAAAAACAATACTTATTTCTATAAAAACAGCCCAAAAGATTTAAAAATAAATAAAACAATAACAAATTCCAACTTAATCTAATAAATATGAATACATAAAAAACAGCCTTCAACAAATAATCAAATTAATCACAGTTTTATTCTTAAGTTTAAACAAACTAGGTCTCAATAAAAAAACAATACTTATTTCTATAAAAACAGCCCAAAAGATTTAAAAATAAATAAAACAATAAGAAATTCCAACTTAATCTATTAAATATGAATATATTTTAATTCACTAGGTATAGTAATACTTTTGTAAAAACATGTAAATCTTGGTCTCTTACAGCTTACAGCATTAAAAAATATAAAGCATTTTATAATATACATAGTAGGCATGAAGAAAAATATGTAAAACTAGTTTTATCTTAACAATATTTATTAAAGGTCTATGAATTTTATAGTATGCACTGGTTTTCAAGATAAATGCTGAATTTTTTTCAACTTCTTATTGTCATACTTTTTTTTGTGTGAATTGTTTTCAAAATTTCTATACACATCATCGTAATATTTTCTGACTATCAAGTGAATTGACACATCAAGTATTTGACTTTTGATTTGTTGTAAATGCTCAGCACAAGTAAACCAACCAAAAGATACATGTTTTAACAAAAAAGCTTAATTTTCTGTATTATATTTAAAATAAAGCCAAATTTAGGTAAAATAAAATTAATAATATCATGTATTACTGTTAAAACAAAGGTAACATCTTTAGTAACATAAATTAATCTTTCTTTCGTATCACTATACTCCTTGAACATTGTAAATGTGTGCTGAGGTTCTCTAATATCGGTTATTAAGTTAGCAGCACACCCTTCGCAAGTTTTAATTAGCCTTATTTTTTTTATCAAAAACCCAGCTACATAAGCTGCACTGTTGGTATCATGTCTATCTTTATCTAAATCGACATTTATGCTTGGCAATTTTAAAGAGTTAAGCTCATTTTCATCCAAACTATGTAGTGGAATAAAACTATCATTAATGTCAATCTCTAAAAAGTCTTGTAGATTATACAAGAGACCACTCTCATCTTGCTCACAGTTACGATTCGCTGAAGGACTGACCAAGTTATTTAGTACTGAAGTTTTAAAAGATGATATAAATTGGTATGGATTTGGGTTTGTGTTTTCTGCGCCAGAATGCCTTATGGACGCAAAGGAATTTTCTAAAGGATCTTGGTTTAGAGATCTGGTCCTTAAAAACGTAAACCCCAGCCTTTCACTCTTCCCACAACTGCTTGGTAGCATTTATAGTTGTAATCCACCCAAATTTAAATGGCATTTTAGTTTTAATTCGTTCTCCAGAAATAAACTCCCAACTATGAATTTTTGATAAAAGGTCATTCCACAGCTGCTTGTGAAGAGACTTCTTAGATATGCAAGTACGGTAAGTTTTGCCAAGTTCTTGTTTGGGCTTGCAACCGTTAAAACTGTCAAAAAGGTTGTCAATATCATGTACAAACTGGGCCGTTTTTAATTTATCCTTTAAAAAACATTGTTTAATATGTTCAAATTTAGCTACTTTATTTTTTTGAAATCTAATAGTATAATTTAAAAGCGTATTTCGGGTATTTTTTAAAAGATGAGGGGGGTCAAAAATGGTAAAAACTTTATGATTATTTACCAAGAAATAAGGACTATTTCCCTCAGAAAGCTGTTTAAGGGATGAACGGTTTGTTGATCCTTGGTCGCAAACTGTTGCTAAAATTGTCAATCCAGTAGTTTCTAACCTAGTGATCATATAATTAATTAGAAATTTTAATTGGTCTGTTTTAATAGTGTCTTCAGTGAAAAAGTATGCCACAGGTTGCTTCCATGATTTGCGCAGGCCATTTACCATGAAACAAAGAGCATGGTTAGCATACTGATTATGTCTGCCTAGAGGACCAAGATCAACATAACCAATAACCTTGTCAGTAGCTGTATCCAAAGTCATTTGTTCAGAAAGTGAAATTTCATCAAAAATTAGTGAACAGTAACGGTCGAGTGGGTCCAAGTTTTTGACCCTGTTTGATAGTTTTGACATCATTGCAGGGTTAATACCTGCATCAAAAGGCACATTTCGTAAAAGCTTTCGTAAAGTACTTTTAGAGGGTAAGGGAATACTTCTTCTTAAAAAATTGTAGCACCTTGGACCACGTTTATACATAGCTAAAGCATACACCTTATCTGCAGGCTTCCAAGAAGGCTTTTTCTTCTTTAGATTTTTGAAACTACTTTCAAAAAACGACACCACCGCAGGATCTAAATTATTTTCCAATTCTCTAAACAGAGACGTTTTGGAAAGTTCATATGCAGCTTAATTTTTTGTTTGGAAGAAGCTATCTTGTTTTTGAATTTGCATATTATATTTTTCTGCTTTTTCATGAAAACATACATTTTTTGCTTCCTGGGGGACAAATTTTCGAGTCGTGTCTCATTGATTGAAGAAATAATGCAATTTTGTTTTTGTTTTTTTCGAATGGGTGAAAAATCTCTGGACAAATCTAATGGTCTTTTTTTAATAGAAAAATTGCTATTAGATTCATTTGCAGAATCTGAATAGGTATGAAAATTGGACTCTGAGTCTGAAGTTTTGAAAGGGAGTGCAAATTTTGTCAATCTAAATTTAAACAAGTCAGTAAAATTATTTTCAAGGAAGTGATCTTCACACAAATAACACCTTTGATTTGAATAAGTAAGGTTCATTATCTCAAACCATTTATGACGTCGTTCAATATCTAAATCAGGAAATCTAAAAAACGTCTTATTTGCATAATTTTCCACAGTTATTGGATTGAAGTACCCATTTAGACAATTTGGTGCTGCACACTTATACACTAATCTACCTGGAGGCATCTTGAAGCACACACAAATATTAGAGACCAAGCACACAAATTATACAATGTTCAAAATATTGAAGCACTTCACATAATTAGTAGGTACCTTCAACCTACAACTACATCCTAAACTACATTATTACATCTAGTACCGTACTTACTTCCTAGATATTTTGGGTCAAGAACTTATGGAAACTCTTCGTCATTGTCTGCAAAAAAAACGATAAAATGAACAATAATGTTTCTATTATTTATGAAAACCTAACCTTAAACGTTGAAAGTAAAAATCTACTTTTTTTAACTTACCTATGATAAATGATAATGAATCCTATGATAATGAATCCTGTGATAATAACTCATAAAAATAATAAGAATAGTTAATGCACTTTGCAGAAATGCCAACAAATAAATAAATTGAAAAATTCCAACGATAAATATCAAGTGTAAATAAGGTTGAAAATTTGAAAATGACAAGTTTCGTGTAGTGGGAGGCAGGGTTTGTTAGTTCAGCTAGTTATGGTGAAGCGCCATGCGCTACAGGTTGCGCACAAACTTTGTTCCAGCTCCTTCCATATGTTTTAAAACCTCTCTTATTATTTCTCTATGTTACAAATGATCTATTCACACCCTATTTTTAAAGTACTTCCTATTTCGCCAGTTTGTAGATCTTAAAACGGCTGTTTATGATGAGAGTGAAAAAAAGTAAAAAAGCGTTAAAAAAAGTGCCGTAACGTTAACTTCATTTCACACTTTCCATTATCCAATACAGTTGATTGGTGCAATTTGTCCAAACCTTTACTAGAAAAAAATATCAAATTACCTTTGACTTTGACAGCACATGAACTGTAACTGATTTGACCTTAATTTTTATCAATAATTCGATTTGTTTTACATAATTTAGTAGTTGCTTCTATTATTATCATGAATAGTGAATATTATTGTGTACATTTTCCAATTCATTATGTCATTATGCATATGCATTTCATTAGTTGTAATTTACTGAAGGAGTTTAATTAAAATAATATTCCAAATTACTAACTCTAAGAGTTCATCCATTGTGGTTAGAATCCAAATAAAGGGTTCAATGAAACTCAAAGTCAAACCACAATATATTTAATGTCCAGTAGGACTCAAAACTTGCAACTAGTTTTTGTAACAATTACCATCATCAGGCTGTAACAAATAGAAAATGGTACACTATTATTAAGATCTAAAGATTTTCCCATGTCAAAATACAATGTAAAATCTTATGAAACATAGGTAATAAAATTGATGGAACAAAATTGCGATCAAATAATATTTTACAATGAAGTTAAACAATATATAAAGAAAAGTAATCTAAAAAGTGATGAATATGTAATACGATTAAGTCAAAATTTATGAAAAGCCAAATATTATAAAATTTAAATTATAAACAAATTGTGAAAGCCACCGTTATGAAATTTTACAACTGGAATGGTAAGAACATCATTGTCATCAGTCCATCAAAAAATGTACAAATAGCATTCGTACACGAAGTGAAAGTATTGAATTAAAATTGTGGAGTGAAAAATCAAATTGAGAGTAAGAAGAGACGAAAGTGAGGTAAGTGTTTAAAACTAAATATGTTTTCTCATGAGAAAACCTTACATTGAAACATTACTCGTGATGTGAAATTATTAAAGGACAGTAAGAAGTTATGTTCAAATTAATGAAAATTTACTCCTCTAAAACTAACTAAAAGGAATTTATACTATGGAGAAAACTATAAAACCTATTTTATGCTATTTTATGCACTCTGTGTCATTAAATGCATGAATAGTCCACCAACAAAACATTTCTATAAGTTCACTTCAATTAATATCTGGAATTGATCTGGAAAGCTGGATTCAGAATCACTGCAAAAAAGCCCGCCCCTTCTCCTTCCAAAATTTGTTATGTGCGAGGTGTGTGCGAAGTGCGAACTGCGATTTAGTATTGAATTATTATTTGATGGGGGTAGTAAACGTCGCTATATATTGAAACAATATGCTTACGTTTTATGTTGTTAAAATCGAAAATTAATTGGTCAATTCTCTTTAACAATTAATGTTTCGAGTTAAGATAATATGTTTTGATTTTTTTTGGCCATAACGGCTTTCAAAATAAAAATAAATTCGTAAATAAAACAAAATAGGTTTTTAATCTGTTCAAGCTGGATGTTGGTCAAAAGCAGTTCTGATACAATGCTTAAAATCGCTATGTTCCGTTTGTGTTTGAATGTATCTGTATGTTTTCGTGGCGACGTAAAACTTTTTCAATGCGCCCAAAATCGCGATCTGAATCTAAGTAACTGTGGCACACTTCAGGAAATTTATGTTCAATAATTTTTATCATACCCTTAAGTATGAGGTACTGGTATAAAAATAACATTAAGAAGTTTTTATTTTGACCTGCACACGAGTTAGTCCACAATATTACGTGGGATATGGCATTGTCTGGAACATTATATTCTAACATTGTTAATAATGCGCTGCATGCTCCAACGCTGCCGCGGTGTGCTATTTCCACAGTCCAAGTAAAGAAATTGGTTTTTTCTATATTTTTAGTAATACAATGGATGCCCAAGTTGTTCATCCACATTTGCCGTGGATAAAATGCCTTGTTAGTACTAAGTTTAGGAAGTGTAAGTGTTTGCTGTAGATCCATTGTTAAATAGCAAACACCTTCACTGTTTTTTGCATGGTCGCGGTCTGCACCTTGGAGTGCAAAGACTGCCTCAAAATTTTCTTCGTCTCCTTTGCCGCTATCGCACATACTGCATGTATCGCTCCTCGGTTCTCCAAAAAAATAGTTGAATTCAGTGAAGAAAATTTTGCCGTATATACAATATTTCATATTAAAGCGAGGATCTTCAGTTAGTTCCCAACACTTTACTTGGTACAACTTATACATCTTTAAAATATTCAAAATGGGAGATAGGTATTTTTTATGGGGATTTTTGTTCCTTGAATAGTGAGACCCTGTTGCTGGAAATAATCTGATATGTTCCATTACATATTGTTTTATGTCATCTGTTATCTTATGAGGCCGGTTATCATGTTTACCTACCCATTTTTTTACAGTTATTTGTACAAAGCTTACCTAAATTCCCAGTTTTCTGTGGTATTACTTTCCCTTTTTGGTTAACATATTTCTGACCTCTTTGTCTTGCCGTTGCTGCGATATGTTTCTTCCACATATTTGTTTTTTTTGTCTCTCTCTTGTTGTTTTTTCTTCCAATTTAAACACTTTTTTCTTTTTTGTCTTCCTTTCTTCCGTTAGGTCTTTATCTTTATTTTTATTGTCAGTTGCAACTACATCGTTTTGAATAAAATTGATGGCACTATTTATATTTTCAAATTCTAACGTCTTTGCCTCTTTTGGTGTTTGTGGCATTCATTTGTATCCAAAAAATCGTCAGATGAGTTTTTAGAGTCCTCAGACAAATTATCAGGAATGAATTCATCACCCTCAGAGTCTGGTTGATGAGGTTAATCTCCGGAATCAGTGAGAGAGTCTGCAATAAAAATATGTTTTCAAAATCTTTTGTTTTTCAATTTGCATAGCAATTTACCATTATTAACGTTTTCAGTGAAATTCTTGCCTTTGGGCCCTATACAGGATCTTGATGGGCCAGCTATAAGAAAAACAAAATAGTAAGAAAAACCTACAGTTCAGAAACTGAGCAGCTCAAAATAAGTTTATATTGATACTATCTCAACATTTTTGGCTCCCGTGATAACATATAAGTTATTACACGTAAATAATAGTACACTACTTTTTAAAACATACCTTTTGGTTCTGAAAAATCACAATCTTCATTATCCAAGCTTTTTAAAGGATTTTTGAGGTTAACTTTCGAATTCCAATTTTCACCAATATCACCCTGATTTTTGGTTGAATTAGATATTTCTATTGCTATCTGCAGAATTGATTTTTTTTAATACATGCTCATCTTAATATAAAAATGAAACACACTTGCACTGCTTGACGTTTAACTACTGACCTATTTGAGTGGATAAAGGAGACAAATGTGAGTGAAGCGGTGACGTGGACGTGGATAAAGTAGGTATCTGCTAGTTTCAGTGGATGAAAGGGGCAAGTGCGTTATAGTTTATTTCAGAAAGGTATAGAGTAATAAAACCTCATTAGGTATGCAAAGGGAGCACAGAGTGACCCAACGAATATTTAAGCCACTTTCATAGTTTGGCATTGATTTCATTGTAAAATTCTTTCTTTTTATCAAGTGCAGGTAGTACCACCCGGGTTGGGGTCAATATATGGGTTTAGCCTATTGTTATCCATTCACAAACACTGAAAATAGTGTGCCAAAGGCGTGCCGGTAAGATACTCGTAAAAAGGAAAGAATTTTATTTTAACAGAATAAAAATTAGGCATTATGTACATAGTATTAGGTACACTTATTTTTTATTGAACATTATACAAAAAATACATTATTCAGAAATCTGAAACAGGGTTGGGATTAAGCAGAGGCACTAATAGAAGGTTAAACGGTACCTGTTAAACGCAAAACGTAACTGTATAATATACTACCTAAGTAATACCTACACAATATTTCGATATTGACACTTCAGGCCAGAAAACATACTTTTCTTAATTTTCTTACGCAATTACTTGAAATTTTAATATTACAAACAATACTATTTCAAGTCCTACGCCTATGGCCGACACCGAGATTGAGCCGAACTGGACGGAATTCCCCATTTTATTACTCTACACCTTTCTGAAATAGACTATAGATACCTCTCTCATTCGTAAAAATTTTTAAGAAAATATGCACATACCTCCTTTATGACTAACAAATTTTCTTCATTTTCAATATTTTTGCGGCAAAGTTGGAGTTAAGTGACAGAGTTTCACTCACCCCTTTTATCCATAGGGATGAGTGGATTTATGAAAAAAAGTTACTTACCTCCTTTATCCACTCGACTCTCCAATTTAATTATAACAATATAACTGTATTATGTTCACGCACTTCCATATTTGTCGCTATATTTATCAATAAACAATTCTTTGTGTTGATTTGTCTTATCATTTTTCAAACAACTCTGTAGAACGAACGCATTTTTAAACCGCTTCGTAGTTCGCGCTCTTTTTTAAACAGTTCCAAGATCTAGGTACCATCATTACCTCTGTCTCAATATGCGCGCCACCTACCCACACCTTGCAACAAAATGGAACTAAAATTTTGCACGCTTTTGGGCGTCCCAGGGTGGTCTCTGCTTGTACTGCTCCGACATTTCCTAAGAGTAAGCAAGCAGAACTCGTTCATTAATATCTGTTACCTTTTCCTTTTCCATCCATCCATTTGTTGAGCATGTCATATTCTTTTCCATTTTCTTTTAGTGTCATCCAATTCTGAATTATGATGAAAAGTTTGAAATCATGTACAAAATTCCACCCGACATAAAAGAAAATTAAATAAAACTTACCAAAGATTACAAGAAATATTATTTTTCTGTCCTCCGGCCGGAAAGCATCAACTTTCGGGCCTCCGCGCTAAACGAAAGTGTCGCTTTCCGGCTCCGTCGAACAGAAAAATAGTATACACACCTCGACCAGTAAGTAAGAAAGCCTCAGATCACATGTTTGTTGACCTCAGCTTCGCTTCGGCCGACAATTACATGTGATCTGAGATATTTCTTACTTTACTGGCCTTGGTCCGTAATATACTATTTTAATCTTTGGAAATACACTTATACCGGGGAGCAATTGCGCGAATGAGTGAGAATATGAATACACGGTCAGCTGATGCGAGCCATGGGGGCCGCCATATTGGCATTGCGCCTTTCACTTTACCCTTACTCCTCGGATGGCTGTAACGCGACATGCGATGGACGAAAAATTTTGAGACAATGTGATAAAAGTTTCACTATTCGTGGATAACTGGTCTTCAAAATACTTATTCGTGCTCGAAAAACCGCGCGTGTTTTCAAGACCTTTTCATCCACTTTAATCAACTATATCAATATCACCCTATATTCTACTAATACATCGCAATAGACTTCCAAACAACTCTCTTATATGTTCTAAAACTCAATTTACTAAGTCTATATCAGTTCCAAGTTCCGTTAAAAATCCCTTATCCTTGATAGCATGGCTTAAAATTTTCCGTTCCTGAAATTAACAAACTTCGTGACGACGCTATTTCCAATTTCATAGGCATCAAAATGATTCCCGTCATTGTTGTGATGTTGGCTTGATTTTCATAATATAGCAGTTAGCTGTAATACCATTTAATTCCAGCATTATCGCATGTGGATCTACGCTTGATTTGGAAATTCCAGAGATAATGGGAACGTTGTATAAACTTAATGACGTATTTTATGCGGAGATATGTCATTTATTATAATACGTCTTTGCCATTTTTAGTTAAACTAATTATATGTTTAAAATTGTAATACGTGACTAAGTAATTACAGTGGACATGAGAATAACTACAGTTATTATATAATCAACGGTTATAGGCAAATTATGTTTTTGGTGTGAAATTGAGGGGTTTCGCTTGTAAGGATTTTACAAAAAAACTATCAGAGTGACCAGAAACAGTCTTATCATATGCAAACTACCTTACCTTTACCCAAAAAATTTTCCTGAGGAAGCTGGCGCCCTTTGCAGACGACAACCCAATCGATCAACATTCACGGCTCTCCCCCAACGCAAAGTTTTGGGCAGTAATTTCCCAGATTAAATGCAATGCAAAAATACCAATGCATCAACATGCTTATTATCCAAACTTTTTATCTAACAAACATGGAGAATAATGTTTATGAAACTTTAGCTTCCAAATCCACAGTATTCATGATTCAAGAAACCATTAAAAGGCATTTCAATATTAAAACTTCGTTCTGAACATTTCAACAGATCAAGTTGTTCGATGGAAAACTAACTTCGCAAAAACTAAGAAAAACAATTGAAGTTTTTTATCAGTCGACCACACCGTCTGTGATAAAATTCAAGAAACTTCGTAACCTCTTACAAACTATGAGTTCAAAGAGTTGAATAATGAGTGGAATCTTCTGTTTATTATTGGAAATATAATTAAAAAGTGAACTTATTATTCATATCATATTTAAACTCTGTACATGAAAGGCAAACTTCATCGCATTCCAAAATAGATAGTGGGAAGATATGGTTAAAATAACTAATCACAACTTCGTAGTCAAAGTATCAATTTTGAGTGATGTTAATAACGAAACAACCTAAATAATTCAATTCACCGTGCGAATATATCAAAGACAAATCTTTCAACTTTAGCCACTTCAATCTGTTTTCCAATATATCATTGCTTGTCTAGCTCTGCATTCTACTTCAATTTGAATCCAGCTATTCTGTTTTTTTTCGCATTACATTTCTTGTCTACTTCTGCAATTTTCACTCCTAACTATCCCTTCTATTAACGTGCTTAACGCTTCCATATTTGCAGCCAGTCAAGGTTTCAAGTGCTCGGTCTACTAGTTTTTTGTGCTCTCGGTTGCACTAGTTATGCGTGAAGACATTAGTTGGTCTTATTATGCTTCTTTTTGGGGTCGAATGGGTCCTATCCGGGACCCAAACAGTGTTCGACTCATCCCCAAGGGGATGCCTATCAACCGAATCCACCTCAAACTCGCCGTTATCCCCGCCTCGGAATCACTACCCTACCATACTTCGAGACGGGCAGCGGTCCCTCGCACACTCTCCGCTCATACTGTCGCCTTGTCTCTAACTATCAGTACTACCTCACATGCCATATCGGGTCCTTCTCTCCCCCTAACTATGCTCTCTACTATGCCACTCACCTCCATCCATTCCTCATCGCCCCTCAACAGTATCTCCACCATGTTCTCCCAATACACCGTCTTCCTAGTTACCTTTCCAACTTCTTTAGCACTTCCTCGTTCCTCCAGCATCTAAACACATGCCCCGCATCATCCTCCAATTCACACCTCTCGCACACTCCAGTCTCTCTTTTCCCAATATTGTGGTGGTAGTCTACTCTCGACCCATGTCCAGTGAACACCTGTGTCAAGAAGTAGTTCACATCCAATTTCTCCTATCCCCAATCGCACCTTCTCGTGCGCCCTCATACTCCTCCCACCTTCTCTCCATTTCCTCCTCCATCCATTCCTGTACTTACCCTCTGGTCGCACCCCTCCAGCGTTCATTCCTGGCTCGAGCCATCACGTTTAATGGGTAGGTCCTTGCCAGCACCGCTGCTGCCCGTCCACCTACTGTCCTGTACCCCTGCATGACCCTCAGCAGTATCATCTCTTCACCCGCAGGAGTAGCCTAGCCCTCGCATTCACTCCCAATCTTCCACCCCACACCTCCGCACCATACAGAATACTCTGCTCTACCGTCCTACCAATTACCCTCTTCTTCCACTCTCCCGGCCATTTCACATTACACATCAATCTCTCCAGCCATTCTGCCCTCACTTTCCCCTTCTTTGCCACCTTTAACATGTGTTCTTCTGAAGGATAATTGACTATCCAACCACACCCCTAGGTATTTCACAGACTCCTCCATACGAATTCTCCTTCCCTTCACCATCACCCTCACTTCCCTCGTGTTGCTCCGTCCCTTCACTAGCAACCCCACTATCTTATCTTCTGCCATTACTAGTCCGCACCGCGCTACCTTCTCCACAATCTACCTACACATTATCTTCGCCTTTCTTTATAAATGCGCCTCTCCCTTTGCCGTACATATCAGACACACATCGTCCGCATACACTGTAATCTCACATCCCTCGCTACATACTATCCCCTGGGGCACTTCAGCCTCCGTCTCATACCTCCTCCCTCTAGTGTCTACTATCACATGTCCCGTCAGGTAGTCCTCCACCAGGTTAACCAAACCCTCCCTCACTCCAAGCCTCAGCAACGCGCTCAACACTGCCCGTTTGCTGTCACCGTTGAACGCGTTCCCGACGTCGAAGAACACGAGTAGGTCAAATTTCTTGTTCCTCCAGATGCCCTCCCTAGCCCTTCCCACCAAGCCCATTACCCTGACTAGCGCTGAGATACTTTATTTTCCCTTCGCAAACCCGTGCTGGTCTACCCTAAAACTCCCATTCCTACCAACCTCCTCCTCAATCCTATTCTTTCTTATCCCCTCCATCAATTTACCCATACCACTCAGCAGGCTGATGGGCCTGTAATCCCCCGCCCGCTTCTCCTCTCTACCCATCTTCTTCAGTATCACCATGGTCACCTTATATCCTTCCGGAAACTCTTCCTTCCTTAGCACCCTGTTGAATAGATCCAAGAAGTACTCCCCATTGTCATCCAACATCATATCACCCCTCAGGCCATTTATCCCTACGACTTTCCTTACTTTAATGTTTCTCCCCCCCCTCCTTTACTTCCCACTTCTCTACAGGTCTTACCCCCCTCATTTTCCCTACCCCCTAGTATCCTGGATATCCTGGATCTCGAATCCTGCCCCCCCACTCCTCCTTCTACCCCTGTGAACAATTTCCCTATAATATCCTTATCCCAATCTTCCTTTAGCACCTGGTTCCTATTTACACCCATCCTCTTCGCTGCTATCTCGTACGCCTTTCCCCATGGATTTTTTTCCAATTTCCCTAGTAACTCTTCTCACTTACCTCTTTTTTCCCTCTCCACCCTACGCTCCAGTTCCTTTTTCTTTCCTTTGTATCTCCCTTTTTCCTCTATCCTTCCTTTTCCCCTCAGCATTCGTGTTCGTTCTTTCTTACACTCCCTCCACAGCTCCTCTATCTTCTCATTGCACCAGTAATTAGCCCTCCGCTCACCATTATTGCCCCTCTTCTCCACTCTTTTACAGCCCTGTATCACATTGTAAAATTCATCTACATCATGTCCAAGTCCCCTTTCTATCTCCTCCCTTACTTTCTTCCTCATACTCTTAGCCTCGGCCTTCGTCCACCTCCATACCCTCTCTCCCAATAATTCCTTTCTCCCGTTCCTTATATCCCTCTCCTCATACCTATGTAAGCTCAAGCTTTCCTTGTCCTCCAGCACTACTCACTCTTTCCCCCAGCAGTAGTCCATCATTCAGCACCGCCAGCCCATTAGATGTCAACACTTCCTCCAGGATCTTCCCCCTCCTGTCCGTTTTCTTACCCCCCCCCCCATAAAAAATCCTTAACATTGAAGTCCCTTGTCACCATTCTCCCAATAATTCTCATTTTCCCTTGTGACACCCTCAGATCGTCCTCCAATCCTGTCATGCTCCTCTCATACTCTTCCAGGCTGACATTTGGCCTGCTGCCTCTCCTGTATCATCCATAATCCATCCCTGATTTCTCACATATCTAGCATCTACCTCAGATCCACACACCACATCCACTTCCCTCCTAAAAATCACTTCATCCAATATATCATATTTTACAAATTATTTCAGATTTTAAAGCTTCCACTGTTCGGTATGTGAGTGTGAATTACAAACATCACTTAAATTCTGTAATCTTCGTTAATAACTGTACATTTCATTCACTGCATTTGTCTTACAAATCAAATTACAAAATTCTCTTTTATTTCGTTTTGTACTCTCAGGGGAAGCACAGTTATTCTCGTTTTATAAATTAGACCATCATAAATAAAAACTAGAATAATTTTTATTACTGTAAGAGCTCGGAATCCACGTTTTTCATCTGCAATAAAAATATTACGTGTGTAGTTCACACTTTCTTTACAACTGTATTTGCATATAAAGAGCGGGTCAATGTTTGAATATTTACTCTGCTCTTTTGAACTAGTTTTCCCAGAATAAATATGGACACGTATAATTCTTTTTAATGTGGACCGCAGCATTACAGTGCTGAGTTAAATTACGACCTTTTTCATTGAGGGATGAAAGAATATTTATGTCACTCTGAAAGAAATTAAGTTTGATAATATACTGGCTGCTCAGTCGTGTATTTGGAAACCACTTATGCAATAAAATTCTTTATGTCATTATTTTAGAAAATTATAAAAAATGCCGAGACACGTCAACTTTTGAATTGAGTTGTGCGTTATGTAAACATAAATTTAAATGTACAGGGTGATTCACGCAAGTTTGCCATAGTCGGTGTTTTTTTTAATGAAACACCCTGTATATTTGCATATTTTTGAAATCCCCTTAATGAACCGATTTCAACAAACTGAATAATGTATGGTCAATTATGAATTATACAGGGTGAAATTTTTATTTTTACAGTTATTAAACACATACATAAAATACCTGATGTATTTGATTTTAATACATTGAAATAAATGCTCAAAATGTTCTCCACCTAGTTGTTGGCAATAGCACAGTCTCCTATAGAACTCCTCCTTAACTTTGTTTAAAGTTTGAGGTGAAATATTCCGTATTTCTGTAGTTATCCTGTCTTTGAGGTCTACAATGCTAGTTGGTTGTGTTGCATATACTTTGTTCTTGAGTTAACCCCACAGAAAAAAATCTAACGGCGTAAGGTCTGGCGATCTAGCTGGCCACTCAATAGTACCTCTTCGTCCAATCCATTAATTGGGGAAGATTTCATCTAAATAAGTTCTTATCATTAAAGCATAATTGGGTGTTGCTCCGTCTTGCTGGAACCAAACATTTTCATTCGGTAAGCTAGGATCTATTGCGTTGGGATATAAGTTTGCCAACGCAGGAATGACTTCATTTCTAAAAATATTTAAATATTTTTCAGCTGTCAAATTTCCAACTATAAATATAGGACCAATAATATGGTCGCCTATGATACCGGCCCAAACGTTCACCTTTTGAGGGTACTGAGTATGTGTCTCACGCATCCAATTAGGATTTTCTGCTGACCAATATCTACAGTTCTGTCGGTTTACCTCTCCATTCAATGTGAATGTTGATTCGTCAGAAAAAAGAATGGTACCAAGAGCTATCTCATTTCTGTTCAGCTTATTCATCAATCTTTCGCAGAAATCCATTCTACGATCTGGATCGTCTTCTGTTAACTCCTGCACAAAAGTTAATTTGTAGGGATGAAGTTTTTCTTTATGAAAACATCTTAGAACAATTGTATGACTAACATTATTTTCACGGGCAATTTGACGTGTACTTGAAGTTGGATTCTCTTCGACACTTAACAAAATATCCACTTTCACATCATCTTCAACGAAGTGTGGTTTTCTTTTCAATGGTTTGACATGTCCAAGTTCTCTGAATTGTGCATGAATTTTAGACACAGTACTTTGTGAAATATTAGGCAATTCGGGATACCTGTGATTAAATAAGTTTGCCACTTCAGCTTGACTTCTGCAGTTATCCCCGTACCCGATCATCATTAAAATCTCAATTCGGTGAGTCTCAGTTAAATATTTCATTGTTTTGTCGAAGAGGAAAGAGTGTTTGACAAAGATTTTACTTTTTCAGTATAAACTGTCAACACATCAACAACTGACAGAATAGAAAACAATCCACATTATTTACCGATTTTGTCTAATTATTGGCGTTTTTAGGCAATTTTTAGGTATTTATGATAAAATTCATGGGCGTAGCAGATTTTGTTTAATATACAAATACGTCTAATAATTAGTTTAGATTTTTGATAAATCCATATTCAGCTAATTTAAAAAAGTACCAATATTTCAAGTGTAATAAATTATTAATTTTAAAATTTCACCCTATATAATTCATAATTGACCATACATTATTCAGTTTGTTGGAATCGGTTCATTAAGAGGATTTCAAAAATATGCAAATATACAGGGTGTTTCATTAAAAAAAAAACACCGACTATGGCATACTTGCGTGAATCACCCTGTACATTCAAATTTATGTTTACATAACGCACAACTCAATTCAAAAGTTGACGTGTCTCGGCATTTTTTATAATTTTCTAAAATAATGACATAAAGAATTTTATTCCATAAGTGGTTTCCACACTGT
This sequence comes from Lochmaea crataegi, assembly GCA_947563755.1. NCBI lineage: Eukaryota > Metazoa > Arthropoda > Insecta > Coleoptera > Chrysomelidae > Lochmaea > Lochmaea crataegi. The sequence goes on from OX387435.1 coordinate 14,429,793, forward strand.
ATAAGTAACTATTATCACTTTCGAATTGTTTCTCGTGAGTAAGATGGCTAGAGTTAGGAACAAACACTGGAGGGGTGCGACCAGAGAGGAAGTACATGACCGGATGGATGAGGAAATGGAGAGAAGGTGGGAGGAGTATGAGGTCGCGCTAAAAGGAGCGATTGGGAATAGGAGAGTTTGGATGGACCTGAAATTCGGGGAGATGAACTACTTCTTGACACAGGTGTTCACTGAACATGGGTCGAGAGTAGGTTACCTTCACAAGATTCGGAAAAGAGAGACCGGTGTGTGCGAGAGGTGTGAAGTGGAGGATGATATGGGGCATGTGTTTAGATGCTTTAAAGAGCAGGGTTAGGGGGAGATAAGGATTCGATATGGCATGGGAGGTAGGAGTGATACTAGGGAAAAGACGACGGTGTGAGCTGAGAGTATGCGAGGGACTACCGCCCGTCTCTAAGTAGGATAGGGTGGTGATTCCGAGGCAGGGGTTACGGCGAGTTTGAGGTGGGTTTGGTTCGTAGGCATCCTCGTGGGGATGAGTCCAACACTGTTTGGGTCCTGGACCCATTCGAAAATGAGTTTCCCATCTGGACCAAAAAAAAAGTACAATAAACCGCACATCCGCCAGGCAGTCGCACTGTCATAGGATGTGCTCTGCAGTTTCCTTCTCTAGGTGACAGAGACTGAACATGGTTTCTTCTGTCAACCCCTCAAGCTTTGCGTGCCTGATAGGCTCACAGTGCTCTGTTAACATATCTACTACGGCTTTGACAGTATTCCTATCTTTGCTCATTAGGTCTGCCGTGAATGTCCTTCAATAAACTGATTCACCTGCCTCCGTCCTGGTGAAATGAACCAACATTTTAAAGATTCCGGCGCCACCCACTTCCTTGTGGCCACATTTATTGTCAACTTTGCGACTCCGCTGAAGTGTTTCGGTCCAATGCTGAGCCTTGTATGGCCTTTTTATCCGCCAGCTACCCTTATAACCCTCGTGTCCTGGTACACAGGCTACTATGAATCTCAGTATTGAAATGGCAGCTTGCATATCCGACAATAATAATTCTTTGCTTCATATATCCTTTGTCAATAATGACTCGTAAATTTTCTGATGACATGTATTTCCGCCGGAGGTATGCTTTGGATTTCTTCCAAACTTGAGACTGTTTGGTTCCTGGTCCGTACAATCCTATCCCCTTCCTTCCTGTTTTTCAAAAACTATCCATACACTATTTAATACTTATTGGTGTATTTAGAGCGTAAAGCAAGAGATTGCCGCTTGAGAAAGAATGTTGCCGCGCGACGCGGAGCGGAGCGCGGCGATCTTTGCAAAGCGGCAATTTTACTTTACGCTTGAAAAACACACATAATTTTTTCTACAGTCGCCCTTTTAATAATTAAAACAGTTTTTTATATTATCTTAGGTTATATTAGGAGTGCAAGAATAATCGTCATTTTTGCTATTCCTCATGATTAACCTTAAAAAGACCTACTGACTAGGGATGTTAAAAAATAATCGATTTTTAGTTATAGAATTTTATAGTAATAATAATCGATTTTTAGTAAATCGATTTTATAAATCACGTGTTCAAATCGATTTTCGGAAACAGCTCGTATTATGTATTGACTATTTTGGATTTTGACAACTTTTGACGATTATTGACCATTTTTAAAATTTTTACAATTATTGACCATTTTTCAAAATTTTAACATTTATTGACCATTTTTGACAATTATTGACCATTTTGATTGTTTTTTCAAATTAGTGACAATTTTTCCATTTTTTTGATAATCTTGAACCATTTTTCAAAATGATGACAATTTTTAACCATTTTTGACAGTTTTTGACAATAATTGTCCATTTTTAACAATTTTTAACAATTTTTAACAATAATTGACAATTTTTAACTATTTTTGACAATTTTTCAAAATTTAAGACCATTTTTCAAAATTATTGACCATTTTTGATAATTATTGACAATTGTTGACAATTAGGGAGCAATTTCCCAAATTTTTGACCATTTTTGACAATTATTGACCATATTTCAAAATTTTTGACAATTTTTCAAAAACTTTAATAATTTTTGACAATTATCGACTACTTTTTCAAAATTTTGAAAATTTTTAAGAATAATTGACATTTTTGACATTTTTTACTATTTTTGATAGTTTTTGACAATTATTGGCCATTTTAGAAAATTTTCCAAATTTATTGACCATTTTTGATAGATTTTGGCAATTATCGACCATTTTTTAAAATTTTAACAATTTGACCAATTTCGACAATAATTGTCCATTTTTGACAGTTTTTGAAAATAATTGACAATTTTTAACCATTTTTGATAGTTTTTGACCATTTTTGACAATTTTTCAAAATTTTAGAGACTTTTATTTTTTAAAATTTTAGACCATTTTTAAGAATTATTGACCATTTTTTAAAATAATTGACAATTGTTGACAATTATGGACCATTTTTCCAAATTTTTGACAATTATTGACCATATTTCAAAAACTTTAACAATTTTTGATAATTATCAACTAATTTTCAAAATTTTGACAATTTTTAACAATAATTGTCAATTTTTGATCAAAAATTTTAATAATTTTTCAAAAATTTTAACAATTTTTCAAAATTTTCTACCATTTTTCAAAATCATTGACCAATTTTGATAGTTTTTGACAAGTATCGACCATTCTTCAAAATTTGAACAATTTTTGAAAATTATTGACCAATTTTGACAATTATTGACCATTATTGACCATTTTAGACCATTTTTGACCATTTTTGACCATTTTTGACCATTTTTGACCATTTTTGACCATTTTTGACCATTTTTGACCATTTTTGACCATTTTTGACCATTTTTGACCATTTTTGACCATTTTTGACCATTTTTGACCATTTTTGACAAAAATTGTCCATTTTTAACAGTTTTTGACAAAGTAACAATCCTCGGCATTTGTCGACTTTACGATTTCATTTGAATATAGTAATTAGTCATTTTACGCGCGACTGTAAAAAAAAGCATTTTTCCAAGTCTGGTAATAGTCTTGTAATCAAATCCTTCTTTGTTACTTTATTTTGCATTTAATTCAATTATCCCATCCTGTGGTATGTTTCTCGATTTCCTATTTTTAAGTTGCGAGGGAGGGGTTATTCCGTTTCTTATAGCTTCTGTCACAATTTATCATTTATTTATGTTTCAACCAAACAGACCCAAAGGCCTAATTACATAGCGATAGCATATCCCAAGTATGAATTATTATAAGAATTGTAGAGTTTCAACATCCAAATTTTATATACAGATATTCAAAATATTACCTAGTATAAGATTGTGAAATACCTTCCCAGCCAAACACCAATCAATATCCACCAATAAGTTGTAATTATTTATTATTTTCATAATAGTCACAAAAGGATTCCTAACTGTTAAAAATACATTTGGTATATGAAACATTAGCATTATACGAGTGCGACGTCCAGGAACATTAATTGAAATATATGAAAGGATTTCAGGGCAGTTGATTTTACCATTGAAAACTTTGTAGAAGAACATAATAGCAGATAAAGTTCTTCTTTGGTCTAGCGATAAAGTTTTGAACTGATATCTCAATTAACTTGATCTAACTGTATTATAGTCCGGCCAGATACGATATTTTTTATATAGTATAAATATCTAAGGAACTTGTTCTAGACCTCTTCTACCATTTCCAACACAGATATGTATTCTGATAACCAAAAAGTTTGTGATGCCTTTTGGCCCAATATAATAATAAATATTTAAAATAGGAATTAAATTCCCTTGATCTTATTTCAACAAAACATTTAATTGTTATATAAATATAAATTAGGAAGGCTATTTAATAGAAAGTCAAGTTCAAGCGTGAAGTAAGTCAAAACAATAATATGTTTATTTGTTTTATTTGAACTTGACTGGTTATATAAATATGCATTCAATATTTATGATGGGGAGTAGTTGATTTAGAGTGTCATGAAGAACATTCTATATAGTCGAATGGTCAGAGATCAGTAATCTTTAACCATTGAGTATAAGTATGCTATACGACTAGGTACTTATGTATATCATTAGCAATAGTAAATAGTGTAATGTATTATAGTAAATAAATCAAACATATTCCAGTACTAGAAGTAGTTGTTTCATTCCCTGGAGATGATCATCCAAGCGACCCGCAACACCACTGATTCAGAGGCCTTTCTACACCATTGGTCTACCGACGTATTCCTTGGAGACGCATCCATTACAAGTTGAAGAAAATTCTAATTAAGGTCGTACTAGAGCAAAGTAGAGCGATTTTATAGTGTTGATATCGTTAAAACTTGCCGTTTGTGTCCTAATATTTTATTTGCAGCAGAAACTATATTTTTTAAATGTGCTGTACAAGAACAGACGTTATCGTACGTTACACCCAGATCTTTAGTTCCATCAACGTGTCTCCTCTCATCTCGTAGTCACATGAAATGGGATCTTCAGTACGAGTAATACTCATTACCTCACATTTACTAATATTGAAATGCAATTTGTTAAACAGAGTCCATTCATAAATACTATGTATATCTTTTTGTAGCATAACACAGTCTCTGACTGAGTTAATTCTTCTTAAAATTTTGAGGTCATCTGCATGCAAAAGGCATACTTAAGAACAGAAGGTAAATCGTTGATGAATATAATAAATAAAAGAGGTCCGAGATTTGAACCTTGCGGTGGGTACTCCGGAATTTGCATGGTATTCCCCAGTGACATTTCCGTTAAGTCTGATGACGAATTTTTTTATTTTCTAAAAAGCTTTTAATTAATTTGATAAAGTCTGCAGTTAACCTGTAACTTACTAATTTTTTCAACAGCACATCATGATTTATGATTCTCTCCATACACGCTCCAACTATTTGAACCCATTTTTCAATTTCGCCATAATTTGCCATCCCATTAATTCCAAAAGTAAGTTAATTTTGTTATTGAAGCTCTATAAATGAATAACTTTGGCTCCCTATAGTTTGAAAACAAACATAATAAATTGATAAACGTAAATTTTTCAAAGCGTATTAATGTTTTCAAGAACTTTTATATCCATGTATACCGTAATACAAATATGATGCATATTCGTATACTCAACATTTTATATAACTGTCAGCCATCATATACGATTGTAAAGTATGGATACCAAAGTTGAATCTAGTTTCACAAAACAGATATCTGGCATAAAGTAAGACTTTGAGACCTATGGCATGCGAAATAAAACATGACTCGGAAAATATGTATCCTGATATATATTTAAAAGACCTCTAGCTAAATCTGTTTCCGATAAAATAAATATGTACGTCTGACAAACTTCAAAAATATATACAAGCGACTTATTATTTCTGAAAATATATTTACAGAATACATTGCACAAATGCATGTTTGGTTATAAACATCGCATTGCTTTCCATCGAACAATGGATTTTTTTTTAAATACGTACATCGAAGGAAAATATGATGCCAATTTTTTATAAAAATATTCACTTTATTCATTTGAAAATCAAGTTTGAAAATTTCTTATTTCATGATTGTACTTTGCGGAAATAACATGCAAAAAGAGGAAGAATTTGTCATTCTCTCATGCCCGTTTGCACCTTACTTTAAGATTGTCTCAAAATAAAGTAATCCTGAAAATACTAGTTTCCGTTGCATCGCTCTCTAAGTATTCCTTAAACTAGTTAAGAGCAATTAATATTGTAATGTTTTTCTCATTTATTGAAATAGTTGCTACCGGTGGGATAAAATTATATACACTATGGCTAATTACTATCTATTGGTTTATTTATTAGTCTTAATTTAGATACACACTTTACCTAATGTCTACTAATTTACTTACACTCGGTATATTAGTTCTAATTTATTTTTACCACTTGAATATTACACTATTTATCTTCACTATTTCATTCACTTTCCGATTACTAAGAACTTCTCTAAACTGTCTGTGAACTAACTCTTTGTCTTCGTTTCACTAATAATTGTCAACTCACTCAAAAACCCGCGTATATATCTTTATCAAGTCTCAAAGATTCTACAGTTTTCTACGCTCGGCGTATGCGTAAACAAAACCTTATTCCAGAATGTTCTCGAAAGGAGCGCAGCCACCAAAATTTACAGTCGAGAGACGGGGCTGGCTTCGAGTTGGTCCCAACAATATTAATTTAGATATCGAAGAAATAATATATTATTCAACACTTTACAACAAAGTTTTGAAAAGTATTTTTCAAAAACAATGACCGTTAAACTAAGAAGCAGCAATTAATTCCCGTCCTATATGTTTTTTTTTACCGACCCCGTTTGACTTAGAAGTGTAATTCAATGTCTGTCGGGGCATATAGCCCGGGAAGTAGTTGTTGCTTCTTAGTTGAACGGTCATTGTTTTTGAAAACTTTGTTGTAAAGCGTTAGAGTAATATATTTATTCTTCGATATCCATTGGTAACACGCTCTATTAAATACGACAATTTTACAGGAAACTATAATAATACTCAATATTAAACTCCCGATTGGGGCCGCTTGAGTTCAACTTCAGCTTAAGATCGCGGTTGACAGTTCGTTCAACCTGATAAACCATTCTTTGTGAACGACATTTTCGAAGATTATTTAAGTATCACCGAATTATAGGGTGTCCCACTATAAAGTAACATATTTTGACGGCTTATTACTTGAGAATGCAAAAAGATATCGACGTTCAGTTTTAGCTAAACTCTAAATTTCCTTCGAATTTCTGTTGACATAGTTACCAAATGTATATTTTTTCCCGAAAGCGCCGGAAAAAAATGTACTTATTGAAGCAAAATTATCGGTTTATTTTAAATACAACACCCTATATTTTTTAGAACCAACTGGAAGTCCCTTTCTTCCCCTTTTCAAAAATAGGCATACACTCAAGTTTTCAGGGACAGATTTAATTTTCTATGAAACCATGTTGTCAAGAACTTCCTAACGTAACTTATCACATTTTAACAGCTTGGAAACATTATAACTAGAAAATGAGACAAGGGATTATTGAGCGGCTTTCACTGAAATTATTAAAAATGTTCAGCACCACTGAGGAGTCTCAAAAGAAATATTTTGGTAAATAAGTTACTTTTTGTTAATTTCTTACGAAATTGCTTTGGTGAACATATTCCTCTTCCCCTATAGGAAGTATAAAAACAAACATAATCAAAATTAATTGAAAATATTTAATTTTAGAGAAAGAGAGCGGTGCGTCGTATTACATATATGCTGAGAAAAAATTAATAGAATTGACTAGAAGAAGATTTAGATCCATTTTTGACAGAAATCCGCCTATACACGAAAATTTATATCAACTTGGGTACAACAATTTACAGAATCAAGAAAACTAGAAAGGAAGGGAACATTTGAAACAGAATCATTTTTATTCAGATACAACAACAAGGAACCAAACTTAACAACAATAAATCACATCAAGACAAAAAAAATAATTATATTTAATTAATAAGTTGTTTGTGACCTCCATATGCATCGCTACATAATCTTAATCTCAGCCAAAAATTACTGAACGCATTTTGCAGCATTTCTCCTGTAGATTTGTAGGGATTGGGATATAGCATTTCTCCTTTACATAACCCCATATGAAGAAGTCTGGTATGGTTGAGTCCAGGGAATATGAGGCCCACTCGATGGGACTAGCTCGACCTATCCATCTATTGTCAAAATGATCTGATAATGAATTTCGAACAACCAAATAGTAATGTGTGTCTTATTGAAAATATACATTGTTCATAATTTCATCTTGTTGTAATTGGGGATACAAAAACTCTTTCAACATTGCGGTGTAAGTGAGGCCGCACACCGGAGATACACATGTATTAAGCCAAATGTAGCGCCACATTTGAATCTCAACGCATTTATCGCGTGCACGAGCACGCACACCAAGGATACATTTGTAACGGGTGCAGATCTTTTTATTTTTTTATATAATTCCACCTATCAAAATTTGATTAAATTTACCTGACCTTTCTTTCTCAGTACAACCCTGTAACTTACTCTGATAAAGCACGAAACTACCTATCTCAGTCGGATTCGTTAGTTGTGTTTGGAGTCGACGCTGTACGCACTCTTATTAATTATCTCCAAACTGGCTGTTCAATAATAGACAAGTTGTTGAATTAAACGAAGAAATATCATATTTTTATTGAGAAACAAAGTCTAACACAGTGGCAAATTATGTATGACGTATGACCATCCCTTCCACACTTGAAGAATAGTAAAATAATTGCTAAATTCAAAAAATCAGATTGCAAATGAGAAGTGTTTATAAAAACAATGGTTATCATATAAGTACAAAATCAATGATAAAAATTGCTTATCGACCAACAAGGTAAGTGAAAATTAATTTTAGTAAAGTATTTATTCATAAAGGAAAACTAGAAACTTGTTTAGTCTATAAGCAAAAGAAAAAAATAGATAGATGTTTACAATCTAATAATACATAAAAATATAAATACTACAGTGAATAATGAATATGTCAAATCTTCTTTAATTGCTTTTTTTAGTTTAAATGCATTTATTGTTTTTGTTTGTCTAATTCGGCCTTTAAGTCTCTATCTAGAGTTATTTTTTAGCTGTAGCAAATCTGTTTAGAATATTATTGTTATTATTTAATAATTAACTTTCTCGGCGCACTCAAGAATCTTTCGGGATAACCGATAATTGAATATTCGGCGATTATTATCTTAAGATCTACCATTGCACGGTCGCATTATATTAGTGAATAGGGCAAATCGCCGTCAGCTGCAAAATAATAAGGAAATGACCGTCCAAATTCTTCTTCACATGGCAGGTTAGGTATATTCAAATTGTCATTATATAGTGCTTGTCCTAATCCCGAATAGTTGAGCACTCCTGAATCATTATTCCTACCATAATCACCCACATCTATACTCGTGAATAGTCCACTTGCATCAGCACATGCCATAAGATGGATAGAAAAATACTCTTTATAGTTAAAGTATGAAGATTCAGAGCTTATAGGTTTTTTCATTCTAACATGCTTTCCGGCTATAGCTCCGATGCATTTTGGTAAATTCCACTTTTGTAATTCTTAGCCAATCATTTGTTGTAGGATTTTCCATGTAGATTGGTTGCAAAACTTTCCATATGATATCACAACTTTCGTCGATAATTTTTCCAATTGTTGTTTCACCTCTTTTAAATGCACAACAGATTGTGTGTCTGCTGCTGGGTCTAAAATGGAGTACTATTGGGCACCATACTTGCAATTTCTAAATCCTTTTACAAAAAATCGACCTCAACAGGGTAATATACCCGTACCATAAGAAGATGAACGACATGTAGAGAACTCTGAACAAGAACCTCAGATAGAAGAAACTTCAAATAATATACCCGATTTGACATCTGCTGACGAAGATTCACTCAGACATGAAGCACCTGGAGCTAGTTTTTATGAACCCAGTCCACACTCCTCAAGTTTTTCAATACAGTATTTCATCCATCAAAATCTCGGAAACATATGAGCGAGGTAGATAGATGTGCCAATGAATATTTCACAATGAAAAAGAAAAAAATTGAAAATAAACAACAATCTGAGACACTTCAAAAGGATCCCTGTGAGATGTTTCTTTTAAGTTCAGTTCCGCACATGAAATCCATGTCCCAGCAACAAAGAGGGGTACTAGAGCTGATAGAAAATATGAAGTACTGGCAGATCCCAACTAGAACATCAGATAGTTCATCACATTCGAATTTATCAAGGTACTATACAAATTTTTCTCAAGTTCTACCTGGAACTCCGATTCAACGAGCATCTGGATATGAATATCATGGGATTCCTTTGCGAACAGCTTCCGAGATTCCTCAATCTGACGATCAACATAATGTAATTGACTCTCCTACGCAAGAACAATCTGAAATGCCTCATTATGTAATTCTTTAAAACTTACGTACCTTAAAGTGATCAGTAAGCGCTCTTCAGCCGAAACACACTCTCTGTAGTGGGTATTTTGTTTTGTTAAACACGGTTCAACTAAGTTCAATAATAATTTGTATGTGTTTTGAGAAATTCGGTGATATAAATGGAACCTTTATTCATCAAACTGCAACTCTTGTGAAATATTGAAATTACCGTAAATTGTAGAATCTTCATTAAACGGGTGAACCCAATAACCTCTTTTTTTTCTCGTTAATTGCCACATCAAGAAATCTGTAGCGTCGGACGCAGATGTCGACATTCTGGAAGCTGCACCACAACTGTGCGTCCAATGTGCACGTACACGATACATTTGCTCCTAGTTAAAATGTGGCGAAGTAATTGTAGTGATGTAAATGCAAGTTGCATGTAGCGTGTTGCCTTGGTGTGCGGCCTCACTAAGTGTTTCCGTTAACTGTTGCTTCATGAAAAAAAAGAAGCCGTAGATTTTAGATTTAGATACACCACACCAGACATTTACTTTAGTAGCATCCTTTTCAAATTCGCTATTCGCTCTTGGATTTTCAACTCCCCAAATCCGGCAGTTATGCTTATTAACTTTTCCATTAATATGACATGTGACATTATAAGGTTCAAATTAGGCTAAAGTGTTAACAGATCCCACAATGTTTCTGACATAAAATTTTTTTGTTGGAATGAATAATTCTCTATTTTTGGGAAAGTTTGTATTTCATTTGCTTCTAATTTAATAGTTTTTAGGAGCCGGTGAACCTTACTTTTGGAAAATTGTGTAATTTAGGATATTTTTCTTATTGTGCTAGAATTTCCCTTACTTCTAGAATATCATTGAGCATATTGTCCTGAGCGTTTTCAGGTGTTCTGGTTTTCCGGACTTGTTGTATCTACCCAAGTTAATACCGATTTTCGTGTAGCTCTGAATCTCCTTCTGGTCACTGTTATTGATTTTGTTTCAGCATATAATACTACGCATCACCTCGCTTTTTCTATTAAAGAAAACATTTTAGATTAATAAATTTGACTGTGTTTATTGTTATACTTCACATAAATAACTTTTTGACGTTTGTGAATGTCACTTATATTTGTTTCAAAGCCACTTTTCCGTAAAAAATGAACAAAAGTAACTTTGTTACGAAAATTTTAGACAACTTTTGAGAATTGGCAACGGTGTTATAAAAAAAATTACACATTTCTAAGAATTTCAGTGACAGCCGCTCATTAATCCCTTGTCTTATTTTCGAGTTATAATGTTTCCAAGGTTGTTAAAATGTGATAATTTACGTTTGCAATTTCTTGACATGGTTTCATAAAAAAATTAGTATTTCCTTAAAAACTATATATGCCAATTTTGAATACATTTTTGGGAAGGGGAACAAAGGGACTTCCAGATGGTATCAAAAAATATAGGGCGTTGTATTGAAAATAAACCGATAATTTCGCTTCAAAAAAGGTAATTTTTTTTCGGCGCTTTCGGGAAAAATTATTCATTTGGCAACTATGTCAACAAAAATTTGAAAGAAATATAAGAAGTTTAGCGAAAACTGCACGTCTATATATTTTTCCATTCTCGAGTAATAAGCCGTAAAAATGTGTATTGAGTTCGGATTTCCTAGAATACTTTAGACATGGAGGAAATTGCATTTCATCAAAGATTTTGAGTGACAACCTAAACCTCCAAGACGAAGTGGAATCATTAGGTATTCTATTATCACAGAAACAACAGCTGATTTCTGGAGCTGGTTATTTTCTTTGTGTTTATAGGTACATTTTTACAAGCTGATTGTTTCAAGCTATTGGCTTGTTGTCAAATTTTCGAATTTTCGAATTTTGATTTGTGGTTGTAGGTGAAGATGTCGCTATCGTCACAAGTTTAACATTTCCGTTACTAGAAGACTTTTATTGATTGTGATTTTAGTGTCAGATTCAGTCCAGGGTTAGCTCTCGGTCGAAAACATATACAGATTGCGAAAATCTCTTTCTTACGCTGCGACTTAAACAAGTACGACAAGGAAAATATGAGCAAAACTACGTGAAAGAGAGAGAAGACTTGTTAGCCCAGCGATCAGTCCCCTCTACCAAAACAGTTGGGCGTGTATTCAGTCCCCTCTACCAAAAACAGTTTTGTGTGTGTTCATCGCCCCACTAGTTCAACCGCTGTTGCCAGAAGCTCAGATTAATTTGTGAAAATGATATTTTCGTCACGTTATCGTTAACTTTTTTTCGAGCTCATACACTATTAGGAAAAATTAAACACCTTCATCCGGCAACAGTGTCCTTTACATAGAGAACTCACATTTAAACGTATGTGATCTTTTCGCTACAGACCTTGGTTGTTAGCGCACGCCGTTGTATTTGAAAATAAAACATTTACGACGCCCACATTAAAATACGAAACCTGCGAAAAAGTGCAAATTATAAAATGCTATTTTGGAGGTCATTCGGCTGATGCAATAGTTAATTTGTTTATTGTGGCATTTGAAAATGTCCCAATTCCTTCACAAACAACAATTTTATACATAATTAATAATTTCGAGAAATATGGATGTGTTTCATTCTGTAGAAAATGCCAAGCGCCGGAAGATCCAATCGAACGTCCGATAAACGACGAAAGGCAAATTACCCACCTGAACTAGCTCCAAATGATTTTTTCTTTGGGGATTTCTAAAAAGTAATAATTATCAACATGAATTTGGAAGAGCTCATAATTTAAATGAATTGAGGGTGAAAATACAGCACGTTTCTGCCAGCATTACGCCAAATAATCTATAAGAGATATGAAATCAAATCTTAATGATAGATTTGGTTATTGCCTGACACAGCAAGGTGGTTTATTTATGCACTCAATTCATTAAAATTATGTTTACATTTAGAACGGATTTTTAGTTTAATTTTTTCAAGAAGTTCATATTTTATGTTTAGAATAAGTACCTACTTATTTTATTTTTTCAATTCAATTTATTAATGGAATCGTCTTCAGTTTTTTATACCCAATTAATTTATTATTTTTATCTCAAGAATAAATGTTTTATTTTCAAGTTACAATGGCTAAAATAATATCCTATTGTAGATAGAAATTAATTGTCAGCTTGGTCAGAAACGATCAAGTTGACAAAAATGAATTATAAGATGTACAGGTTACGTAATAACGAGTGTATTTTCTTATTTCTTCAACAACCTCACTCCTTCCATGTTGGGAAACTACTGAACACAGTGAACCTACTCACAGAGTGGGAAGTCAGTCTCTGCTGCAGCGTTGCCACTTTAGAATGTTTGGTATTTTCTAAGTAATAAAAAAATTATTTTGCATTTGTCTTTTAACTCCGGATAACGGTGTATTTAGTAGGAGAAAATCGAGATTGGTAATATTATTAACTCAATATTTATTGACGCTGGAGTGAACTTTAATTCACAAACATACCAACAACAAACTGCAAAACCAAAATTAAATCCTGTTGATTATTGAATATGGAAAATTTTCAAACAAAATATGTATGATGATTTTCGTCCAATTCTTCGAACAGGCAATTTTTGTTAGGATTTGATATATTTTGGGAAATAGCTGTACCGAAAAACCACCCTATGTAAAACTTCTTCGTAATCCGTCCAACCATTTAAAAGGAGATCAGTGTAAGCCCGATTGCAGCGCCACGCAATTGTTAGGGAGGAAACGGTCAGTAATATTTCGCAAAGACGAGAAAATTGGAGAATTCTGTTCACACTGAATAATTCTGGATGGTTCACCGTCCAAAGTGGCAGATAAGTTCAAATTAAGCTAAAACATTTCCGGCCCAATTCCCATTGCAATTTACCCCCACAATTGCTCTTTAACTGGTGTCTTATAAGTCATTTTTGGCCTACCTTACCGGAAAACCAATGATATGAACACCAAAAATAGGGCGGAATGTATTGTTTAGCAGCCCAAGGGCGGAAAGTTCATAACGCCTCGATTTTTAAAGTTTTTTATTATCACTTGATTACTTTGACGTTTCACGAGAATTTTTCAATTGAACGTCAGTGTTTTCGTTATATTTTCCTATGCTTTATTAAGTAGGCGAAAAACAGTTGTGTGTCACACATGCAGGAAACGCCCTTAACTATCAGTTGCCTTCGCTTCGCTACGCTCGCTGATGCATCTAATAGTCTTGGGCTGATAAAGCTCATTTTATGCTTTTGTGCCACAATATACTATTATACACCGAACGGCTTCAACTTGCTTTTCCTCCATCTTTATTTTGTATGTAAGCCGCAGACTTTGACAGGTTCACGTCGTACAAAAACTGCGCCACCTCATAAGCGAATTTGTAACGCTGTATATTGATTGCCTCATTGACTGCCTCATCGTTTGCCCGGCCTAACCTTAAAACGTAATTTTCAATTGAAAAATGCACCACTCCATTTCGGAGCAAGGTATAGATGAAAATATTTTACTTCGATGAATATAGGTTACTATTTAAAAGCATTTTTATTTGGAAAAATTCACTACTAGCTATGAAAATTCATAAACTTCGGAAAATATTTTTATATAACAACGGACTAATACCTACCAATACTTTTAATATAAAGTATAAATATTTTTTGGTGAAACAGTTTTTGTTCTATTTACATGGTATCTGCACCACTCGTGTTATTGGAAAATACCTTCAGCTATTCAAGCTTTATGAAAATGCATAACTCAGCTGGTGCAAATGGAAAATGGGAAACCGATAGTTCAGCATGTTCAAGCAAAATTGCAAGATTGTGACGGGCTTCACGTTGTCTAGAAACGCAACGTTTCAGTGAAATGATTGTAAATTGATATCCATTCAAAATAAATTCGCTCAAAGAAGGAGGATGCATTTAAAGGATATTTTATTCGATTTATAAAACAACAATCCAGATGATCCAGTATTGCAAGAAAAATAAAACATGTGTTAAATTTATAGTGCAGGAAATATGTACCTATAATAATTCATATTATTAAAGAGAGTCCCCGTACAGTTGATTAGAAGAGTTTTCCTAGTTTCTATCAATACACCTGTCGCCATAGTACGTTTAGAGGTGGGAAGAGTAAACCTTGAATATAATATCTTCTTATTATCTCTCAATTGGGTGCTCAAGATTCTGGCTATGGATGATACGAGATATTCTGTTTTTTGCTTTAAACAACAAATTCGTACATCCAGTAGTACTATTGCAAGTTCAACTAGGCGGTACAAATGAGATGAAAATGTGGAACACCTTTAGCTAACATACATTAAGTAGAAATAGGAGGAAACTCCTCGATTCGTATCAAATACAGTTGTATGAAACTGACTTGTCCCTAGTTTCTAAGTATTCCTATTTATATCTATATAGTTTGTTCGCTGTTTCCAGGTATCCTAGTTTGTATTTAATCCCAAAATTGCCCATTCGGTTCAGACTAATGCCGATTTACTTTTCGAGCAGGCACGTAGCTAAATTAACGGTCACTGGTTCACACCGTTATATGCTACGTTCTGAAAAATAGGCCAGACCTTGAACATGGAAAACCAAATCCGCGAAAAAACAGCGCCTAGGGTGGGTTTCTTTCCAGAAACCGCTCTAAAAAGTACACACGCCGGTGCAAAACAGTGAAAAAGTGCCCAGTCAACCCAAATCATTTCCAACCATGCCTAAATCCAAGTCCAAACACAAACACATTAAACACGACGACACTTTTGAGGAATTGCCTCAACTTCCCTCCACTTCTGAAACACCTTCCCCCAAACCACGCCACGAAGACACCGACGATGAATCTCCTCAACTTTCTCCAGCCCCAAAAACTTCTAAAATTTCCAAAACACGTCTTCTAGTGGAATTTCACAACGGAAATCTTCAACCTCCAAAACTTCAACTTTCCAATCTTCTGCCAAAAAAGCCTCCGAGACACCCTCCAGCAGCTCCAAACCCCGCCCGTTGATGGAAATTCCTCCTCCATTTAATCTCACCGAACACATTAATTCAGTCAAATTTCGTAAAGAATTTGACACTCTCACCTTCGATGAAAATCTCTCTCCCAGAAAAGCCGAAAAATGTTTCCAATTAATGAAAGATATCGTCTTTGAAGAAGCCACAAAGTACATCAATACAAAGAAAAACACCTCCTATGCTCAAGCTGCCAAATCTCCGCCTCCTTTCATATATCCTTCTTGTTCTTCCCATGCCTCCACAGTACACGAAGCATAAAATCTCAGCCAAATCGACGAAGTAGCCTTCGTTCGCAGTCCAGTTCGTGAACTTCTTCGTCCAAATCTTCTTCCAACACCCCCTCACCATCAACTACAACTTCGCTTCAAACCCTCAACTCAACTTACGAAATCTCCCACCCAAATTCTGCTCTCGGAAGGAAATTTCATCTTTCTGAACAGAAACGAAATTTTAAGAGGTCTCTTACCTGAAGGCCAATTCAAATTGCACCGCCCACCCCAAAATCCCAAAGAACATTTGTCCCAGAACGTCAGCTAAAAATCCAGAATGCCATTGGAAACAACAAAGTGGTATGCTTAGCTCTCCACTCACAAACTCCTGCCTCCAACAAAACTTCAGCCAACACTCACACTCCAAACTTCTCCTTAATCAACTGACAGTGGCCTATCATAACGACACCTATAAAAGTGTGTGCTGTACCCAAGTACAGGGCTCAACCATTACACAAATGAATATCTTTCAATTTTTACCTGGGAAGACCACCAATCTACAAGTCTGCATAACTTTTTGCTACTTGTACGTAAAGTTTACCTACTATTTTATTCCTGAAGGCCGAAACTCACTTAACAGCACAGCACCTGACAAGCATCGTCATAGCACCGTCGAGTGGTCAACTTGACGGTTGTGTATGGGTTCACTTAACGCATAGAGACGGGATCAGCACCGCCGCGATACCCGACTATAGGCTTCACTTTATATTGTCAGAGATATTGTATTGTACTGTACTAACCGATATGTGCTGAAAAGTGAGTGTCCGACGTCGGCGAAGAATCAGCACACCACAAGCACGCCGTCCGCAAAATATTCCCTCTGAGAAATGTGTTGTGGTTGAGGCGTTGATGTGCCTTGTCGGTGCTGTGCTGATGTTGTTAGGTAGGCGCGCTCACTTTTAAATAAATATAAGAAATAAAATCTGCTGGTGATGATCAGTCGCTGTTCCTATGAGATGCTGATAAGTGAGTTTCGGCCTTAAGTCTGTAATTCCACTCCTGCTTAAGCACCCCACCCCATATTTCAAAAGCCAACACGTAAAACGTATGACAGTTACCTATTGTTCAAATGCAAAAAATCCATTTGTGGGGAAGATCAGGTTGAAATATATAAAGCTGTACATATATACCTGTTAAGGTATTTTTTCTTTGCATTTTTAATGCCCAAATGAAGAGTTTTTCGTAGAGTTTAATTGTAGTCTAACTACCAATCATAATTTCACGTTTTTTCTGTATTCCAACCAATTTTTCGAAAATGTACAAGTGATGCAAATCTTTTTATGAAGAATTTTTTTTTGTAAAATGACTATTTGTATAACTCTTGTTGGAACTGGATGTATATTACAGGTTGAAAAAGTAGTGTGGTCTCAGGTTTTTCAGTATAAATAAAAGTGATCAAGACATATCAGTTGAAGTATTCTCGATATAATCACCAGGAAGGAGTAGGGGAGACCGGTGCTGATTGGCGCAACTTTACATTAGTTATTTGTGTATTTAGAGCGTGAAGTAACAGATTGCCGCTTGAGGAAGAATGTTGTCGATCTTTCGAAAGCGGCAATTTCACTTTACGCTCGAAAAACACACATACTTTTCTCTACAGTAGCCCTTTTAATAATTAAAACGGTTTTTTATATTATCTTAGGTTATATTAGGAGTGCTAGAATAATCGTCATTTTCGCTATTCATTATGATTAACCTTAAAAAGATCTTCTGACTAGGGATGTTAAAAAATAATCGATTATTATTTTCTTATAGTCGATTTTTAGTTATCGATTTTCATAGTAGTATTAATCGATTTCTAGTAAATCGATTTTATAAATTACGTGCTTAAATCGATTTTCGGAAACGGCTCGTATTATTTATTGACTATTTTTCAAAATGTTGACAACTTCTGACGACTATTGACCATTTCTCAAAATTTTGACAATAATTATTGACCATTTTTCAAAGTTTTAACAATTATTGACCATTTTTCAAAATTTTCACAATTTTTGACTGTTTTTCAAATTAGTGACCATTTTTACAAGTTTTTGATAATTTTTAACCATTTTTCAAAATGATGACAATTTTTAACCATTTTTGACGGTTTTTGACAATAATTGTCCATTTTTAACAGTTTTTAACAATAATTATCAATTTTAACCATTTTTGATAGTTTTTGACCATTTTTTACAATTTTTCAAAATTTTAGACCATTTTTCAAAATTATTGACCATTTTTGATAATTATCGACAATTGTTGACAATTATGGACCATTTTTAAAAATTTTTGACCATTTTTGACAATAATTGACCATATTTTAAATTTTTTGACAATTTTTCAAAAACTTTAACACTTTTTGACAACTATCAACTATTTTTCGAAATTTTGACAATTTTTAACAATAATTGTTTATTTTTGACAGTTTTTGACCATTTTTGATAGTTTTTGACAATTTTTGGCCATTTTTCAAAATTTTTGAGAATTTTTCAAAATTTTTATCAATTTTTACAAGTTTTTGACCATTTTTAGAAATTATTGACAATTTTTCAGAAACCTTAGCATCTTTTGACGATTATCAACCATTTTTCAGAATTTTGACAATTTTTAACAATAATTGTCCATTTTTGACAGTTTTTGATAGTTTTTGACAATTATTGGCCATTTTTGACAATTTTTGAGAATTTTTCAAAAATTTTATCAATTTTTCCAAATTTTTGACCATTTTTCAAAATTATTGACCATTTTTGATAGTTTTTAAAAACTATGGACCATTTTTCAAAATTTTAACACTTTTCGACAATTATTGACCAATTTTGACAATAATTGTCAATTTTTGACAGTTTTTAAAAATAATTGACCATTTTTAACCATTTTTGATAGTTTTTGACCATTTTTGACAATTTTTCAAAATTTTAGACCATTTTTCAAAATTATTGACCATTTTTAATAATTATCGACAATTGTTGATAATTATGGACCATTTTCCAAAATTTTTGACCATTTTTGACAATAATTGTTTATTTTTGACAGTTTTTGACAGTTTTTGACCATTTTTGACCATTTTTGATAGTTTTTGACAATTTTTGGCCATTTTTCAAAATTTTTGAGAATTTTTATCAATTTTTCAAAATTTTTGACCATTTTTAAAAATTATTGACAATTTTTGAGAATTTTTCAAAAATTTTATCAATTTTTCCAAATTTTTGACCATTTTTCCAAGTTATTGACCATTTTTGATGGTTTTTGAAAATTATCGACCATTTTTCAAAATTTTAACACTTTTTGACAATTATTGACCAATTTTGACGATAATTGTCAATTTTTGACAGTTTTTAAAAATAATTGACCATTTTTGATAGTTTTTGACCATTTTTGACAATTTCAAAATTTTAGACCATTTTCCAAAACTATTGACCATTTTTGATAATTATTGACAATTGTTGACAATTATGGACCATTTTTCCAAATTTTTTACAATTTTTGACAATTATTGACCATTTTTAACCATATTTCAAAAACTTCAACAATTTTTGACAATTACCAACTATTTTTCAAAATTTTGACATAATGGTCCATTTTTGACCATTTTTGACAATTATTGGCCATTTTTGACAATTTTTCAAAATTTTTCAAAATTATTGACCATTTTTGATAGTTTTTGACAATTATCGACCACTTTTCAAAATTTTAACAATTTTTGACAATTATTGACTAATTTTAACAATAATTGTCGATTTTTGAAAGTTTTTGACAATTTTTGACAATTATTGACCATTTTTGACCATATTTCAAATTTTTTGGCAATTTTCATATAAATTTATCTAATTTCATTTAATTTTTAATCTGATAAATTGTTAATTATTCACCAATTGAGTTAATTGGTAGGGCGTGGTTTGATTAAATAAGCGAGCGAAAAAGATTCCTTTTTTGCTCTAGAGCGTAAAGTAACAATCCTCGGCATTTGTCTACTTTACGATTTCATCTGAATATAGTATATATAGTTAGTCATTTTACGCGCGACTGTAGAAAAAATAATTTCTGATGTCTTAGAAATTAAACTTGAGGCAAACTGGAGAGTCATTGGTGTATTCTCTATAGTTTTGACCAAAGGTTAAACACAAAAATATCAACATACATAGACCGGTAACTATGGAAATAAAATTCGTATGCAATGATGACAATTGCGCCAACATACCCCAATACTGGGACAGGCTGTACCAGTTCTTGGGGCAGGTTGGCGCGCAGCTAATGAAATTGAGATTATGTACTTATTAATTTTTATTGAAACATTAAATAAATATAATATAAATAATAAATATTAGATGAATAAAAATTAAAAAAATCCTCTATAAAAAATGTGTTAATCTCCATATAAAAAAATTAAAATGTCATAGAAAAAAGTGTTTGTTAAAAATCATCATCAGAATCACAGTTTATGCAATGATAAAAAAAGCTTATCTTCAGTCGTCTTCTTCATCAATTCCCTTTTTTAATTTTTTAGGTATCTTTTTTCCTGTATTGAAGTTAGTATTTGATATGCGGCTATCTTCACAAAAGTTTTTCTTAACGCCTTCTTTTTTCTTCGCACCTCCTTTTTGTGTCTGTCGAATTCGGTGTTCTTCCTCCAATGCCTCTTTTTCGGGGGTATCTGTAATTATAGCTGATTTATTTTTCCGTTTAGACACTTCAGTACATTTTCTTGCTTCTTGCAACAGGAAATGGCCTGACATTCTCATGAATATTTTTTACATCGGGCTCCTTTACAACAATATCCTGAAATATATTAACTTTTTCTGTTCCCTGTGGTTGGGAAACCTCATCATTTATACTATCAGGCCATTTTGAACAACCATCACTTTCTACATTTAATGACTTTTTTTTAAATCCACTTTTGGTAGACGATTTCGGTTTTCAATGGTTTCATTTTCCCCTATTTGGGCTCATTTCTTTGTTGGTATCGGGCAGAGGTTTGTCCAAGGAGTAACCGGCCAGAAATTCGGTATCGTCAAAAATATCTTTGTTAAATGGAGTAATTCCGCTAACCCTGAATCCTGACATAATATTAGTTGGCCATGCATTTTTTACTACACTGGGAATATCATAGATGGTAATACTCTTTCCCGGATTATTCGTCATCCATGCGTCCGAAGAGCTATTAACATATTTTTTCAAAGACCCAAACACTGCTCGATCAAGAGGTTGGAGCTTGTGGGAGTTATAGGGGGGGAATGAACACAGTTACACCATTGCTCCTACATAAGGTTACTCCTCCGATCGACAAATGAGAACTATGGTAGTATAGCAATAAGAGAACAGGTTTTTCTTTGGAGCACTTTGTAAATTTTATTAAATGTTTTATGAAATTTACGAATGTTCTTCCTTTATTCATCCTGAAGGATTGCAAGCTCCATCGCTTCCTACTGGCGCACTAGTTGAGGAATAATCTTTAAATTTTACGAGTGGAAATATGAAGTAAGGTGGAATATTGATACCACCAGCGGAAACCGCTTCTGCCAGTGTAACCAAAGTTCCACGGTCTTGATATGTGATTCTCCCAATTTGTTTGTACCCTTTTCGGGCGACTATCTTGTCTGGTCTTTGAGAAGTAGTAATTCCCAAGTCGTGATTTCACCTGTTTAAAAAAAGATGCTACTGTATTTTTATTAAAATTAGAACATCTTGCAAGACTTGTCGCTTCAGAACAATGAATTGGGAGTTTGGTATTTCGTTTCAGTTATGCGGAAAACCAATCCGGTCCTGCCATTTCATTTCTACGCCAGAATTGTGGAAGATTCAAATTTAACATAATATCACTCTGGTACGCTAATTTTCTCACTTCCTTAACGGATAAACCGTGGTAGATATGTGATGCCTTTTGTCCCAATAGATTAATATAACAATAAATATTTAAAATATGAATTAAATTCCCTTGGTCTTATTTCAACAAAACATTCGAATGTTTTAATGTGATATAATTAAAGAGTAGGAAGGTCATCGAATAAGAAGTCAAGTTCAGAGCGTAAAGTAAACACAAAACAATAATGTGTTTATTTAATTTATTTGAACTTGACTGGATGTATAAATATACATTCAATATTTATTATGGAGGAATTGATTCAATATAATTCAAGAATAACATTCTATATAGTCGAGTAGTAAGAGATCAGTAAAATGATCTAATCATCAGCAATAATTAACCTTTAAGTATAATTATGCTATACGGCTAGGTACTTATACATATCATTAGTAATAGTAAGTAGTGTAATGTATTATAGTAAAGTAGTGTAATAAATCAAAGTGCTAGAAGTAGTTCTTTTATTCCCTTGAGATAGTCCTCCAAGTGACTAGCAACACCACCTATACAGAGGCCTTTCCACACCTCTAGTCTAACAACGTTTCCATTGGAGACGAAACCATTACAGATATCCGACGATCTCGTAATGTAGTTTTCTAAAACTTTTTTTTGTTCGGTAGAAAATATTTTACTGTTTGGTTGATAGCCTACAACTGTACATATATTCCAAATTACCAACATTCACCTTCGAACAAAACCGTATCAATGTTCGAGAAGGTATATTGAAATCTTGGGCCATGCTTCGTCTGGATCTTCCATTAATTATACTTCTTTGGCAGCTGCAACCATCATATATTTAGAAGTTTTGTCGTATTGGGTTTTTCTTTTATATTTTCTCATTTTAGTAACCTGAAAAAAGTAGAGATTTCTAAATTATACAATAGACTATTGGTGTTGGGATAGGTTGGGGAACCGCCAATAAACCCCATTTTTTTGCGACAACTTGCCCCGAAGTCTGTTCAAAACTTTTAACCTCCCAAACAAACAGATCCATCCGATAATGAAATGGTTATATGAAGCAAAAATAAATGAAACATTCTAAAGAATTGATTGGGGTATATAAAACCTTATTGTTAGTACTTACCTTTGAAATATAAGATAATATGTGAAACACAAAAAAATTACGAAAACGACTCCCGCGAGCATAATCCTCTCACGTGTCTTAACAGTAACTGTCTGGAACTCGATGCTTCGTGGGTATAATAAGAACAAGTAAATGCGTCTGTAGCGGGAGAACAGCACTGCCAAATGATCAGGAAAGTACCTCAATCGTTAGTGCGCCAACCTAACCGTGCTCCATTTAGCCCCGGTCTCCCCTATACAATTGAGATTGAATTGGAAAACAGTTATTTGATTTGTTCATTAGGAGTGGTTACTGCCACATAAAGTCAAAATATTGAATTTTGTGCAAATTTTGGGAAGGTGATTTATACGTTTATTTAATAATTTTATCGGGGGACTGAATTAACTATGAAAAGAAAACAGCGTATGGTCCCCAATATTACAATTTGAACTTTTTAACTTTATTAATATTCAATTAACATAAATTTTGAACTTTTTTTCTATATGAACATCATTATTAACAAATTTATTCTTTTCACTTTTAAATTGTTTACGACTTTCCAATTTTTTGAATAAATTGGGACGACACCAGGGAAGATAATTCCACCTTTTCGACCCTATTGATAAATATGTATATGTCCGTTCCTTGATACTTTATTCAATCCGGTTATTCCTGACCATTACTTACGTATACGTCAAGAATAATTTCACTTTACATATTATTGTGTACAATATTAGTATTCGAGGGACAAATCAAAATAGCAGCAAGACCATTTATATGATTTATGCATGAAGTTATGAGTCTATTTCAAACCTACGGCACACATTCATCTTCGCGTCTTATATAAGAGAAGTGCGGAAACGGAAGTAACCAAGTTGTATAAGACGTAAGTCGGAATCCACATGCCAAAAGCTTTCTCATGCAAACCGAGGAAACTGTAATGAACTGTAGTAGTTCAGTTGAGGTTTACTTTGTTTCTATAGTTTGTATTTTACTTGAAGACACCAGTTTGTTGTTTTTACTGATCTTGTACAGATTAAAGCAGTATCTCCCTTTGCAGAGGGAAAAAGTTAAACAGAGTGTTTATTCCATCGAACCATTCACTTTCATTAAAAAACAGGAATGAGCTCTATACAGTATTCGCCAGCTAACTTGATGTCCTAAATGCTTTCTAGGGAGCTATTGACGCCGCCCATCCGATAACTGTAAACAGTGCCGTGCAAGTTCTGAGGATACGCTTTCTGTTACAAATTAACACAACAAAGCAGAAACAATAACTGTGTGACGCTACGCTACTGAAAATCTTAACACCTGATAAGGTTCGATGCAATTGGCGTTTGTAAAAATTTTAGCACCAATAGCAGCCGAGTAGGCAATGCACTATTACTCTGTCTCTCTTATTTGGTAATTTCTGGGACATCAAGTTAGCTGGCGAATACTGTACCTATATACTCCTGCGAATCACTTGAGGAGCGCAAATGCTGTAGCTCACTGACAGTAAACAAAACGATTTTGAATTCAGTATTATTAGATATTTATTTTTCTTGGAAGTGAAACTGCTAATCATTTACAGTAAACACTGTGATTAAGTTTCATGCCCTTACAAGCCTTTTCGCCAAGTTATGGCTGGTACACACATAACCGTACCCTGCCCGATTCGAGTGTTGATTATTACTCGGTGGGAAAATAGTACAATGTTCTGTAATAACCTTAGTTCAGACATCACCGTATAATGACCAAGCACTTTAACATTGGGCTTTTCCTTCCACACTACTCGGCCGACAGGATATTGAATAACAAATTGGTATATTTCAAATGGTCAAAAATTGAAAAGTATCCGAATGAAATTATAGAATTATAGACAAAATATCTTGTAGAAGAAACTGATCTACTGGCTGTATTTTATGTAGTATGATAACGTGTGTGTCTGTGGTCTGATGGAGCAAATTCCAGCAAAATCTGGGGCATGATAGAGTCACCAGACTGAAGAGACAACACTGCCTGTTAGGAGTTGAATACGGGTATAATTCGCACCACTTTCACGGCGGCGCTGGGAAACATCCTCAACATCACACCTCTTCATTTCCACCTTTAGATGGTAGCGAAAATGACCACTTACATAATATACGAAAATGATCGTGGGAGCCAATAGGTGGGTTGTGATGCGCAAAGGACCATGCTATTTGAGCTGAACGCCTCGAAGCGGATAACCATGCCTTCGAGGACCTAAGATAAATGTCCCTATTTTCGTCAGCAGAAGCCATGAGCCTACCTGTTTTCCAATATTGTCATGTTTTAACAAATATACTTTAACGTATTGAGTAGAAAGCTATCTTAGTGTAATATCCAATTATTTCAAACATTAATAGATTTTTAATTTATTTCAAGAACATTTGTTGTTTTATTCTCTTATATATCAAAAATACCAGCTGTCTCTAATGTCGTCAGTTTTATACCGTATTATCGTCATATCTTAGTCCCAATTTTCGTCATATTCGTTAGTTTGGTTGGAATAGTGGAATAAGTACAAACGTAGAGAAAAACAATTGTTCATTTTTTTATTTTCCGAAAATACAAACAAAATGTAAACTCAATAATAATTCGGAGAATCGATTATACTGAAAAGTCCTCTTGCAGTTACCATCTTTGGTTTTTCAATTGCACATATCAAATCTTTTTCTGAGTACGTTAAAACATCATCGTCCGTCGGCCACTTCCAATATTTTCCCGCCTTCGACATATATTTTTTACCGTGAAGTCTTTCTTTAGACGATCCACTTTGATTTCCATCCCAGGATAAAAAACACCCTCGCACAATGTAGTCTTCCTCACTTAAATTGGAAGTATCAATTTCCTGCATCACTTTTTCATTATTCAGCATATTATCATTTTCTTTCTCAGAGTCTTCAGTTTCTGAAACATCTTCTTACTTTGTGTTATTTTTGCTGTCCTTATCATCTTTTCTCTTCTTGGTGTCATTTTTTCTTTTCGTTACTTTTTCTTGGTCCTTTTCAGTTTACTTGGTATTCCTCTATTCCTTCTCTTTTGCTTTATTTCTTCCTTTTCGCGAAGTTCTTTTATTTTTTTTCTTCCTTCCATTGTTGGTAAGCCTCCCAATCTACTGAAGAGACAACAGCCGGTTTTTCTTCCAATTTTCGTTTATGTGGATTACTGTCTGTTTGTTTAGGTTCCCAGAATAAATATTTTTTTAAGGGAGTAGCGATATTAGATTGTGTTTATGTCGATTTGTCAGGTGTTATGTCAATCAATTCAGATTTTTGGTTAGGTATTTGAGGATTCGAACAAGTAACAGATTCATATCTCCCTTCTGCGTTTACCTTATTAACACTTTCCTGAACCATTTCAGAGGCTGCTTTATCTAACATTTCAATTTCATTCATATTTTCCGAAATACTTCCACTTGTTAACCATTCAGCTTGCTCTGGATTTTCCGTGTTATAAGTGATTATATTTGATTCTATATTCTTCTCTAAATTTTATGTATAAGTCGTTTTTGTTATTTTCACCAATTTTACGATCTCCGAAATTGTTGGCATATTTTCACTATTCGTATTTGGATCAACTTTTTTTGAATTTCCATCTGTATCCAGCATATCTGTGGTTCTGTCTGATTCTTTATCCTCGTCTGAAGTATTTGTATAAATTGTCCGATTTTCTCCATTGTTCTCTGATGTTGCTGCGGATATGTTACTTGTTTTCTTCGGTTTATTATTTTTCTCGTTATTTTCTAGACTATATTTATTGATGCTCTTTGTTTCTACGAATTCTTTGATATCTTTGATATTATCTTCCTATTGCCCATGACTTGTGGGAAAAGTAGATGCAATTAATTTTGGTATTCGCTTATAAGAATACATCACCAATGGGGGAGGTAGTTCTCCGTTACTGTTGCACATAATGAGGGCGGTGAGGCACTCTTTTTCGTCATTACTTATGAACGAATAGACGGTTGCCTTGCTAAAAGTTTGTCTCCTTCTGGTAATAAAAAAATGCCGTTTCGTCACAATTGTATACTCGTCTGTAGTCTTTGAAAATATTTAAATAATCGTTATCTCGCAGATATGTTTCTATTTCCAGGAACAAATTACGAATCTGCGCTTCTGTTACTCGGGCTCTTGGGTTGTAAAGATTTTGGGTAACTCTTTACTGATTTGTTTGTGCCGATTAAGAAAGCCTTCGTATCAATGTCTTTGTGGCCGATTATCTGGATAAGGGTTGGTTCTCTTCAGTTCAGTGATGAGTATTTGAACACTGTTACATAACTGTCTTTGTAATGGGAAAACCTTGTTTGGCCTTATTCAATATCCAGTCGACTAATATTTTTTCTTCTTCAGGAGACAAAATAGTGGGTACTCCAATCTTGCTCTCAATCTTTTTTCTCCCATTATATTTGTCGGATAAAGTCATTCTCGGGATATTAAATATTCCCGCTTGCTTCTGAAATGCTCATGCCACTTTGAATTTCCTGTTTCCAGAAAAATTGAAAATTTGTGAGCTCACTTGAACCAATTCAAAAAAGGGGTTGACAAAATTCCGAATTCCAAAAAATTATCAAAAACTTATTTGGCGTCAACGTTGTGAACAGTGACCCAATAGTCGTCAGGTTTGGGTCCTAAATTTCGTCTCAACTATTCTACTTTTCATAACACCAGAAATAATTCAATAACTTTGTGACGAAATTAGGGCTCACGAAAATGCAGTTAAATTTTATCAAACATGCTCTCAATGAGCAGGAACAAACTAAGCACCACAACGGGGCTACTTACGGGACACTTTCCCACAAAGGAGCACCCGAACAAAATAGGGCTGTATAACGGAGACCTTACATGCAGAAGATGCAAAAGGGATACCGAAACAGCTCTGCATATACTATGCAACTGTGAGACGCTGGACCACAGGAGGCAGAAACTGTATGGTAGACCCCAAATGACTCCAGAAGACTTCTACAACCAACCAGCAAAGAACCTGTATGAGCTAACACAGGGAACGGATTGGCTGAATAGGCTGTAGTCAGAATACTAGGAGTATCCACAATAAGCCCAGGAGGTTGAGGTGGTGCCGGCGAAGGGACGGCTCCTTATAAAAAAATTTAAAAAAAACCTTCAAGTACATTCTTTCAGCTGTGGAAGAATGGTAAAATGATTATTTCATACACTTGGCAAAAAAATCTATCTCGGACCGGATAGACCACCAAGGAAGCGCCTACTGAAATGAAATACCAGAGTGAAGGCAATCCAAGGTTTTCATCAAAGTACTTTCAAAACTAAAAGCAGAAGTCTTGCTCGACATAGATAGGGACAAAAACAGGTCTGTGAGTGGAATTCTCACTGCACACTGCAGGCTGAACTATGATCTGGGCAGAATATTGCTGCTGAAGAATACCAAATGTCCGAATCCAACAACACACTCCGAGAGCTGCGTTTGTACATCATGAGGATGTATATAGACTTACCTCTTCACAGATTATCAACTTCCTTGGAAATATTGAACTTAGAGGGGCCATTTATTTTGGATTGAGGCACAGTAGACAGTATTGTTGTAGCGCACGGTTCTAAAAAGTGCACTTATAGAACCCCAACCAAATCAACTATTAAAATAAACATGGACAGTACAATCAACCACGTTCCTAGTTCCAGTATTTTTGGAGACCAAGAAGAATGTCATCTCCAGAAGATGTTGCTGCCTTTCGTACAAAATTTACGAGCCACATTTTCAGAAAAAAATCCAACAACAATCATAGTAATGCCAGAATTGTAAATGTTTTTTTTTCTTTTTTATATAGAGTATTTGAATTGAGAGTCAATTTTGAAATCGATTCTAGTGCAATGTAGACCAAACAAAACTACGATGTTTTAAAATGTTCTCATGACACACGACGTGAATGTAATATGCTCATACGTATAAGCACAGTAAAATAATGTCTTCATACTGTGTAAAACAGAGACACGGCATTATCCTTTTGAGCTGCGGTATTCTGATTGAAATCAATAGAGAAACTATGAGCTCTCTTCCACTCGTTGGAAACGGAACAAAAAATAATATCGTGGTGCCGATGCAATTAATCATAAGCGAAGAAGTTAAGTTTCATTTTGTATTTGTACTTCCCACGATAGAAATGCTATACAGGGTGATTGATTAGTGGGATAAAACTCAGCAGGTCTGTTACCATGAAAAATACAAAAAAAGTTGAGTATAAAAATTGTAGACAACCTTAAGCTTCATATCTCAAAATTAGTTACAATGTATTAGGTTGTTCCATAACCCGGCACCAGATCAAAGTTATGTTTTTTCAAATAAAGTAACCTATATTTTACTTTAAAATGGAAATCTGCTTCACCTCCCCATTACAGCAATAAGGTTTTAATCTGTTATACTGGGTACTCAGAAAGTTATAACTAATTTTCCGTCAAAATTACCCTGTATAATTGGATAGGAGTAGAAGAATAATAACGTACTGGAGCCAAAGCTCTTTTAATGATTATCAAAATTTACAAACTTGAATTATTTTGTAAATATTCAAAATCGAATTCAAATCACAATAAAAAAAATCGATTGACATAATAGTATTCCAAGATAGTTGTAAGCATCGGAACAAAAACGTTCACGGATGTTATTTCAGTAATTAAATACCCACGTTAAAAGTGATACAACGAGAAATTAGTGCATAATTGAATGAAATAGCCTAAGGGGTATTATGGAGAGAATGAATTTTCGTGAAGTGAGAGCTTGGTCGGTATTACAGAGAAGAAAATATATATAACAGGATCGTATACATAGCCAATAAAAAATATATTACACTGGCGAAACGTTGTTCAATTAGTTAAGTTAAGACAAAAAAAAAGCATGTTTCGATAAAGGAAAAAGTCCCATTATTATTCACATAGAAGTAATACCAATTTTGTACAAGAGATATTTTCAGGTTCACAAAAAATTAATATATTTGAGAAATTAAACTATGACATTGCTTTACTCCATTTACCACTGAATTCGTTCAATAAAAAAGAGTATAGCATGGTGATCAATAATATAACGTACTGATACAGGATGATTCATTAGTGCGATCAGTAAAACGTATGACAAAGCTACTATGTCTCAATTTCAAGTTGAACAAATATAGTTGTAACCTTAATAATTGAGCTCGAGCCCAAATAAGAATTTATTTATAAATTTAAATGCTAATAAAAAAAACAACTGCAAGATTATTAATAACTTTGTCTACTCGGTCACATAAGTTTCGGTTGCTCCGGTAACAACCTTAGGCCTTCGACGTCGCTCAAAACGGAGTTAGGGGTGGATCCCTCTTCTTGATCTTCCGGTAATTCAGTAAAACAAGGGATGAAAATAAAAGGCAAACCTCAGCTGATGTTCCTTATAATTCCTCAATGAAAACATTTAATACCCTTAAGGGGGTGTTTTACAATTAATAACTACCCATAAGTGAATAAATTAGGAAAACCCTTAAAAATTAAACATTTATCAGCTGAAAACTACACAATCCCAACACCTCAACAAGTTGAGTTTGTCTCGGCCTATACCCGAAGCTAATTTATAAAAATTTGCAAGTAATGTACAGATCAAAATCGACCCCAAATTCACTGAATGCTACCCCCAGAGTTGTCATAAAATAAGGCCTACTTACAATCAACAGTGTCAGCAACAGAATACTACACTGAATTCAAATCAAATAATAAGAATATGATAAGCATCTAAAATAAACTGATTTTGGTCATAGCCAGGGTAGGTTTGAAGAACCACCCACGAATTATAGTATTCGTTAGACTAAAGCGGGCAAAGAAAAACAAAATATACACAGGGTAACTGAATAGACTGTCTTACAGCCTTCTTAATCAAACATTTGCAATCAACAGGTAGTATTTCACCACCAACTGTTCTACTTACAAAATACAAATCTATGAGACATACCTTTTCCAAAAAGGGTCCAGTACTCAAAATTTTCCTCTTACTGGATGACCACCAGCAAATAATGAACCAACATCAACAACATGTAGCACACCTCCAATGACAAAACTTCAACGTTTGCGGTTTCCTTTAAATAGTGATAAATACAAAGTGATGAGAAATCAGAAAGTAGAGAAAATACTTACAATCGTCTCAGTTCAATATATCCCCTATAAGGGTTTGTGAAAACGGCTTCCAGAACAGGACGGAATTCTCCAACAATACGAACTCCTGTAGAACAAAAAAAACTAAACCGTATATTCCACAACTAATTCAGAACGAGAACCCATAAAACCCAGCAGGGGATTACTACCCAGTCATTAACAACAAAATTCAGATTCTCGTTCGTTGCACTTTTGGAAACCAAGCCATCTAGTAGAAGCACACACCGGAAAGAAAGGTGACTGACACTTCCTCAACTTCAGTACAGAATACCACCATAGAGAAACCTACCCGAAACATACATCCGAACTACACTGCTCAATACTCCGAGCGTGCTCCGCACAGATCAAGTCATAGAGTGCTACACTTCCCTCTATGTAAGTCAATACGCATTCGCGAATAAAACAGCCTACATTTCTGAGTAGCATCGATCAAACGCTCTAACAATTCCAAAAAACGGAGCGACAACATTTGTCTATGGACTAGTAGGGTCACAGAGCAAACGCTCTCTCTAAGGCGACAACATCGGCGCGACAAACTATAGTAAAATTAATACCTATTTAGAGGTACCAGCCGTTTTAGTAACTTAACGTATGCGGCTTCTTGAACCATCTGAACCCGCATGAAAAAAATTAGGTTATGACCTTTGTCATGTCAAATGCTTGACATATTTCTTATTGCATTGGCGTAGTGACTTGAAATTTCATATTATCAGTGGCGGTTTGTAATAATACAAATTAATTTTATGAAATTCATAAAATTCTAAAGATGTTGACATAATAAAAGAATATAAAAGAAGCGCACTAATTTTAAAAACATTGTTTTATTAACTAGATACATAGTTTTCTTAAAAAAATATGGCAATTCAGAGTTCGATTAAGTACAAATTCTAGATTTAAAAAAAATGACAACGTGATCTTCAAGGCAAAGTTTAATTAGTTTCTAAATCAGAATAACTTTCGGAAAGTGATAGTTCATCATCGGATTCATTGGATGCAGAGATCACCATAGGTTCGATGTTTAGTAGGTCCAGTTTGTTTTCTACTTCCCATGCTTCAGAAATAATTTTCTCTGTATGATTTATGTAATTCTGCCAGTGTTGCTCCGGTACATTTTTTACAACGTCATTCCATACTTTTAAGACTTCAGTAGGTGACCTTGCAGTTTTCGTAATAGCTTGGTCATAATGCCTTTTAGTTTCTGACCATACCATTTCGATGGCATTAAAATGGCAATGATAGGGTGGTAGCCTGAAAACACAATGACCATGCTCGGCAGCGTATTTGTCTAAATGATAATTTTTTTCTGGCAAAACTTGCTTTTCAATTATATTCCAAACAGCATCCTTTAAAATGTGATCTGGAAAAGGAATATTCTTTTTTTTGAGCCATTCTAACATGCGTGTTTTACTCCAACTTTTTCTTGGGATTTCTTCATCCAGGCGACTGTGATACGTTGCGTTATCCATTATAATTAACGATGGTTCTTCCAAGTTTACAATTAGTTGCTGTTTAAACCAATTTTCAAAATTTTCGGTGTTCATGTTATCATGGTAATCGCCTGTTTTTTTATTGCATTTAAAAATAAGCGATGCATTTGCCACAAAACCTTTTTTGTTACCGGCATGAACAATTACATATCGTGTCCCACTTCCAGTTATTTTTAAATCACTGTGTTTAGTACCATCTTGCCACATTCTTCTGTCCCCGCTTTTACTAAACACCCATGTCTCATCCAGAAAAACAGGTGTTAAGAGCTTTTCGCTTTTAGCAGCATGGTATTTGTTCAAAAATAATATTCTTTTTAATCTGACTGCAGGCATTTCCAATAAATGTTTTCTTCCATCCTGTTTTTTGAAATGAAAACCCATTTTTTTAATTCCCAAATATAACGAACCTTTGGAAATCTTAGTTTCTGGAGACTCTTCGATAAATTGCCGTAAAATAGTTTCTACTGTGATTTTATCCTTTCGCGCATACATTTTATAAATTACTTCCCTCAAACAATGCAGGGTATTTTTTGTAACTCGGGTTTTGCTCCGCTTGCAGGCATATTTCTTCTAAATTCGAAATCTGTAGCTCTGCTTGGGTTTTCAAGATTATATAATGTGCTTTCTGGAACTTTTAGTGCTTCGGACGCTTTTTGAATTGCCTTAAATCGAGATCCTAAATCGTTTTGAAAATAGTTTACTACATTAAGCATAAGTTTTTTGGATTCATCAGAATATCGCATTTTTATATCTTATTTTGCGTTATGACATTAACATGAAATCAAAATTTGACGTAACTTCAAAAACGTGACATCTAATAAATTAGTTACGACGTTCATTTTTGTTGGTAATTTTTTGTTTCAACCGATTTATTAATAATAAATAAGGATGGTCTTATTCTAAATGGGTATAAAATTTACTATAGTTGTCTGTGGACTCCTCAAGTCACAGAGCATGTTAAACATAAATTACGAATACATTCAGCGCTACTACTTCACGGCATGACAAATGAACACTTTTATCCAAAACATGACATGACATTACGGCCAATTGTCAATGTCATCCAACAAATAATTCCACTTTGTAAACAATGGACAGAAATAAAAAAGTGTGTATTAAGGATTATTCAAATAAATTTGAGCAATAGATAGTACCACAATACCCCCTGCCAACGTAAACAAAGCAAGATCAAACACTCGGATTTAACACAAAAAACACATGGCGACAAACAGCTAATATATTATGAGTAGATGTTCAGAAAATATTCGCATGCCATTATATACAGAAGATTTCTAGCTAGTATGTCTTTACTCAAGCCAAATTATGGTGGATAATTGAAGAAAATATACCTCTAGCTCAAAAGTAGAGTATGTCTCCATAAATCAGTAAGTTTTAACAAACCTAATTACTACTTTAAAGACTTCAAGTCAAGGAGTCAGTAATTTATAACTGAACCCTAATAAACTTCAGCGTTTATCAAGCTGAAGCGGACAAAGTATTTGGGCTACTGTGGCTACACCCCAAAGGTGATTTAATCAATGCCAAAAAAAATCAGTAGCCCCACTGTTTATTTCACAGCAGTATTTAAAATATCAGTGAATTCATTTCATTAGGGGAAAAGGAAGTTCTACGGAATTTATTCTTTTTGTAAAAGGGGAAGGTGTGATGCCTTTTGGCATAAAATAAAATAAGAAATCAATTCCCTTGAAACTATTTTCAATTAATCATTGAACGTTAAAGAGTGCAAAAATAAAACCCACGAGGTCAACAGGTATCGAGAGTCAAGTTAATCACTTAGAATTACGATAAACAAATATATAACATTCAATAGTAAATGTAAACATGAACTTGACCAACAATATAAATATCATAGAAGCAGACTATGACATATTCATTCTAATTCATTTTAATTCATTCTAATTCATTTTAATTCATTCTAATTCATTTTAATTCATTCTGATTCATTCTTGATTCAGTTATATTTAGTTTATAATATAAGTATGCTATATTGATGAAACTCATAATAGATTTCGTAATCTTAATTAGTTGTAGTTGTGTAATATTAAATATTATCCCAGTGCATGAGGTAGTAGTTTTATTAAAGTCAGATGACCCTTCGAGTGACCTGGAAGATCATCAATTAAAGAGGCTTTTCCATAACAACATCACATAGGTCACTAGACTCACCTCCAGCTGACTTTATTCTGTAGGGTTACCTTAAGTCGGTTGTTTATGATGTTGAATGACGATGCGAGACATAAAATAACTGTCATGTTATTACTGAAGCCAACGTTCGCATGGAATTCGAAAATAAACTACACTATTGTTCACAAAACAATGAAAACAATCTATTTGATTAATTAACATATAGATATATTGATATAGTCTATTGTAAGTTTCGAAATTCGAACTATGATATTAAAGGGAATCGGTAAAACCGGAAAACTTGGAAGATCGGACCACTTGGAACCAGTGAACAACATCCTGGAAACTAATGCATAGAAAAAAGAAACTTGCATCAACTGAAGCCTTCGAGCATCCTAGAGTTCCTTCAAGAAATGGGACAGAAGAAACTAAATCTGTGTGAAATCTCAGGTGTTGAGTAGACTCCTAGAAGTGACAAGAAATTGAACCGTTAGCGCTTGACTCGGGAGGTTCGATCAAAGTTAGTATATATCCACACTGATGATCAACAATTGCAGGAAAAGCATTATTTCTTCCAAGGAAAAAATGGAATAAAAAAGGGATTTCGAAACCAGTGCTCTCACATTTCGAAAACTTTATTAATATTTTCATGATATACAATTTTGAGATACATTCATCAAAATGACCATAATGTTCCCACAAGAAGATGCAGTCGCTAAAATAAAAAATAAATCACAACAATGCAATTTAGTTCTGTTTAACTCGGTACGCTGCAATAAATTTTCCTGTACAATAAGCAAGATGCAGCGCGTTTGTTTAACAGAGAATACAGGAGAGAACAACAAGAAGAGTTCGATTAAATTAACATAGTTTAGATATTATATTACTCGAACAAGGAAACTCCTTCATGCGTTCTCTCGAGATGATTGCGGTTTGTGCATTTCCTTTGAATCTCAACAATCTGTACAATTAATTATTACCTTAGATCATTCTACGATCTCGTAAATCCCCGAATGAAAATCCCGATTGTCAGTTTTTCATTACAAACGCCTGAATTCAATAAGGTTTCAAGTTTTAGTGTAACTAGTAATTTCATTTTGTAGACGAAGGAACCAACACCCACAGTCATTCCAGATTCATACATGTTATTTCAAACTCGTTTTAACGACAACCAATCATACCATATCCAGCCAAACTGGGATGGGCTGGAAGCATGCAGTCAGGAAAGGATGTTGGTGTGGTACACGGATGGATCGAAAACTGACATAGAAGCGAGAGCAAGAATCCATGGTGATAGACCTAAATGCAATTTCCACGCATATTTGGAATATCAAATACTGCTGCACGTGGTTGTATATATCGGTGGACTTAAACTAAACATCAGACGGTCTGGAGCCACGTGCCAAAGCGGGAGAACAGTAAACTCCTCGGAGTGGCTGTCTAACGAATTATTGAACCTCAGAAGTCGCCAGATAAGGAAATAGACGGGATTACTCACCGGTAACTGTACACGGTGTGTAAAGAAGCACAGGTATGCAATTGGCATATATAGGGATGAAATTATCTGTCGGTTGTGCATGGAAGAGAAGGAGACAGCCTCAAACATTATCTTCGAATGTGATGCACTGTCTCATTGGAGATATTGACTTCTAGGACTAGAACACCCAAGGAAGGACTTCCCCAAGAAGGATACAGTGAAAATACTGTTGACCCTGATAAGGGCCACTGGTCTCTTCAGATAAACGGTACAACCAAGGGCCCAAAAAGCCTTAAGGCTGAGGTGCCGAGGTATCGAAGCCTCTGACTGGTGGTGCTAAACCAATCAATCAATCAACACCATTTTATCCAGAAAGTTTTAGCGTTATCCCTCCCCAATGGTATACGTCAATTGCATTCATTTGTGTTTTTGTTACACCATTCTAATTAACAATCCTAACATATTTATCGAAGAATACTATTTTCCTGACTTTTTCCTACCAGCAGTTCATGCGACGCAAACCTACGTGTGAGCCTGGTTTATAAATAAACAACAGAACGAATTTATTGAATATTTTGTTCTTCAACGCTGAAGGTTGATCATTCACAAATCGACCTATGAGAAAGTTCAAAGAAGTGAAGGGAGTAGTCGGAGCATGGAATTTGACGAAAAAGGACTGGATGGCTGTTGATCAGTGGCAGACAAGCCTAAATTGATGAATGACTTGTAAGCTTGTAATATTTGTTTAAGTGTAGATGACACTTTCAGGCTAGACTGCTTTGAATTTCGATTCAAGGTTCCAGATCAAGTAATTTTGAAATAATTCCCAAATCATCATAGAGCCTTAAAAGTTATTTTCAAAAGTGTTCAACGTGACGTATTCAGTTTTAGAGTTGGTAAAGAAATTACTTCCTGCTTCGTATGTCGGGGCTGGAATAGTAACGATACTTTCAAAGACCTTTGGTGATAAAGGTAATTATGTGGATTGAATTCTGCTTAGTTTAGTTTTATAAGGATCCTTTTACACGTGCATATTAGATAGCTTTATTTTCATTAGCGGTTCATGTGAATCGAGTATAGTTGCAGAAAATGAAAACCACGTACTTTGAGATTACATTTATTCAATCCATTCTTGGCTGGCGTGATTGTTCCAAAGGGTATTATGTGAAATTACCAGCTTATTCTGGTATCAAAGTTGAAACTTTGCTTAAAGCATTCAGAATAAAGGGCAAATCCATTTAGGTACATATTTATCAGTGTTCCATTTACTGTTACTAAGAATAGGGAAAGATGTTTTATCAATGAGGAAATGAAAGTTTGTATGATGACGATCAATCAATTCTCGTTTTTGGAATGGACAGATTATTGGGTCAATACACCATCATTCATTCATATGTTTGGGTTGTGCTCAAAAATCCAGGCACTTGAAATAAACCTTTGTATCATTTCTAATCCTGTCTTCTATACAGACCACAAGTTTGACTGGGGGAATTTTTAGTAGTTGTAATGGTTGTATTATTTCCTTTCCAAGGTGCTTCCGTCTGAGTCCTTGTAAGTTCTCACAGAAGCAGAGTATGTGAGTAGATGTTTCATCATCAAGTTCACATTTTCTGCACATAGATTCACTAACTTTGCCCATTTTGTGCAGATGTTTCCTCAGTGTGCAGTGTCCAGTCACCAGATCGGTCAATGTCTTTAAATGTCTCTTACCCAGTTTCAATAGCCTGGTTGGGAGTTCCTTCACTAAACGTCCATTTGAATTGGTGTTCCTTTACTAGCCAGTCCCGAAATTTAACTTTTAAACAATTCTTTCTGATTCCACAGAACAGTTTCAGCACTACGAAATATCCTTTAGAGCCTTCTTTAGCTGTGATACCGGATATTGAAAAATTTGTATATGGACGAATACCTTTCTTTGAACCTTCATTTACTCCAAAGTAGTTGTCGTGCTACAATATTGTGGAAAAGTTTTAGTTTGTGAATAAACACAGTTACTTTTCCATAAGTTGAAGTCAGGCAACGTAACTCTGTCCGTTTTGCAACCTCAGTTATACTCGGATCCAGTGTCAGTAAAAAATTGCCTCCAAAAAGTGCAATACCTGCAAAAGTCTTGCTGCCCGACCAAAAGTCTGCAATATCAAGATAGGACTCTGCAACAATCAGACCAAGACAATTATTACGCTGCAAGACCAAGACCAAGACTAACCTGGTATTGGTGTTGCATTTGCCTAACTTTAACTTTTTAAATGTTTCTTTTTGACCTTTAGGTAACTTTTGTCATTGACTTAGACAGGGTTGATTATACTTGTTGATGTGGCTAATTCGCCTATTCCACTGAGACCTTCTCAGATCTCCCTCATAGAAAGTTTGAACGTTTGAAGTTAGTGATGAATGTCAAAAGAAAGTTGTCGATTCTAATTATTCAATCTGTTGTACGTTTTATCGATGGAATACGACCACGCTACATGTAATTCGAGATTCAAATAACAACCGTCACGTCCGTAACTGTGAATTTGGGTTCTCACAATTCAAATAATGTCCAGAATTGTCACCAAACAACGTTTTTTACACAAAAGATTCCCTAAATTTTTGTCAAATTTCTTCCAGGTTTAACCAAACTTTATTCAATGCATATAAACCAAGGCAGCATTAAAGGCGTTTAACTACTTTAACAAGTTCAGTTAAATGGATTAGAGGTCGTTGCACCTACATACTAGTTAATTCATCCAGGTTTATATTTTCAAACGAGTTTAGGTTCTGTGGGCTACTAGCATTGAAACGGATAAACAATAACGTGCAACACAAAATTCACATTTAAACAAGGTTTTAGCTTAAACTTGGTTCAAGTCGGTGCGGCAGGCCTTAAATACTATAAACGGTGCATAAGGGTATAATTGTCAGAGTGACACCTATAGAAGATTCAAATAAACAAAAGCTACTTTGACACTCCAGTCAGCGGACAAAAAATGACCGTTTTCTCCCCCACAGTCTCGTGGCGCTGCAATCGGGTAAACACTAAACTCCTCCTTGCGGCTGAAATGATTTTAATGAAATTTTGCATAAGGAGGTTTTTTTGTCTTTTGACCGTTTGAAATTAAATTTTAATTAAAATTTCAATTTACTTCAATCTAGTTTATATTTTTTTCTTTGGTTAAAATTCCACCTAATATATTATGTAGTTCGGAAGTATTCAACAAATAAATTAACGATTTTCGTACTATTCCTACCCGATTAATATTGAATGTTATCTAACTTGGCGCTGTTCCAGCACCGTGTTTTTGTCTAATTTATAGTTCCATAAGAGGCTGAGTTACAGCAAGTTTTCTGCTTCCACTGACCACGTAACAATGTATTTTTATAGTTTATAGGGAAACTTACCTCAGTGACAAAGGTTTTTGATTTATTTAAGTATGGTTAACATCTGGCAAAATTTCACATCATCGTTTTCTGAAATAGTTATGAAGACTATAAACTGAAATTATTTTGGGTTTGTCACATGACGTTCTTATTTTTTATCGGATTTCATGTCGCTGATTTAATGTAATTTCCTTTAGTGGCCTATCAAAGCTAATAATTCAACCTTAACCCAATCTTGACTCTAGAATGTCCCTTCAATCACCGTGTTGTCAGTCCCCTATGACGAATTATGTGTCATGTCTCACCTTTCACCTTGTGAATTACATCATTCTATACCAAAACGTATGAAATATTTTATGTTACTATTTGCCCATTTCTTCCTTTGTTACATTGGAGCTGATACTTCAAAAACGTTCCGGCCTCCAAAAGGGTGAAGCATGTTACCCAACTGGTAAACTATAGCAGACATTATCTACATTTTTCAACAGGCCTCCTGACACGCCACTGTCGTTTGAACCATCATATGGTAACACTGGACTTTTTGAAGATCTGACGTGTCTGGAAGATGATGAAACAGCAGAGCATTTACTTTGTACCTGCCCGCCACTGCCCGAATCAGGATTTTCTGACATGTGTGAGTGAGCCACAAACCCAATCTAACACACGTTTTTCCATAACTAGGTTCCCATTCTCCCGCACCTCTTATGTGGAAACAAAAACTTATATTAAATATCCACATTTTTTTAATATATATATATATATATATATATATGTATATATATATAGGAAATAGTTCGTTGCCGATACTAGTTAGGTCTAACTATTATTGTGGGGGATGCGGCAATGTGAATAAGTGAACTCTTTTTAGTTTGTTCTGAGAGTTAACACGTTCGCGGATATAACGGCTATGGCCGTCACATTTTTGTTACTCTTGTGGGAAATGACGGTCCAAGCCGTCCTGCAAGTTTGCTCTAATGAACGAACGAACGAACGGCTCGTCGTATATCCCGCGATTAGATATGAAAACTAGAATATACTGTCCTGACAGGGAGCAGGGTAAATCATGAAAATGTCCTATTTATACGATAATTTTTCGAACACGTGGCTAATTTTTGCAGGTCTGCTCTCGTTTTGTTTTGACGCATATAACCGTCGATATTTGTATTGTAGTTCCATCAGTCACACTTGAAGTGTTGCAGTGAGTGCATCTCTTGTTTTTTGCTGTGTGAAAACTATAAACTGAACGTAAGTTATTGTATTTTTATTGCATATTTTACAAATATAAACAATATAATTATGTGTTGGCATTTTATGTCAATCTAACCAGATTCTAGGATTCTTGCAAATGATATGAAAGATGTATTTTGTAATAAAAATACTTAGTTATATATTGTATAACGTTTACTTCAATATAATTTCCAGGCGATGTCGTACGAAGAAGAGCAAAGACCCTGCAAGAATTGCAGGATCTTTACTATGAGGCGTTTCGTGTTAGATTTGTGCGTTTGGAATTCCTTTTTTATTTATAAAAAATTTCATCCGAAGGAAACATTTCTGGAATACAGAGATCATATTATAGAAGATTTGCTTCAACTTCCCCCTAACACAACTAATGAAAAAGACCTGGTGATTAAAAGCAGAGGTGGTCGTCCCAAAGTGCTGAGTAATACTGAGCCAGAACCTTCTGCTCAAAACGTAACACCGCAGCATTTTCCAGGAAAGATACCTGCTCCAGCAGACTATAAAAGAAAAAACATACTTTCTGCGATGTAGGCAATGCTCTAAGAAAAACATAAGAAAGGAAACCTCATTCAGGTGCAAGGAATGTCATGATAAACCAGCGTTGTGTCCCACGTGCTTTGAAGACTTTCATTCATGTATTTTTCAAAGTACTTCTTAGTTACTATTCTTTTTATTCCAGTTTATATTTGTTTTTCTGTACTAACTTAAAAATCTGTTATTATCAGTGGAGCAGTAAAGCTTGCTTATATTTAGGTATCTACCTCAAGAGTGGTTGT
This sequence comes from Lochmaea crataegi, assembly GCA_947563755.1. Taxonomy (NCBI): domain Eukaryota; kingdom Metazoa; phylum Arthropoda; class Insecta; order Coleoptera; family Chrysomelidae; genus Lochmaea; species Lochmaea crataegi. Next base: position 14,471,485 of record OX387435.1, read on the forward strand.
ACATCAAAATAGTGCACAAGGTCAGTGAAATATATTATTGGTACCAATAACTAAATGCAAACAGTTTAAGATGTACATTTAAAAAGTATTTTCACTTTTTCAATCCACGATATTATAAATCTATAGACTAAACTTATTTAAAAATATTACAGAAATCCTTTGTATTTTAGGTTAAAATTTTGTTTCAGTTCAAATTTTTTATTGCACATTCAAAAACTATTTTATACCATCCATGTAATCTTTTATATCTAAATGCTTCAAATCTCCTTTAATTAAATTGTTATAGTTCAGTATTTTTATTTTATTGAAATAAAACATTTCAATAACCTTACATGGTACACGCTGTTAAACACTCTTGTAAGTAAAGAAATTGCCCAACCCACCAACAAGATTCTTCATAGGAGACAGGGGCGTATTGAGATTTATTGACAAAATAATTTGAAATTAAAATTAGTAAACAAAACATAAAATTCATAATATATTTTATTACAAAAAATTTAAAAAAACATTTCTCTATAATTACAATAGTTAATTCCTTAAAAAAAATTTAAAGACTAAAGGTTGTTTTATAATGTATTCACATTCGTAACTAAATAATAAACCAAAATAAAATCATTCTATATTTGATTGGCGCCAGAACTCAAAGAGAGCCGGAGTTTCATGTTCCCGGTTAATTTTGAGCTAGCTTAAAAAGGGTGAGTTTAAAGGTTTTGAATGATCAAATTATAATAAATTGATTCCATAGTGAGTGGCTCTGATATAAGGGCTATATATAAAAAACACATCATAACAGTATATAGTGTTGCAGAAATCGTCGTCACGCTTTCCATTAGCTATATGTATACTGTGTATATATGTGTACTTTTTTTGGAAAAAATTCCATTTACGATGAGCTTATGATAAAATTTTTAAAAGGGATTTACTTATTGGTGTTTTCACTTCTGTCGGTGGTCCAATGACTGGACTCTACGTTTTTTTTTTCAAACTTCACTGAAAAACAATGCGACCAAAGACCGTTATTATTCACCTAACCGGTACAAATGGAAAAAAATTCACTTTAACGGGAGTACAATACCTGATCATTAGATCGGAAGGTATATTTTTAAAAATATAATATAATAATTATTACTTCTGTCATTCTGACGATGATATGTCAATATCGAAATAATTATCAATAAGTACCTTAGAATTTTCATAATTTTTTCATTAAATAGTGGAGTTAATTAGAAACAGTTAGTTCCATTCATAAGAGTAATATGAGTAGACTCCACAAAGTAAGGGCCCAAATAGTATATTCAATTAAATAATTATGGTCAGCATTAGCGATTTTACACAATTTCATGTTCCATAGGAGAACCTTTTAACATGTTGACAATTGGCACTTGCTGGATCGCAGCTATATTCGTACGAAAACAACGATTTACAATTCACCCCAATGTCACTGTTCCGAAACTGTGTTAATATTGACTTCTGCTGTCATTGAAGCGATTTTTTATTTTTATGGAAAATAATTGAAAACCCGTGCCACTTGGAAGTAAATTTAACGAATGTGCGACCCCTAAATGACTTTGTTATTCTTAAATATATTTATTTTTCGGTTAATTGAGTAATTGAATATTTTAAAAATGGGAGTTTAATTTATATTAATTTTTCAAATGAAACTAACTGTTTCTAATTAAATTAATTACACTATTTAATGAAAATCCTGAACTTTTATTGATTATTTCTTTCGACTATTAAATACCAGTCATCAACCAATCATAATTTTGTTTCCTGTTTGACAAGACCAATCAACACGCTCTATTAGCGACTATTTACTTGGTGCACAATAGTCACCGACTATTCAGCATGATACTCATACCACCGTACACTAACTAACGACAAGTAAATTCATTTGCGTCAGAACGTTTAAAATTTTTGGTACATCGTTTCTCTGGCGCCGTACTCCCCGTTATCACCGCGCTACCCCTGTACTCAACACTTTCTCGATTTGAACTCACCAGAACTCAGCGGGGTGAGGAAAGTGAAAAGTTTATTTTACTGAATGATTGTACTGCAAGTACATCTCTTGAAGGAGAACAGGAGGATACTGTCCAAGGTAGTCCCATTGAAGGGGAAGAACATGAAAATAATTCTTCATCTTGGGTCTACAATGAAACCATAGCATTATTAACAGCTTATTAGAATCACAAAGAGAACTTCAATGTTGTCAATAAACGAAAGTTTGTCTGGCAAAAAATGTCCGATGAACTTTTGATCAATAACTGCCAAAAAACTGCTTTACAGTGTGAAGTGAATTGGAGAAACTTGGTCAGGACTTATAAGAATATTAAAGATATGAAGAACAGTACAGGTAGAGGAGGTAGTAAGTTCAAATTTTTTGAAAAAATTGATGAAATAATGAGAGATAAGCCATCAACTTCATGTACCCATACATTCAGCAGTCTATCGTCAAATGCGGTATCAAATATTAACAGTCAGTCTGATAATATTAAAAAGTGTTAATCCCTAAGTGAAACTGTTCAATCTCAAAGGAATTGTGACAGTAATAATACATTAGGTGTATAATCACCATCCCAGGATATTAAATGCGGTAACAAAATTAAAAAAAGGAAAACAACTGACGAGCATTTGAAGAAAAAACATAAAGAACTTTTAGATATCAAGATCAGTTACTTCAAAAAAAAAAGAAGGGAGATTTAAAAGAAGGGAGATTTGAAACAAGGGAAAAAAGAAAATAACAAAATTTTAAGATAAAAGAGCAATTGGTGGAAATGGAACAAAAACGCATAAATTTACTCGGAAAATATTTGGGCAGTTCCTCTAATAAATAAATACTAATATGTGATTTAACAGTTAATTAATCTATGATTAATAATTATGTTCCTAGAAAGAAATATTTGTTATTTTTTGTTTGATGATTAAAAATAAATGTTCTTATGTATTGTGGAGAGGAAAATTCATTTTTTTGTTCCCATTTGCATTATATGTTTTGTTAATGTGTATTAAAATACTTACATTTAATTTTTTCGAAGTATTTTTAATGAATTTATTTTGAAGTACATATTTATTTAACTCTATATCTTTAACATCAAGAACAGTTGAGAGATTTTATTGAAAGCTAAAAGATCTATTAGTTATGATTTTTATGTTCGAATGAAAAGAAATCCTACTGTTGAAAAATTAAAATATTTTCGAGGAAGCATAGCAATGATTGAATAAATTTGAATACATCTAAGTAGTTATATAAATGAACAATTTTTCTAACTTTCAGAAAAACGATTTTATTATGTTCAACTGTGACAGTACTTAAAATAAAATATCCTAAATTTAATTGTATAAATTTCTGAATAGTTCATCTCTTCTTGTTAATCCTTGAATCTCTCCAAGGACATCTTCCTCGTCCATCTGTTGACAATCATAACCTGTAATTGTATAGTCTTCCCAACTTATTTATAAATTATGGAGCACAACAGCAGCAACCACCGCATTTACAATAAATGTAATGAGAATGAGGTCAAACATCTAAATCTTCCTTTTAAAAGACCAAATGCATGTTCTACCACAACTCTTTTCTTTTATAAGCGTACATTAGAGTTTTTTTGAATATTTGACAAATTTAGATTGTCTTTAAATGGAGGGACTAGCCAGGAAACAGATGCTGTATAAGCAGTATCCGCTAAGAAATAATCAGGTTTTGATTAGTTTCCTTGTTGAAGATAACTAAAAATGGGTGATTTTTTCAGAACTCCTGCATCATGAAGACTTCCTGCTTCGCCAACATAAATATCAATAAACCTTTTTCTGTTATCAACGATACCTTGCAAAATTATACTATGGAATCCTTTTCTATTAAAATAGTCTTCTTGATTTTCTTTTGGCCTATTAATTTAAATATGGCTTCCGTCTATAGCTCCAAGGGTATTAGGAAAACCATTATCAACTTCAAAAGCATAATAATGTCTTTCCGGCAATTTTATAGAATCTTCAGCCATATTTCTTGAATATTGATTACTGTAGAGACAGTGTGATGTCAGGCACTCCGAGTAATATTGAATTTATCTGCAACTTCTCTAAATGTATTGGTATTAGCTAGATAATATAAAGTTATATGAACTGCTTTTGCTTTTCCAATTTCTGGCCATCCTCCACTATGGGATTTTCCCAAGTCAATCAAATCAAACAGTCTATTCATAGAGGATCTACTTAGTCGGAAGTTGCTTGTATAATCTGGATCCGAATATAAGGACACTGTTTTTTCAAAATAGTTCTCAACCCTAGCATGTCTTTCACGGAATTTAAACTCCTCCTCACTGAACGAATCTTCTTCACTACTCGAACTACTACTACTACTACTAGAGCTTAAAAATTGAATGGAGTTTACAAGGGAATCTAATATTAATTTTCTTCCCATTTCGTTAGTTTTTCTTGTCCTACACAGCGTAACTCAATAAATAAATAAAAAATAAATAACCTCCGAATGACAAAACGACATGTTATCTGTGGAAATAACCTCACGGAAACGTCTTTAAGGCTATGATGAAAATGAGCGCGTTCTTTTGGGCATTCGGGAATGAATGTCTTTTGATTGCAAAATCACTTCCACTTCAATCACATGAGTTCCATCAGTTGAATCAGTACAAAAGAACATAGCTAATGTCACATACTATAATTGTGTCTTCAATTTCAATTGATAAATTATAAAGCTGGTGCTGAAAGGTGAATCAAATTTTAATAAAAATTACCATTAAAAATTATCTGATTTCGTAAAAATATTTAAGATGTTCCAAGAGTTTTCCATTTTGATCTATACATTTTTGCAACCTGAACAAAAGTGATCAAAAGAATTGCGTAACATTTCCGGGGTAATTTCTTGAAATGTTCGGACAATGTTTCCTCGCAGTTGTTCCAGAGTCTCTGGAATAGAATTTTAACATATATCTTTGATAAAAAAGCATAAAAAACGGTCTGGAGTCGTCAAGTCAAAGCATACGCCTCTAGATGTCTAAATAACAGCCTATCATCAAAAATCAAATAACTTATTCATTTATCACCTAAACTTCAACAAACTATAATTTTTCAGAAAGGGGAAGAGTTCAACTTTCAGATAGAATAAAAATATATAAAAAAATAGACGATATTTGCATTTAAAAACACAATTTTTTAAAAACACCCTATATAAGGTTTCAGTAATTAAACATTTATACTGAAAAAACTTTATATAAAAAGAAATTGTTCATCGAAAACCACACCTCCCTATCGTTTCTGAGTTCCGAGATTTTTGCAGTTAAAATGGGTCAGAAACTTCTGGGACACCCAGTATTAAAGCTAATGTATTATTAGCCCTATGGGGATATCCTGGATATCTTTCTGCCTTCAGATTTTGGAACAAGAGTAGTAAAGTACCATTATTTCCATCAATAATTGTTGAAAATGTTATTCAGGAAAGAAGTAGTTAGTATTGAAAAATACATCCAGTGAACATGGATTTTTTTACCATTATTTTTTAAATGGTGACGAAAAATAAACTTTGCTAAATCGATAAATAGACAACGTCCTGTATACAACGGTTTATTCAAAATGTCTGAAATATCACCAATTACACATTTATTGTAGACCGTCGTATACAGGATGTTCTCTATTTTCCGCTTTAGTACTCTTTTGATGTAAAACATCTATTGGCGCGCCTTTGCAGTAAAATCGGCTGGTCCCAAAGAAAAAAATTTTCCTCAGAAATTTCTTTTGAAATAGTTGTTCGTCCTGGGACGAGAATCCCAAAAAACCACCCCTCACACCTAAATTCCACCCCCCTCAAAAAATCTTGGAACTGTTTGTTTCGGGTATTTGGCGACCCGGGAAGCATTCATGGGAATTTTCAGATTTTCGCACCTCCTTCAATCATTTTCCTTGCAATTATCGATAAATTAACAAAAATGATCTGTTTTAAAACGTAATAATAATTGCATTAAACTATGATATTTAGAACCCCAAAATATATAGCCATAAAATTCTACCTTAAAAGTGTTTTGGCGAAATGTTTTGGAGAAGTGATTAAATGATTTATTTTTGGCGACAACGCACGAGGTTTTCTTTATAAATCCTTATTAATTATAAGTTTTTTTATTAACTTGAATGTTTTCCATCTGCCGGGCATCACGTGATGGCAAACTTTTTTTTTCTCGAAAAAATTGTTTAGTTGCCTTAGAAAATAATTCACTATTTTTTTGAACCATGCAGCTATCCATTCAATAGCCCATAATATCATTACTGCTCAACAATGGTTGAATTTGTCTTCGAAATACGAATTCGAAAATGTGATATCCGGTTATCCCATTAACAAAAATATGTTGGGTTCATTATAAAAACAAGCATTGGTTTCGACTGATTTTAGCTTCTAAACTTCATACTCGTCATGTAAACAGCTTTCGAGATATTGCACTGTCGAAACATCGTAAAACAACCTATATAGTTTGGCAAACATTACTGAAGCTGTCAAAGGAATGCGGTCGAAAACATTCGATATTGCCACGTTCAACTATGAAAAAGCTAAGGTGCTAAGTATGTAGTGATAACAATTAGAAAATGGACTTTTTATTATTAACAATATGCCAATAATGATTAAACGTTAGTTCTTCAATGTGCTTGTTTCATTGGATTTTGTCTATTTACATATTTTTTCAATTTCTGAATATTAAAAGATGAACACTTTTCCAAATATGTTATGGGTTTCCTTCAAGCCGGCAACGTCGTCCGAAAATCATAATTACCACGCCCTCCTACTAACTCAATTGGTGAATATTCATCGACCCTCCGTTGCTAGGTAACCACCTGACTTCCTATTGGCAAGCGCGTGCGTGTGTTCTTCCCTCTGACTTCGACAATTGATTGACATTGATTATCCAGTGGCGTTTATAATGTCAGTATTTACCTTCGTATTTTCAGTTTTACTTGGTATCTTATTATTTCGTATCCATATTGAATTCAAGTACGATTTTTAACATTATTTGTTTTTAACAAATAGGTACCGTGTTTTGAAAAATACCTCACCTTTAAAGCAAAGCATAAATCAGTTTCTATATATAATTATTATATAAAGATAATTATTATTTTCAATACTTTTATAAAATGTTTCCTCGCCCCTTACCGATGCCCCGTAGCTTCAGCTACACTTGCCAAACTATATATATTTCGTTAAAATACATATTTCCAATGTATACCAATAAATTAACGTGAAATTAATAGAGAACTCACCTTTTATTTCGATAGTTCCGTTGTGAACCAAATTGTAGTAAAATTGTTCGATAGAATCGAAAACTAATGTCTCCAGCCTATTGTTACTCAAATCCAAATTTACGAGAGTAAAAACACTTGCAAAAAGTCCAGCAGGGAATCGAGTAAGCCGATTGTTTCCTAAACTGAGAGTTTTCAGAAAACGGAGGCCATCGAATGCTCTATTAGAGATGAATTCAATGTAGTTGTCATCTAAGTAGAGCTCCTGAAAATGAGAGTACATACGTTAATACAATTTGGGAAAGTGCTATAGGAAGAGACAAATAACTACGTCAAATAAAACTTCATTATTCTCCGTACAATCAGCATACTAGAAAAGTAAGCAGACATAATTATATTATTCTGATGCCAACATGAACAATATCAAAGTTTACTTATGTCGTATTATTTAACAGTAATAATCCTCCAATGACTTCAATTTTTTGTGGTTCCTCAATATGTGTCCTTTTAAACTTATTATACAGCGCTGCTGAAAAGTCTCGCGCCCAGGGATTATCTTTGAAACGGATAAAGGGAGAGTTATGAAACTCTAGTACGAAGAATGAGACGTTATTATGCATATTTTAGAGCAAATGTCAAATGTTTTAGACGTCAGCGCTTAGCGAACGGCCGCAATCTTAAATTTTTTGGAATAGCAACCTAGGTGACGTATCACAAAGAAGCTTTTTTTTCTCTTTCCAAAAATAATATGTCTTATAAAATATCAATTTTATTTTTTCAAATATATGACCTTATAGCTTTTTAAAATTAAACAAAAAACAACAGAAGGCATTAACAACGTCAATCACATCATTATTCATGTACAAATTGTCAAAACTGATACTAATTTCAAATTAGCATGGAGTTTAAAAGTAAATTAAGAATAACGGCACATTTAGGGAAGAAACAAAGAATCGAAATCTTAATGTTAGTTGGATATGGTGATTGCAAACCATGAAGAAGCAGCTCATCTTTTTTACGATTCAAATCCTGAATAAGTAGATCTACAGTGACGAAATTGATGAAGAAATTTAATTAAACTGGTAGTGTAAAGGATATTTCAAGGTCTGGTAGACCGAAGAGTGCAACTAATGGAGATAAAACTCTGGATGTTCAAGACAACTTTGAAGTGTATTAGCAAGAAATCATGGTATTTGTAGACAATCTATAAGTACAAACTATGCATAAAAATAACTAAGGTGAGGATGATTTGATAGACTATTACAATTTTGTGAAACACTTACAGAGAAAATTATGATGCAAAACAATTTCTTAGATTTTTTGGTATTCAGTGATGAAGCAATATTTTGCTTGCACGGTTCTGTTAATAGACATAATTGCCGGTACTGTGTTGTATTAAACTGTCAAAGATATCGTAGAGAAGAGATTTGAATATAAATCAATTAATAATACTTTATTTATTCGTTTAATTATACTAACAAAATTCAAAAAAGATGTATGAATAGTGCTGTTCACAATACATCGTTTTACAGATTCTGAACAGTTCTACAGTTCTGAAACTACCAGTGTTGTATCATTTGATGCATAAATTCACCCCTTCTAATAAGAATATAATAAGTTCTGTATGGTACTGCTGCATTGTTGGTCTCAATTCAAGTAAAATTTGGGTTCCTCTCGAGATGCATATCAGCATTGGATAATGTCAACGAGTTCTGGAAAGTATTACTTTGAATGTCAAAATTAGAAATCATTGTGTAGCTAATTGTGGAAAATATTGACATCTGAATATTGTGAATTACTTTTGTATTACTACATAAGTTGTGGAAGATGTAACTGACAATTAAGATTTTTTGGTTATGGGCTACTTTGAAACCAGAAGAGATGGAATTCATGATCTCCCACATCCTCCATTTTTGTAAATTGGTAACTGAATCGCGGTTCTCTTCGATTCCAGGATGTGGTATTTCTTCATCAATAAAATGTTACCTTTGTTAAGATTATCGGCTGTTTTCTCTTTGGCGTCTCGCTCAACCAAACATTATTAGCGTTCAGTAATACTTCGCATTCAAGAGAACTAGTTGTGCTTTTGTCCGCATATAGATTGAGGCGTTCTGGTTATTTTCCATAGGTAGTCCGTTTTTATTTTTGAATATTATGTGCTCTGAAAATGGGTGATGAAGACTATTATATGGGAACCGGATCAGTCCAAATCTAAAAGACCGAAAACAGTGATTAAATATGCTAAAACTCTCACTCGTGATGAAATGGAACATTTATTGATGTGAAGCGACGCGACGCTCCGCCACGCTTATGTTCTAAACATAGTCCATACGTAGCAGTGTGTGCGATGGGGGCAACGCGACTGTGCACAAACTCTCTTGCCGCACTGAGCTCGCACACCTATAGGTGTGAAAAATTGTCAAAAATGGTCAATAATTGTCAAAAGCTATCAAAAATTGTCAACATTTTGAAAAAATGGTTAATAATTGCTAAATATGTTGAAAATTTTGAAAATTGTCAAAAATTTTGAAATATGGTCAATAAATGTCAAAAATTGTAAAAAACTGTAAAAAATGTCAATATTTGTAAAAATTTTGGAAAAATCGTCAATAATTGTCTACAATTTTGAAAAATGGTTCAATTTTTTGAAAAATTGTCAAAAATTGTTGAAATTTTGAAAAATGGTCTAAGATTGTTAAACATTTAAAACAAACTGATTGTCAAAATTTTTGAAAAATTGTCAATAGTTAAAATTTTGAAAAATGGTCAAAAATAGTCAAAATTTTTAAAAAATGGTCAATAATTATAAAAAACTGTCAAAAATAGTCAATAATTGATGAAAATTGTCAAAATTTTTGAAATATGGTCAAAAATGATCAATAATTGTTAGAACCTGTCAAGATTGCTCAAAAATTGTCAAACACTGTCAAAAATTGTTGAATATTTTAAAAAATGGTCAAACATAGTCAATAATTGTAAAATTTTGAAGAATGGTCAAAACTTCTCAAAATTTTGAAAAACCGGTTATTAATTGCCAAATGTCTTGAAATTTTTGAAAAATTGTGAAAAATTTTGAAATATGGGCAATAATTGTCAAAAATTGTGAAAAATGGTCAATATTTGTGAAAATTTTGGAAAAATGCTCAATAATTGTCAAAATTTTTGAAAAATCGTAAAAAATGGTCCAATAAGAAAAAAAAGTATCACAATATTCCGAGGGACGCGAACCTTACCGAATCCGTCTTAGATTCTGACAATTTAAAATAATGATTGTAATCACACGCAATACACTTTCTTTCTCTCTCTTCCATCTTTCTCTCCCGTTTTCCTCTCTCTTCCATATCTCACTTTTTTAATCTGTTCTTTTATGCATATAACTTATACAAAACAATTTCGATGTTTCACATCTGCCAGGCGTCCCGTGACGGCTCACGCATTTTATATAATTCAGACTCTGAAAGTGAGGACGGCCATATTGAATCCGAAAGTGACTTTATGGTGTCCGAGTCTAAGGGAGATGATGATCATGGTAGATTTGTTTTATTTATACCTATTTACACATATTTACGAAATGTTTCGCATCAATTTTAGTACCTGGTCAAGAAACCGAGCAGCAAGAAAACTATGAAAGAGAGGCAGACGGAAATTGGCATGAGGCAGTTTTGAAAGAAAATAAATTTTTTGTAGAGCCTCCACAGAGTAGTCATCCATACGATTCTTTTCGGCTTTTATTGGATGATCAACTCTTAGAAAAAACTGTCACAGAAACAAATAATTATGCTGTTGAGCTATTTCTCTCTGAAGAATCACTCTTCTACGTTCCAGAATTTCTGATTGGACAGACATAACTATTGATGAACTATTAATATTTATTGGATTACTTTTTCATACAGGATCAATTCAACTGAACCGCATCAGGACTACTGGAAAACTCACCAGCTGTTCAAAATGAAATGTTTTCCTGAAAATATGAAACGCGATTGATTTTTGAATATTATGAGATGTCTTCACTTCACAAAAAATCCTGAATCTAATGAACAGCCACCTCAAGATCGCTTGTTCAAAATTCGACCTATTTCAGATCATTCCAACAACAAAATGTGTGAAGTTTATTACCCTAGCAAAAATTCATTTTTAGACGAATCCATGATGCTATGGAGAGGGAGATTGATATTTAGACAATATATTGCCAACAAGCGCCACGAATATGGCATTAAATTATACATGCTTACAGGTACAAGCGGTTTAGTCCTGAATACACTTATTTTGACGAATTGGGAGGAAAAGGTCACGCTAAGAAAGTTGTATCACATTTACAAGAAAAAAAGATTAATCAGGGACATTATGTGTTTATGGATAACTATTACAATAGTTTTGATTTAACCAAAACCTTGTTAGAAAAAAATACATTTTGCACAGGTACACTAAGAAGTGATAGGAAAGGTGCTCTCAAGGAAATCGTACAAGCTAAATTATAAAAGGGGTGACTAAGACGGGCTATTCCAATGGTGTTATGATAAGAAAATGGAGAGACAGAATGGATGTAACTTACATTTCTTCAGGATTTCCTAACTTAATGACTGAGGTGCAGAACAAACGGGGGGATATCAAAGAAAAACCACTTTCCATAGTGGAATATATTAAAAATATGGGGGGCATCGATAGACAAGATCAACTCATGTCGTACTATCCACGCCAGCGAAAAACTCTTTTTTGGTTCAAAAAACTAGGAATTCACCTATTTCAGTGATACCTTATGAATTCGCATTTTCTTTTCAATCAATTTTCGGGAAAGAAAATGAATCTTTATGATTTTCGATTGGCAGTTTTAAAAAAACTTTTGCCACCAGAAAATCAACATCAAGAACTTTACATTAGCGAGCATCTTCCACACAAAATTCGAAAAGCTCAAGGATCCACGAGAGCTCCAAGGAAAAAATGTAGAGTGTGCACAACAAAGAAAATTAGAAAAGCTACATCATAATATGAATGCTTAATATGTCCTGAGAAACCCGGACTGCGCTTAGAACCTTGTTGCAAGATATATCATAGATAAGGCAAATAGTATATAGTTTTTTTGTTAGTATTTTCTATGAGGACTGATTACTTTTTTTTTAATTTTCTCTTCTACATAGTGTCGTTGAACAATAAAATAAATCTTTCCCAGGTTTCAATCTTTAATTTTTCATCACTGTAAATAGTTATACTAGGACGCGTATGGGCATCTCCCGCAAATGATATGAATTTTCTTCCCATGTGCGGAAGACGTCAGAAGGAGTCCAATCACGTGACACATTTTTTTTATTAATATGCATTATTAGTAATGTAAAAATAATTTCAAAAATTATTTTACTTATATATTCATAAAAAAAGTGGTTCGCACATACTATCAGAACTGAATATACGCACCGCATTGAATGTGTTAAGAGAGAACTCCATTTTAAGCATAGATCAAAAAATTTCATAACAAAATCAGTTAAAAAGTAAACGTTAACGTTCACCTAATTAGGTATCAGCCTTTCACGCGAAACAGTCCCATTAAGTCCGAATATAATCCGAATGCTGGTACATTTGTTGCCAACAATGATTTAAGTAATCCTCAATGCATAATCTTCTAATCAATAGTTAAATATAGAGCCCGATACTCTCAATAAGCGACATAATCTTCAATCAAATAGCCGGTCTCTATTGTTTGTTCATTTATTTGAATTCCTATCCCGCTTCCGACATATTAAAGCCATTTTATTCAATCTCTTGAAAACAAATAAGTTTTCAATGAAAATACAACTTCATTTCTAACGATATTGAAAATGACAAGACCCCATTCTTATAATTTTGACCACTCAATATAAACACTTCTCTCTGACGACGACTGTATCGTCAACAATACATTCAGTTAGATTAACTATAGCGAAATTCCACAAAGTGACAGATCATTTTATTTCTTATAGCTACTTGAGAAATCTGATGTTGGCATTTGTGTTACCTTCATAAACTTCATAAGAAGTATACTATCTATCTATAAAATAAAGTTGTAACCCAAATTTCATACTCCTGGGATTTATCTTGGAAAAGTTGATGTAGAACTTCTTATTTTACTTCAGTATTCATGCTTTATTTTACTTTATTCAAGTTTCTAACTTATCCAGCTACAGCTTGAATCTTTGATTATTGAAGTTGGAACGATAGCTAAACGAAGATGATCGGCATTCTATACAAAAGTTTAAACACAAAATAAGGCGGAAAATTTACGAAGTGTTGTGAATTTAGCCATTTAGTTTGAACGAGGTTCAAGACTTAGAATATTGTTATGAAGGGTGTTTGGTTATCAGGTTGGCAACGGAAAAGTTGAGTTGAAGGAAACTTCACCAACGTGAATAAAATATGTAATTTTTGATATTATGGCAAATTCGACAGAGTTAAATTATTCATTGACATATGTATTATTGATAAAGCATGAACAATTTTCTCAATCTTATCTGTTTGCTTACCATCTTTGGAGATTGAATAGTGTCAAAGCTGGAGCAAACTTCTTCCGGAAAATCTAGAGCGCTACACCATTACAGTCCACATAAAATTATTCGGTTCGTCTAATCTTTCAGCCATCAAATTTGATGAGTTAAATTCTGGTGCAACAATTGTTCCATCTTTTTTAAATGTAAATTTTGATATATTATTATCTAGCACCGATATTACTATAATCAAATGTGAGAAAATTTTTTTATTAATTCATAAATTCTGTACAATAATGAAATAATTTTATTTATTCATTTTTCAATAATATTTTCGCTGCTAAAATATTCAATATGCTAATGTTCGAGAGTTGGTCACTATTTTCCATTAGTTTGAGTTTTCTTAAGGCGACAGTACTCTACCTAAGGCATTCATAAGTGCTCACCTGGTTGTGTTATGTTCCACATGAGTATAAGTGATTGTCTTAGTAGTTCTACCAAAGAATAGGGACACCGGGGTTGGATGTGACAGGAGTTGGTTGTTACAAACGCTTTTGCACGCACTGTATAGATGTCAGATGCGTCACGATCATCTCAATAGAACAAGCGTTAGTTATTGTGTATTTAGTATGATTCTAACTTCAAACGGGGCCGATTTTGGTATTTTAGAGGTGTCTTAGTAAATGTTACTGTTTTCAAATATTGTTTTATAAAGTGACTTTAGTTTTAGTTATTACTGTTGCGGTGACAAAATAATAATTCAGGTATGCTCTTTCTTGTGTGAATGAAGTTATTATTCTATCTATAAAAATGTGGGCAGTACTCAGACAATATAACAAAAATGTGCTTCGAGATTGGTTGTGACATTAGTAACGAGGTAAGTTGTGACTGTCACAACCTGTCCCCTTTAGTTGATTGCTAAGTATGAAAATAACCTAACCTAACCAGTCTTATAAATTTATTTTAGAATTAATAGTGAGGACATATAAACGGAAAACCAATCGAGGAAAAACACCCTTGGACGTTTTTGAACGAGCAACCCATGAAGTGTTAGAAAACAAGTCTCTTCGGGTAGTGGCCGTCGATTTCCAAATTAACTACAAGACGTTACAGAGAATTTGTAAAAAAATACAAAAGCGATGTAATGATGGTAATTTTTTTGTTGTGAATTTAGGGGTCTCTGTATTGAAAATATTTCTTTTCTAGGTTTTGAACAACGATTGTGTGTAGGGTAAAAACGAAATCGCCAAGTTTTATCAGATCAAATGGAAAATGAATCAGTAGAATACCTGATTTATCAATCCAAATTATACTTTGGATTATCCACAAAAGAAGTTCGTAGGTTCGTAGGTCCCTAACAACTGGATCAGAGATGAAATGGCCTCTGCTGACTGGCTTACTAGTTTTCTCAAGCGACATAACACGTTAACCCTCAGGACTCCTGAAGCAAGTCTCAGTTTCAATAAGACAAACGTGAACGCTTTCTTTTCTATTTCACAAGAGGTGGTGGATCGTTACAACTTTGAACCTCAGGATATGTACAATGTAGATTAAATGGGCATAACTACTGTGCAGCGGCCAGATATGATTGTTGCTAGAAAATGCATAAAACAAGTGATTTCTGTAACTTCCGCTGAGAGAAGTACCCTGGTAACATCTTGTTTTGCTGTTAGTGCCAGCGGAAATTCAATTTCTCCGATGTTATTTTTCCCAAGAAAAAACTGTGATGTATTTTGGGCATTACATAAAGAATTAAATTCATTGAAATTACCTATTATTAATGAATTCATTTAAGGTATTTATGTTTATAAAAACAATCTATTCAGTTATTTGTTATATCACGTAACTGGATAGTTGACCTAGGGCAGTACGTATATATGCTGATGAAGTAGATAAGCGAACGATTCAGAGTAATTCAGAATTCATAAGACACATTCAGAAACAGTCAGAGACATTCCGATCTATTCACTTACATTTAGTTATGCTGAAATGTAGTTCATCGATATCAGATCTAAAACTATGTTATTCCAGTAACATGATTATCTTAAGTAACACATATGTATAACTAGTGTAAATACTTAAGTATACAATAAAGCTCATCCCAGTGAACACTGTAGTTTCCGTAAGTAGAGTATTCCATCAGGACCCGGGCTTCCACTAGTCCCCGTGGAACTCTGCATTACCGACATACAATACAAAACTACAGTTACTGTTTTGTTAATAACGGCCCCCAGGATGTATTTGATCCGCTAATCCATCAGGTTGGATGACAGAGGACAGTTTATTAATATATTCAAAACACTTCGCCAAGCATGCTAGGGCATCTCAAGATCGTTCTCTTGATATTAGATAAGCATGAGTCTCATCTCTCACTACAAGGCATTTTTTTGTAAAGAAAATGGAGTTGTCGTAATTTCTCTACCACCACACTGCTCGCATAAACTCCAACCGTTAGATCGATCAGTCTATGGGCCCCTTAAAAAAATACATCAACAGTGCTTGCAACTCATGGATGCGCAATCATCCAGGAAAAACCATAACAATATCCATGACATACCCCCTATTGCGAAAGACCCTCTTCCTCTGGCAGCAACACCAAAAAAACATTCAAGCTGGGTTTGCAGCTGCTGGAATTTTTCCTTTCAATAAAAATATCTTTTCCGACGATGAATTTCTTCCTGCAGCCGTTACAGATCGTCCAAAATCAGAAAATGAGTTGAAAGTAGACGTAATAATTACTACAGAAATGCAGAGCACAAGTCAACCCAACTACATTGAAATTCATGTTACCCTTAACAAACACACCACCTATAGCAGATTCATCTCCAGTATCACGCACAGCTTTAGAACCTGAAAATTTACCTGGATGTTCGGGTATCAAAACCTATTTTTCTCCAGAAGATTTAAGACCAACACCAAAGGCTGGTCCACGGGTAGGTTAACGGAAAGGGAGAAAACCTGGCCGATCAGCTATTTGGACAGATACTCCAAATAAGGAGGAATTAGAAAATGCGCAAAAGATGAAAACAGCAAGGGAAGGAAAGAAAAAAGCGAAACAATCCAGTACCGAGAGAAATATCTATAAAGTCAAATCTAAAGCTAAAACTGTTTATCCTAGTAGTAGTTCTGACGACGACAACGAAACTTTTTCTTTAGTTTGTGGTGAACCATACTCCAATTCTTGTTCAAAAGAAAAATGGCTGCAGTGCACCACCTGCTCCAAATGGGCTCATGATGAATATCCATATTTCATCTACATTCACTGCAATACTGACGATGATGTATAGAGGGGTAGGGTTTGTCACAAATAACCCCATGAGTATCACAACCAACCCCAAGTTGGGGCAAATTGTGACATTTGGCGTGATATGTTTTTATTATTAAAAACTACGTTTGTATTGCGTTTAATTTGGTCGTTTTTGTATTTTTTATAGATAAAAGTTTAAATAAAGTACTTAAGTTCAAAAAAAATTATAGCCTTATTCTGCACGTCTTCAAAAAAATATATGTAAAAATTGACACAACCAACCCCGGTGTCCCCCACTTAACAAGAAGCGACGCTTCCGATCATTTTTTGTATGCGCATGTCTGAAAATCGCCATTTTTATAAGAGATACTTGTCATCCTCCACTTTGTCGACCAATTATATCGCCGATATTTTAAAATTTTATCATTTTCTCAGTGTATTTAATCATTTTCTCAGTGCATTTACTAATATATCTGTCAACGACGGTCTCTCAAGTTCGTAAATTTTGGTTACCAAAACATCAAAGAAAATGCATCGGGCTTCGCTTCTTGTTAGTTGGTGTATTCTTTGGTTCTACCAGAATTTTCAATGGTCAGATCTTTTGTTTTCCATCGTTGTTTATTTCTCACAATATCACATTGGTGCCCCCAAAATGGTGCTAGTTCTATTTGCTTTCGCTTTATCTCCTATTGTTGTGGGTCCTGGAACCCACAGTGAGGTGACGATGCTATTCTTGCGTAGTTCAGTGAATTTTTCCAGGCCTTTACATACCATTTCATAACTTATTGTACAGAAACTGTGTTTAAGAGGCTGCTTGACTATCCATCTTAATAATCCTTTTGCTTCTATACATTTCATTATTATTAAACTGGGCACACTTTCCTACGGCATAAGTTTCAAGTTGAAATATACTTTTTCCGAACTTCCAGAGTGGTTGTTTCCCTTTTAGCTTGTTATCAGCTTCCCGCATTATTTATTCTATTCTAATCACATCTTCGACGATCTTACTTGATAATCTTATCAATTTTTATTGTCCGATTCGTTCTTTTTCTAATTTATAAATTGTTTATGATACACTTTTGTTAATGTTGTATTTAATAATTATCGTCAAACGTAGGACACTTTTATGAGTAATGTCTATGTTAACAAATAGGAGTAAAATTTGGTATCTTCGATTTAAACTCATTACCCTTATCTACAAAATATCGCACGCCAGTGTAGTCGACATTTCGTGGAAGGATCTGACAGAATTATTACCCCAGCTCAAAATTATACCTGTGAAGGACCTTTTTGATAGGGATCCAGTGAAAAATTGGCGATTAACAGAGAACGACGCTTTAACTCAATAAACGACTTCTCCTATTATTGTTTATTTCTCTGGCAAGGTGTGATGCCTTTTGGCCCAATATAATAATATAATAATAAATATTTAAAATAAGAATAAAATTCCCTTGATCTTATTTCAACAAAACGTTCGAACATTTCATTATTATATAAATATAAATTAGGAAGGTTATTAAATAGAAAGTCAAGTTCAAGCGTGAAGTAAGGCAAAACAGTAATATGTCTATTTGTTTTATTTGAACTTGACTATTTATATAAATAAGCATTCAATATTCATTATAGGAGAAGTTGGTTTAGAATAAGAACATCTTATATAATAGTCGAATGGTCAGAGATCAGTAATCTTTAACCATAAAATATAAGTATGCTATACGGCTAGGTACGAATGTATATCATTAGCCTTAGTAAGTAGTGTAATGTATTATAGTAAATAAATCAAACATATCCCATTGCTAGAAGTAGTTGTTTCATTCCCTTGAGATGATCCTCCAAGTGACCCGTAACACCACCGATTTAGAGGCCTTTCCACACCCCTAGTGTACCAACGTATCCATTGGAGACGCATCCATTACAAAGGTTCTTTTATTTGTCTTGTGGTGTCATATATCATGGTAAATTGCATTTTTTTGTTTCAGAATGCCAAATAAATATTAACGAAAGACTGATAGGGGTATGAGTAGTGACGAAATTTATGAACTGGCCTTTGAGGAAGTCACATTGAGAGGTAAAAGTCTTCGAAATGCCGCATCTTCTTACAATCTGAACTATATGTCCTTGTTAAAATATATTAAAAAGAAAAAGGCATATGAAGCTAATCAAACAATCGAGACTCCATCTGTTGGTTACGTTAGCTCGACAATTTTTACCGAAGAGGAAGAATATATCTTACGAGAGTATTTTTTTGTTAACATGTGCAGCATCTAATTATGGTCTTACAACAAAAGAGACAAGAAGTTTGGCGTATATATTAGTGAAAAAATACAATAAAAAACTTCCGGCGTCATGGGAAGAAAACAAGAAGGCAGGAGAAGTGTGGCTCAAACTATTTATGCAACGACATCCCATTTTATCTCAAGCCACGAGCTTTAACAAAATGAATGTAGATGCTTTTTTTGACCATTACACAGGTGTCTCAAGTAAACATATACTTGACGCAAAAGATATTTTGAATGTCGATGAGACGGGAATAACTACTGTTCAAAAGCCTTATAGAATAATCGCGCGACGTGGAGAAAAACAGGTCAGTGCGATGACATCGGCGGAAAGGGGTACCTGAGTTACTCTAGCTTTGGCTGGAAATGCTATAGCATACCACCTATGTTCATATTTCCACGTAAAAGATTCCAAGAACATTTCATTCGTGATGGCCCAGTTACTTCAGTAGTAACAGCTAACGAATCTGGATGGATGCAGGAGGACGATTTTCACTTTTTCCTTGAGCATTTCAGAACTCATGTTAGTCCATCAAAAGAGCAAAAAGATCTGTTGCTCCTGGATAATCATGCTTTCCATATGGCTTTGAAAAATAATGGATTTTGCAGAGAAAACGGCATAATTTTGCTTACATTTCCCCCACATTGCACTCACAAGCTCCAAAAAATGGATCGTGCTATATTTGGGCCTCTAAAAAAAGCTATTAATACAGCTTGTGATAGTTGGATGCGCTCAAATGCTGGGAAAGTTATGACCATCTATGATATCCCATCTATCACAAAATCTGCATTTGTCGTGGTGATCACTGCAAAAAATATCAGTGCTGGTTTTTCTGCAACTGGAACATGGCCTGTTAGTACACCTATCTGCGAAGAAGCCGATTTCCTGCCTAGTCAAGTCACTGATCGTATTTTGCCCAATCCAAAAAAGGAGCAATCATTAAGTGTTCCACAAATAAAGGGAAAACCCAGAGGAAAGAACTCTTACCCCAAATCCAACTATAGGTATAGCTGAAAACGATGAAATAGCTATCAGAGAATATAATTTAGGAACAAAAACTCTTACTCTAAATATGTCAACAGATCAAAACATGACATCTTCCAGCAGTCCATCTGGTCTGAGCAATAACACCAACGATCCCGTTGCCTCCACATCTACAGTCCGTAGTACTCTTGCTACTACTACTTCTAATGTGTTCTCGCCAGAGTCACTCAGGCCGTTGCCAAAAGCTCCGCCAAGAAAAAGTAACCAACCGAATAGACGCAAGTTCAAATCTGCTGTGCTTACTGATACACCTACCAAGGATGAAATTGCTGCCATAGAACTAGTCGAAAGATAAAAAATGTTGAAAAACGTGGTTTAAGCGATAAAAAAAGAAACCTAAAAAAATTAGGAAGACTAATAAGAAAATTGATGTTGATGATGAAGAGGATGAAGCCGAAGAAGATGCAGAAAATAATTGATTTTGCTTGTGTTGCCTTGAGACATTTGTCAATAGTAAATCGAAAGAGAAGTGGGTACATTGTCTCGAATGCAAAGGCTGGTTTCACGAAGCTTGCACTGGGGGCGAGCTTCAATACGTGTGCCATAATTGTTTATCCAATTAAATTTTAGTTTTTGACTGAATATTATATGTTATTTTAGTACGTACATGCATACCAAATGATAATTGAAGTACTTCGTTGAATACATAGGTATCACAACTCACCTTGGTATCTGTCACAACTTACCTTGGTATGAGGAGAGTTGTGACACGGGGAATAATTTCTATTTTCGTAAATTTTCTCAAAAACATTAATACTTTAAATAATTTTGATAATTAATTTCTTATGAGTATATATTGAGCTACAATAACTCATACAACTCATAGATATAGAATGTTTCTTGACTGAGATATGTTAATTAAAGTAAAAATTGTCACAACTCTCCTCGGTCTCCATGTTTTCTCCAGAGGAGTGAATAGAAGTGATTTCATCTATGTTTGGTGGCTGACTATCAGAAAAATGGGAAGGATCAATTCATTTTTGTTTTTGAAGTTTATACAAGCGTAATAAGCGATATCTCAATAAATTTTCGCAAGAATGAGACAAAGAACACAAAAGGAAAAAGTAAGAAGGTCAAACAATAGTAGAAAAAATCTTACGAATGGCTTTCTTTGAAGTAATATTACCGGTTATTTTTGTGTTTTATAGGAATAATTCTAGTAGCTTATTGAGTTCTTAAATTTTTTCGTTCTGTCTCTGTTGAAATTCTCAATCAGTAATGCAATTTGTGAATAATGCTTTTTTAAATTTCAACGTTTCGTGTGTATATTTCATGATTCAAATATGATGTATTGGAAGTCTGACGAAAATTCCCGCGGAGCATTTGCATTTGACAAGTGATGGATTTTGCTGTCTCGTTATTTACGTTCCCCAGAATAGCTTGATTTGTTGCTAAGTTGGGTAACGTCATTAATGTAAATTATAAGATGGATTGAATGAAAGGAAAACCATTTGCTGTTATACAACGAACACGACTACGCCATTCGTGAAAAATAACAGTTCTATATCACAGAATCAATCAGAACCATAAATTTTCTTTTATAACTACGCCGGAGGTTGAGTCTAGTGCAGAAAATAGTTTTATATAGATTTAATTTTGTAAAAACTACTGCCTGTTGAAATGAATTTATCTTATTGAAAGACTAGTATTCGTCTTATGGGACTCAAATTGTCACTGCTTTTCTACTGATTTACTAGCTAGTGAAGAACTGCACTTATCTATGAAAGGGTGAATTGAATATAAATCGGGTTTAAGCGATAGACTATCTATTATCGAGCTTTTTATGAAATTTTTTTTTTGCCGAGGGACAAACGGACACTCAGATCGAAACTCACTTATCAGCACCTCATAGGAACAGCGATTGATCATCACCAGCAGATTTTGTTTCTTATGTTTATTTAAAAGTGAGCGCGCCTATCTAACAACATCAGCACAGCACCGACAAGGCGCGTCAACGCCTCAACCACAATACATTTCTCAGAGAGAATATTTTGCGGACGGCGTGCTTGTGGTGTGCTGATCCTTTGTTGACGTCGTACACTCACTTATTAGCACATTTCGGTTAGTACAGTACAATACAACATCTTTGACAATATAAAGTGAAGCCTAGTCGGGAATTACGGCGGTGCTGATCCCGTGTCGATGCGTTAAGTGAACCCATACACAACCGTCAAGTTGACCACTCGGCGGTGCGGTGCCGATGCTTGTCAGGTGCTGTGCTTTTAAGTGAGTTCCGGCCTTTATTCTATCTGCTATATCACTTACATCTTCTGGCCAATAAAAATATTATTTTTGCTTCTATCAGGACAAATTGTAGTTCCTATTTTCAGCGGTCAGTGGCAGCTGAGACTGGTATATCCGTAAGTCGGTTTTTTTATACAGTGCGGATACTAAGCTACCCTACTCCGTTATTTGGGACAAATACGAAAATTT
The DNA here is from genome assembly GCA_947563755.1 of Lochmaea crataegi. Lineage (NCBI taxonomy): Eukaryota > Metazoa > Arthropoda > Insecta > Coleoptera > Chrysomelidae > Lochmaea > Lochmaea crataegi. Next base: position 14,494,168 of record OX387435.1, read on the forward strand.
TTCGAACCCATCGAGGTGTTTAGTACATACAAAAAATTGTCACCCCTTCTACCCCCTCCGATTTTTTAAATAGCTGGGGGTCGTACGATTCTTCGTTGAAAAGGGTTTGAAAAGCAGAACTCAAAAATGTATCACACTTTGCCTTAATATCAATTGTCAGTTTGTTAATAACGATTTATTGATTTAAGATTCACACGTTGCGATATAATAATACAAAAGTAGTGTAAAGTTTTCGTTATTTATTTAAAATAGTTTTCACTTGTGGGATAAAATTATACACACTAGTATGGCTAATCACTATTTATGTATTCAAAGAAACACACACTGTATTAAACTTAATTTATATACACAATTTACTTAATGTCTACTCATTTATTTACACTCGGTATATTAGTTCTAATTTACTTCCACCACTTGTCTATTACACTATTTATCTTCACTGTTCCATCCACTGTTCGATTACTGAGAACTTCTGTAACTGACTGTTCACTGTCCGTTCCCTAATTTCGAACTAACTAACTGTCTACGCACTCAAAAACCCTCGTATATATAGTCCGCATCAGTTCTGGAAAGTTCTAGTACATTACGCTCTCGTCCTATGCACAAACAAAGCGCCTTTTCGATAATGTTCTCGAAAAGAGCGCAGCCACCAAAATTTACAGTCGTGAGACAGGACCGGCTTTGAGTTGGTGACATCGCAACAGTAGTTTTACTGGTTTTGCTTTAATTTGGAACACTCGTTATAACAAGAATTATTTATTTTTAATTCTGGAACGCTATACCGATTTATTTTTTACGAATAAATACTTTTATTATGTTAGAACTTACCGTGGTTAGACACTTTTTTTAATAAATTATTATTGGATAGATGTCAAAAAACCAAGCATTTATCAATAATGGATTGTAAAGAATATTGCAATTTGGTGACTTTGTGTAGTAAGAAACAATCCATGCGAATTCACTCAAGATACTGTTTTCCTGCAAGATAGAGCACCCCCTCATTACGCTGCTCGAGTTCGAAATTTTTTAAATTATTTGTATCTGAGAAGATGGTTTTGGCGTCGTTGATTCATTGAATGGCCACCAAAATCATCTGATCTGACCCGTCTAGATTTTTACCTATGGGGTTACCTTAAATCCAAAGTGTATGTGAGCCATTTGACGACACTTGCTGAACTCCGTCAAAGAATAATCGATAAATGTAATCGGATTGATATAAAGGCACTTTAAAGGGTTGGGTAGGTATCTAAACAAAGGATCTACTTCTGCCTTGGGAATGGAGAACATTTCGAGCATCCCCTGTAGTACATCAAGTTTTATTTGGGATAATTTGTTCAGTTCCTTCAATTTTGAAAATATTATTGTAATACATTATTTTTTGATAACTTTTATTAATTAATTGTTTCATCCAAATTTTGAAAATTATTCATTTTTGAGTTCTGCTTTTCAAACCCTTTCCATGTCCCCCTTGCTATTCAAATGATTTAAGGGGGTAGCTGTCACCTGACAATTTTTGTATGTTATAAAACACTTCGATTAAAATTAAAATCGACGGGTTCGAGGATTTTTCATCTTTGTCTTATATAACGGGGTTTCCTAGGGGGGGGGCTTAATACCCGCACCGTATGTGATTGTTTGCTTAGCACAAAACGACCACGATGCGTTTGGTGTAACTGTCATTCTTGTCATAAAAACTACTTTTTGTTGGCTACACTGACCTTAAACTGAACTCCTCTCTTCATGTAAAACGTCAAAATATACAGTTGACAGTCTGGATAGTGGAAAACTACGTGTTGTTATGAGTTTACCTGTCCAATGAATGATAAACATTAAGGTTGAGAACAATATAGGACTAATGTGCTTCCAACAGTCTCTTCACTACGACCTTGTAGATCAATTGTGTGTGCTCTCATGTTGTGCTAGAGTTCCTTGTCTAGACCTGTCCTTATCACCAGACTCCATATGACTAACCTCAGGTACTCTATATATTGGTAGGGTTGTGGTTTTTCCTCCTCTATCATCCAAAACCTAAGTCTAGTCAGGTCTTTGCAGTAGCACAGTGTGTGCTGAGGTTAACTCTTAGTTTTGGCAAATCCAGCATATATTTGTGTCTGCCAATCCGATGTTGTTCGCGTGTTTGATGAGCCTTATCAGGAACCAACCAGGATTCCTGGCTGTTCGCCTATTCTGACTTAGTAGATACTCCGTGAATTTTGATAAACGCTTTGGCCTGTCTCATGCCAGGAGCCTTGTTCCACTATTCTCGCTTTTCTATCCAAGTATTGCTATTTGTAATTTGCTTCGCTCTCGCTGAACCATAGAAAGGTTCTAGATCAATGGGAGCACACCGTACTCCTTCTTGGGCTAGTGAGGTCTGCCTTTTTATTACCCTTGTAATCTGAGTGCCAGATAAGATACTAACGATAAAGATTACTTGCGTTCATATGTTAAGGGTTGATATTATTTATTTCCACATATTGTGGGCGAAAGTACTTATTTTTCTAACTAGTGCGAAATGATACTTCACGCATGTGTTATGAACAACATTTTTTCACGAGCGGGCGGAAAACGAGAAGAATATCATTCAATTAGACATAGTGTGTGTGTGTGAGGTTGTGATATTGACTGCGGATCCCTACGGTTCCATTAGCCTAATCAATTTCTTGACTTACCATAATTTTACATTCAATTAGACATAGAATAACTAGATACAAACTGACAAATTTATTAGCTGCCTTCTGGTTATTGATGTAATCATTAACAGTTATTACCGCAGTATTTAACAAAATTTCAATAAAATAAAATGCAATAGTTGAAACCTTACGTGCGGTAATGTAATATTTAGCGCGCGAAAGAGTATACTTTACCGCACGCTCGTCGTAGTAGTAGTTTACCTAACTAGTGCGGAAAGTGATACTTTTCCGCACGCAATTGCAGGCAATCGCGTGCGAAAAGTCACATTTCGCACGTGTTAGGTACACTATTTTTTTCACTGGTGTACGGAAAAAACCCAAAAATTAACATACAGAAACATTTATAAAAAAAGTCAGATGTTTATTATTATTTTACATTCATTTGATGAGGCTTATACCAGGGCCATTAAAAAAGTATTGAAACATATATTCCTTTTTATTAAAAATTATATCAGAATTCTAATAAATTTCTTAATTTTTCAGTCATTTTGTAAATAACAACCATACAAATATATATTTTTTCTACGACAACCTCGATAAATGTTCATTTTATAACCGTAACTTCAATCATAAACAAGCACATTTTGTACAGAATTTCATTTTTGCATCGGCTGCTAGGCAAGTTGCTAAGCAACAAATGCGGAATGGAATATTTTGTGTTAGGTCTAGGTTCACTCTAAAATCACGACGACTACCGCTTGTCAAATTATGACGTCCAGCGACAAATTGATGAAATATCAGCAGATCGTTTCTGTCAAAGTTTTAGTAGGTAACGAGTAATTTCATAGTTGTTTTCTATAAAAACTATTGATTAAAATGGAAACTGATAGTGATATTGATTTAGATTGATGATTATTTATGAATCGAAGAAAAGTAAGCTTGACATAGCAAATAAAATTGCAAATGCAATACAGAACATACCATCAAGCATACCAACGAATTTAAAAATGGAAGATCGCGAGAAGCCGTCTATTTCAACGTCGACAAATTATCAATTTCGAAAAGAATTAAGTATTCAGCAATCAATTTCTCCAAATATGATATTCAATAATTGTACATTCAACTTCAATTAGATACATACATACATTTTTATAGGCTTCTATTTCTGTGTACCTATTAGAAATAGCAATTAAGGAAATATTTACATATTTCTTCAATTTATATTTTAATTCTGATAGAAAGCCTATTAGCGGCGAATTTGGAGTAATGAAATATTATCAGTTTATTTCTTTCAAAGTTTTTGCAATGTATGCATGTATTAAACGTGAACGATATGTTGTCATAGAAAAAGTATAGTATGCAACTCGCAGCAAAATGGGCATCATTTTGTGCTCATTGCATAATATACTATTAAATATTCAAATGTCAGTATACTCCCCAAAAACTTTTCTTTTCTTTCTTTTCCGCACTAAGTGAATAGTGCAGAAAGTGACTCTTTCAACACTAAAATGAGTGCGGAAAAGTGGAATAGTTATTTACCTGATTTTATTTTCCAAATACATTAATATTGAATATTTTTCTCACAAAATGATGATTTGTAATTCAAATCATATCCCTGTTATTATATCATTAACAGTTTTTCACCTAAAATAAGTCGAATAAATGCTCTATAGCTCAAGAATTCAATCTATAAAATAACATACAATGCTTGGGTAATATTGTGGATATTAAAATACAACATATCAGGTTATGAATAGCAATGCTGAAGGTTCAATCAGTTACACAATAGACTGCAGGGGTTATTATTTTCCCTCACATTTTATTCCAGTGGGTTTATTGATGAAATACGACCTGAATTAGAGCCAGTCTCATAAAAACAACTTATGAAATGGAATATTTCCATGAGTTAAATTTCAAGATTGAATAATTATTATTGAAATTGGATTTAATGGAATGTTATATAGGAAGTTTCTCGACGAACTAAATAGCTGTATATTGGAAGTACCTCACATGATTTTCAAAAGAGATATTATAACAAGTCCTTGATGAATACTCGACTATTTTTATTGCATCAAAATTTAGTATGTATTTTAGAATCAATTCATAAATATATGAGAAATTGAGTAGCAAAAAAATATTAGCTAATTTATCAAGGTCGTTGTAACACTAGAATACTATGCGAAATGCTCTGCAAAATCCAAACTCTAGGAGACAGTAGTACTCTCTCTGAAGTGTACTTACAAGGTTAAATAGTTTGTGTTTCCGTATTTTCGGTAGCCATGAAGCCATGAAACAGTAATTTGGGGATAAGCATTTCAGCATCAGTTTAGCGTATCAATAGTATACTGGAAAACAAACTATTTACGGGTGGAGACCTTGTAAGTATACTTCAGAGAGAGTACTACTGTTTTCTAAAGTTTGGTTTTCGCAGAGCATTTCGCTCAGTATTCTAGTGTTACCACGACCTTGATAAATTAGCTCACTATTTTTTTTGCTACTCAATTTCCCATATAATTTATGAATTAATCCTAAAATACATTCGAAATTTCAATGCAATAAAAATAGTCGAGTACTCTTAAAGGACTTTATCTGTTATATCTTTTTAGTTCGTCGTGAAACTTCTTATATAACATTCCATTAAATCCAATTTCAATAATAATTATTCAAACTTGAAATTCAACCCATGGAAATATTTGATTTCATAAGTTGTTTCCATGAGACAGGCCCTAATTCACGTTGTATTTCATCAATAAACCCACTGGAATAAAATGTAAGGGAAAAGCCGATCTCCCGGCTATATATCAGAAACTATTCATGTTATAACTATAGGAGAAAAAATTCCTTAGTAAAAGTGGCAAAGAGTAATCGCTGGAAATACTTTTTAAATTTCTAGGTTAATCGCTAGGGGGCGTAACATGTGAAGAAAAATTTGAAAACCAGTTTTTTTGTGAAATATGCCCGATTTTACCAAGTGTTAAATAAGTAAACTAGAAAGAGGCCTAAATTCCGCACAAATTTGTTTAGGTACTTTTTGTTATTTTTTCAAAAAAAGGGCGGGGGAGAGTGGGGAAGTGTTTGTGGATAAACACCTATAAATTTGGTTTCGATCAACCGATTTTAACGAAATTAGTGTCATTAGAAAGAGTTATTATGAATTAATTACATCTACTATAAAACAGTTGCATTGTCAGAGTACTGTCAGGATACTTTCGAATGAAAAAAATTAAAATTTGTTTTTCTTAAAAACGTCTGATGGAAACACCTAATTATAATGGAATTGGATTAAATTCTTAACAAAATGGCGCAAACCGCATGTTGATAGCTTTTGTCGAACTCGAGATATAAATAAAAACGCATAAACATAAGAAAGTGTAGTATTGACTTATCCTTATCTGCTTATCGACTCAACTTTTCAACAAAATACGTCACATGTAATTTTGCTATTCAATACTGACAGCATGGTTTTAGAACTTTCAAGAATGACAGTAGCACGCTTACTAGGAAAGAAATACTAGCCTGCCCCATCCCATGTAACTGGTTTTCGGACGGAATTTCACGCTATTGATTTTTGTTTGAAGATACTGTAGAAAACCCATCTCACACATACAACAATGAAAATTTTCTAGGAAAGCCAAGCAGCTGCGACGACACTTTGCATCAAGCGAGTAACGTTGAAGTTGGTACTAACTGCCAAAAAAGACTCTCCTCAATAGGAAGTCTCAACTAAGTGTCTCTGGTCTGGATCTCTGGCCATTCTGGTATAAATGACAGGAAAGTGACTTCCGCGCAAGGTAGGGTGCCGCAGGTAGCTTCATCGGTTCATAACTTGCCATTGGCATCTCATTGAGTTTTGTCAAACAAACATTGGACTGCATACTTCTGGCATAACTTAAAAGAATTGGTCACTCACATGCCTTTATACATCGTTCGTTGTCTCAAAATAAGTGTTATACCATAGCAAACATGACCAACGTTATCTTAAACATTATAAATATGCCGTCTTTGTCTAGAAGACAATGAAACAGTCGAGCATATACTTTGTTTCTGTCCCACCCCTTTCCTTGCCACCCCCACCCCTTGCTTTTACGAATAGAAGAGTTCTCCCGCAGGGTAGGGTACTGTTGTTAGGAGAAGAGCTAGAAATATCCAAAGAAGTTAAATATCTGGGAGTAGCCTTTGATTTCAAACTAAATTGGGAGGTACACCTGGAAAAAACTACTACCGGGGTGACTAGGCTTTTCTAGTTATAGGCAAAACCTGGGGAATACGACCTGAAGTGGTTCACTGGCTCTACATAACTCTGCTAAGGCCAACGATTTCTGAAGTATGCTAGGGTAGTGATTCCGAGGCGGGGGTAACGGCGAGTTTGAGGTGGGTTTGGCTGGTAGGCATCCCCTTGAGGATGAGTCCAACACTGTTTGGGTCCTGGACCCATTCGAACATGAGTTTCCATCTCGGCCCGAAAAAAAAATTAATATGCCGTCTTTGTCTAGAAGATGATGAAACAGGCGAGCATATACTTTGTTTCTGCCCCACCCCTTCACGGCTCGAATCAGGTATTTTATATTTGGCAGTTTCTTTCTCGCCCTCTGATATAAAATATCATTGATCAAAATGGTCGGCTTTGTTGAGAAGGTACATTTGTTTGGTGAAGTATGAATAGGTTTGAGCCACACTCTTGAGAGTTACAGTTATGGCCTAATAGACCCATATATCACAAACTTAACCTGATGCGCTTACTATTTTTATCGAGTCGTATGGAAAAAAATTTATCAATACAGTTTGACTCTCGGAAAAATTTTGAAATTCTTTACTTTATCACACCATTAGTAGTGGTTTTATTAGCAAAATTTAAAATTCACGGGTGGATGGGTTATTGCAGGATGCCGTTTTAAAAAAAAAGGAGAGGACGGTGAACAAATAACCGACGATTTAGCACCAAGGTAAATAGTAGAACTATTTTGATTCAATTCTTCATGTCAAAGCAATTTCCGATCATGTGATACAAATTTGACAGACAAGGGAAATAATCATAACAATATGGAATCAAAAATAACAAACTATATGAAATATTGTTATATCTAGACTACTTTCAGTTATATGTGTTCCAACATATTTAACGAATACTCTGTATATTATTATATTTTCATATAATTCAAGTTACTTTGTGTCGAATACCTTTTAACCGAAATGTATATTATTTTAAACATTAATTATTTTCATGGTGAAATTGCCTTCCATATTAAAAATTCTATATGAACATCACTTAGCTTAAATAAAAAATAGCTTGCTGTGGTGCAGTGACGGCTCGAAATAAAACGAAGGGGTGTCTGCAAATTTGAACTTATTTTTCTAAAAGGTTCATTCAACTGTCAATTATATCTTAGCTTTAATGAGCTAAGCCTAGGTATTTTTCCAAATGAAGTTAGAAAAGTCTTTGAAAACAAAAGAAATATCAATTGTAGATCAATATTTCGCATTAAAAACCTCCAAAAAAGGTGCAACTAAGGTTAGTGTTAGGTGAATTTTGAACCCTTTGCTTTGTTTTTAAAAATTAAACGCCAACCTTTACACCAACACTACCAATTCACTCTATTTTACGCGCTTTTCGATAACCAAGTTATCTTCTTCAGAGACTGTAGGTGAACTTTGTTGTCATTTTTTGCAATCCTTTTCTGTAATCAAAGTATTTGTTCATTAGAGAGTAAATTTCATTGTCACTATACCAACATTTGTGGCAAATCCAGCGGGGTAGAGCGTATTCCCATTATGCGGTAGAAGTAAGGGACTGGTAGAACAATAATTTTATTATCCAAATAAGTGCATGGGAAAAAGAAGCCTCTTTGAGTGGCCACCTTACTTACAGCCACCTGATTTTTTGTGGAGTCGGTTGTTTATAAATATCCACAGACTTTTATTGACGATTTGCTACAAGGAATAAATAATAAGGCTGCCGTGGTATTACTGAAGCAACATTTGCCAACGTTCCTTTTCACAAAACAATTATTTATTTAAAGGATTACTATTTTCGCAGTTCGTTATTAAACAATTTGCTTTCAAATTAAATTTTTTGCTTTATTGTTACATCCTGTAAAAGCGTTTCTCATACCGTTGGAAATTATTTTCACGGGTCTAGCATCGACGTGTCACGAGTAGGGGATTGCCATTAAAATTTTCAAAGAGGAGGGTTGATGGGAGTGCATTATCTCTTATGTCATTCGAGTTCCCCTCTCTATCCTGCAAATTGAATTTTTTGCAATTGACACAGTGTATATTTGGATCATCTATCAAATATATAATAATGAGTATTATTAATATTATTATCCCTACTCATTTTTGTTTCTCTTAAATGAAAGTGGAAATTAATTTCAATACGATTCCAATTTCTTGGTGAAATTAATTTCGTGAAAAAATATTGTTTTCTTTTGGCAAAAAACACGTCTAGCATCGAAATAGCTTCACCTTTGTGATCGATTTATACAATGAAATTTTTCCTTTCCAGGAAGCAAATATATTTTCCGAACTCCATCAAGCGGCGATGTCCAAATAGTCCATTATTTGGGTCGGAACGTGATAAAACCTCGAACCGGAAAGAGCCTGATAAATAAGTGAACAATTTAATCCACGAGAAGCACTACAAGCATAATAAAATCATCGGCAGCCGGTACCGAACAAAGTATGAATAATGGCTCGGTTTGTATGAATCCGAAGATTTATTACTCCGATATAATTCCCAAATTGATTTAATAAAGTATAAATAGCTCTTTGCATTACTATTAAATAATAAGGTATTATTGAAGATATTATAGGAAATGATATTATACTTTTATTTTAATCTTATGGATTGATAAACTGATAACTTAAAAAAATGTACGTTTAATACAAAAAGAATGTGACATTGAGAGAAACTGTATCAAGAAAATGAATTTTTTTGGAGATGAGTTATATTATTTGGGCAATAAGGAGCTGGGTTGTATAAAGGATCCTCATATACAGTATGCTTCTAAATTCGTGCCCGTGTAATAGATATTTACGTGTCAAGCTCGGAAAGAAATACTTTACAGGGCGAGCATGCAAGTTTGAAAGCATTCGAGCCCTGTAAATACACTTTCCGAGTGTAGCGCGTACAATATTTTTTGTGCAGCCACCAATAATTTGACAATAATATAGGAACAGAATATTTATTGCTTAAAATGTAAAACAAAACTCATTAATTATACATATTTATGTTGAATGTGCACTTATGCGAAGTACAATTATTAAACGTTGATTTTCCGGTCAATTTAGGAATCATAATATTTGTGTTATCAATAACATTGGATTCGATTCTTGAAGTTTCAGGTTGGTTTTGTTTATTTTCTACGTTAAGAATTTTATTTGCTGCTTGTAATTTGTTCTGAATTGAATCTTCGATGTAACCTTCTGCCACGGTCGAAGATTTCCATCCTCCGTGGCCTTTCAAATTTGTTATATTTCCACCTGTATCAATCAGTAATGTGGCTGAAGTCCTGCGGAAACAATGGCCAGTATATTTTGTTGGGCTAGGCAATTTTAGATATGCAGCTATTTTGCAAGGGAAATTTCCTATTGAATGCGTTCCAATAGGTTGATTAGTACATCTATTGTTTTTAAAAAATATAATTCATCTGTGATGTGATTTGGACGTAAGGTTAAATATGTTCTATATAATTCTAAATGGAATTTGTTGACAACGAGAAATATTCTCTGTATGTTTCTTTTTGTATTAGGAATGTTTATTATTAGCATATCATTCTTATCTTGCACGTCATCTACGGTCATTTTTACTAATTCATCACGGCTACATGCGCCGGTCAAGCCAATTACCAGTATAGTCTACAAAAAATTAAAATGTCAAAATTTTAAATGCAGCCACTTAAAATTATTGAAAGTACCTTAATAGCGAGATACTCATGTTTTGAGGCTTCTGTGAAAAATGTATTCACTTCTTGTTTACTGAAAACTTTAGACTTCTTTACTTTATATCCCACAGAATTTTTTTTGAATTCGGAAATTCACTATTATCAATGTCCTTCTTGCTTATTAACATTGTTTTGAGCATTGAATACAAACTGCATACAGTTGATGATTTAATTGTGTTTGATTTTATAGCTAAATAAGATAACAAAACATTTTCATTTACTACCTTTATTTTTTCTCTTCGCACCATTTTTCGAAAAATTTATAGACTATTTCATACCTTTCCTTGGATTTTAATGGTAATAAAGCATGAGTGGCGGCAGATGCCGCTTCTTCAATTTCGAATGGAATGTTTACATCACTTTCATCGCTACTCATCTTTAAATGGTTTAAAATTTTGTAATAATACACAAAGTGCATCCAAACGCCAAAAACATCTACTGACAGATGGCTACGGTATTGTCATGGCAACTGTGATATTCAACATACCCTTTGAAAATTCTCTCTGGCTAGATGGAGGTATTTTGTCTTTAATGAAAATGTTGACATAAGAGCTCCAGAAAGTAGGTACTTTGCCCAGCATTTAAGTCAATTTTCCGATCTAGACCGGCAACAATGCACCTTCCGAGTTAAAAAATGTTCAGAAAAACGCATTTCTAAAGTGGCAGCATGAAATAGTATGATCGGTCTTTCCTATGACAAAATTTCCTTAGCCCACCCCTTCCGAGATATCACCCCTAAAAGGTGCTTACTGAAATTGAGTTTTCCGTGCAGTCGCAATGGCTAACCACCGGTATTTTTTAAACATTCCTAAGGTGGTGAAATTATCAATTATACTTCATATAAATAAAAAATTTTTGGGGATCTAGTTTTGTAGAATAAAATATTATTAAAAATCTATTGTCTTGAAAATCTTTTTTTACTCTTGAAGTGTTTTCCTAGAACTAATAGAATCAGAGAAAAAAATACAATATCCTATGTGACACTTTGTTTTAATAACAATGAAATAGTGGGAAGGTGTATTTTTGGCAATGTGTTTACTCAATATTCATTTAAGTTTTACTGGACTCGAGTAAAATTTTGATGGTGGTTATAAATTGAAGTTAACTAGTAAGTTTGCAGTTTGCTTATTTTGCGTTAATTTATCTGTATATTAGTTTCATCTATTCCCTTTTTAGCATATATACAAACGCTGTAATGTCCGATATGCATTCTGTGTATGGTTTGGCAAATGGTGATTCTCTGGGAGCTAGACGTCTTTATCTTGAAAAATATTCTCAACGTGTGACGCCTTATCACTTTTCATGTGCACCTTTAATATAGTCCTTGAATGTATAACTGCCCACACAAACGTTGTGAAAATAAAATAGAACATAATTAACGTTAAATTTTCATTCGCAATAGATTATGTGATTTCCATTTTTTTGGGTGCAACTGAACTGCGCCAAATTACAAAAAAAATCCCTTACCTGAACTGCGCCAGGTATTTTTCTTACCTGAACTTGATTCAATATCTTTCTGAATTGCGCCAAAATTTAGGTTTTGTTTCAAGTTCTATATTTGAACAAAACAATAGATAGTAATATATAAGATATATTATAGAGTGTAAAATAGTAATTTTATTTTCATGTAATATACCATGATAACATAACAAAGCTAGAAATTAATGTATAATGTATTTTATAAAATATGAAGTAATCGTTTCATTTTCATGTAACATAGATACGCAGATACAAATATATTATACTTAATTCTGAATGTCTGAAAAATAACATAAAAAGAGCTAGGAGCTAGACCTCCAAATTTAAAAGAAACGCACTTTACAAAGTCGTAACGACAGATTTGTTTGTTTTTTAAATGAACAATTTTACATTATTTTCTAACATGCCAATTTCATTGAATATATTTTCATATACGAGTCCGTTTGCAAATCAATTAAGAATTTAAAAAAACAATGAATATCTAGATGAGATAAGCAGTCTTCTGATTTGAATTTTGAATTGAAGGATTCACAAGTATTGTTTGTTCAAGTTAAAGTTGAGTATTTTTCGCCCATATTGCTGGTAACGTAGTTTTTCACAAGGTAGTTTGCAAAATTACTAATTTTTTCATCCTCTGGTTTGTTCGCCATGAAATCTTCCTCAAAACAATCGCCTACTTCAGCGGGAGCGAGAAATGTTAATCCAGAAACATCAACATTAAACAATTTTCAATAGCGGAAACGCTACTTTTATATTCGATTGATAATCCGAAACTTTCAAATTTTCGTCACCATGACTGAGCTAGGTGAAAACGACAACCAATAATTTTTATTGTCGGCTGACTTCTTTAACTCCTTCATGAATTGCCACTTCAAAAGCTAATATCGCTTCCTTGGGTTTTAATGAGTAACCACGAACTCCACACTTTTCCTTCAACCTCAATAATACAGCAGAATATGTAGATTTTTGTTTGTTTTTTATAAGACAAAATGCAATAGGTAAATAAAATCCTTCATTGTAGGCGTGTATGGTGAAAAGTTAATACAAATACGGTATCCGCCAAAATAAACAGTACCGAAACAGAAAGTGCTGTGGAGTTGTTTATGTAATATGGATTTGTCATATTTGACTTAATTGTCATTAGTTGATATATATTAATAGTACGCTGCAGTTAAATTTGATTTAAAAATGGTTCTAACAACGGAAGAAAAAGTGTTTTTGGTAGAGCATTATTTTCGTTCATACGGAAAATAGAATAATTTCTCGGGGAACAGACTTCGAATATCCTTCTCATTCACCTGATCTGACGCCACCTGACGCATACATTTGGGGCATAATGAAGGACAAAATATTTCACTCGGAAAATCCGCCGGCGAATATTGCCGAACTACGGGAAAGAATACAAAATATTTTTCGGCAGTTACATCAACCACTTTTTATAAATATGTTTATTGACTTACAAAATCGATATGAAGCTTGTTTGCGTCGAAATGGTGAACATTTTGAACACTTACATTACAGAAATTAAAAATTAATTTTTATTTTTATTTTCGGTACTGTTTATTTTGGCGGATACTGTATTTTACACAGTACCTATTCAAAAGTACCATCCATGTACAATGTTTTTTGGTGGCACATATATTCCATATTAGTTGCACAAGAAAATATAACAAAACTTTGATGCCTGTTCTTGTTTCATAGTTTTTACTTGGACTTGCCAATGTAATTAAGAGGTTTCTAGATAAAATTGGTCGGAAAGTTCTCAAGTTTCCAAATAATCTACCAGAAAAAGACTGGAGTCTAAATTTTCTGGACAGTCATAAACACAGATAGACGCAAAGAATATGTCAGAATATAAAACAAGCCAGGGCCGCCAAATCAGAAGATGAAATTAAGGCTTATGCCGATAACTTGGGAAGGACGTTGGAAAATGTTACACCTGACAGGATTTTGAATTACGACGAAACTAATTTAAGCGACAATCCAGGCTCCACAAAATGTATTTTTAAAAGGGGTACAAAATACCTTGTAAGAATTTTGAATTCGACAAAGACAGCCATATCAATCATGTCCGCAGCAGCTGGTGATGGGACTATTTAAGCACCGTATGTGGTATACAAAGCGGAAAGATTATATGATTTATGGACAGTTGGTGGACCCCCCGGAACAAGATTTAACCGCAGCAGCAGCAGGTCCGGATGGTTCGATGCCTTCATATTCGAAGACTGGTTTAATACCATAGCGGTTCCTTGGGTAAGAAAAAAGAAGGGCTAAAAAGGTTATTATAGGCGATAATCTTTCCTCGCACCTTAATACTGATATTTTGGTGGCATGTGCCAGAAATAATATAAGTTTCGTGTTCCTTCCACCGAACTCAACTCACATCACCCAATCTCTACATGTAGGTTATTACGCCCCTTTGAAAAGACACTGGAGGAAGATTCTCACTGACTATAAAATGAGAAATCGTAAAGATTCAGCACTAAATAAAACAACATTTCCTGGTCTCCTCCGAAAATCGTGTGATGCACATTCTATATCCGACATTAACAACATCAAAAATGCATTTCGTGCAAAGGGAATCATACCATTGGATAGAGAGCAGGTGATAAAAAGACTTCCTAATCAAACAGTGGAAAATTAGGGTCGTGAAAGAGACAATGCCCTTCTGGAATATTTAAAGGAAAAAAGAGGGGCCTACAAATGTAGAGAAAGGGAGAAAAAAGATGTTCAAAGTTGTGCCGGGAATGTCAGTCTCTGTCGAAGACGATGATGTAACATTAGAAGAGTTGGAAATAGAAGTGGAGGAAGAAGACGAAAATGAAGAAAATGTTATGGAGAATGTAAACCTCTTATAACTTCTGAACGGCTTGACCGATTTGATCGCAGTTGGTGACATTCGAAAGGGCTTCACCAAACTTAGATTTCCTGTGAATTGGAAACAATTCGGACCGGTAGATTTTGCAAAAAAAGTTAAAAAAAAGTGAAAAAAAAAGTTTTTTTTTTCATTTTTTCAAAATATCTCCGAATTGGCCGAACCGATCGACCCCAAAAACTAATCAGCTCTTAACCTTAGAAACCCGCATCGATCGCCACTAAGTGCGTTAGAATCGGTTGATGCGTTCGTGAGATATCGTTGTCGAAAAAAATCGAAAAAAAGGGTTTTTTTTGTAATAACTCCGAAATGTTCCATCAGATCAACTGTTTTGTTCCAAATTTTTCATAGAGCTCAAAAAACTACATCGATCGCCGCTAGTCGCGTGAAAATCGGTTAATTCATTCGAAAGTTATAGCAGTTTGAAAATTAAAAAAATCGTGTTTCATCGAACTTTGATAAGACTCGAAGAGCTCGAAGAGCTCAAGAGCATCGAATACCTTCATCTTTGAGCTCGGAGAGCTCAAAATAACACAAAAATCAGTGACAGCAACTACACAGCAACTAGTGACAAAATCGCATGAGTTTGAAAATTGAATTTAGCGGGAAGTTGCAGGGATGGCCTTTAGGGTCAACCGATTTACAGATTTTTTTAAGAATAAATACTCTTATTCACTTTTTTAGTTCAAATAAAAGAGTACAAATTAAGTATTTTGTGTTTTATTTGGCAACAACGCATTAGAATATGTTGAATATAATTTTTAAAAACATATTTATGAGGCAAAGAAACACCTATATGCGTTATAATTTGCGTTTTCACTTATTTTATTAGCAATGGCAAAGTAACACCAATTCGAAGGTCACTTTGCCACGATTTTAAAAAATAAAAATTTTTATAAAAATTCGAAATTAATAATTTATATGCAGAGGTATCTGTGACATATACATCAAAGTTCAAGACAGGAAGAAAACAACGCAAATTCTTTTACAATTTAAAGTAAAGTTGCCCATAATGTTTAAATCTGGGCAAAGTAGCACCGCTCTACGGCACTGTGTTTGTATTGTGATGGTATTTCCGGAAATAATTTGACCTCTATTGGTATTACTAGTGAAAATATGCAAGACTGACATACGCCAGTACCAAGTCGTCGCGCGACGTCCGTTCTATGTGAATTACGCTTTACACTTTTGAGTTACATTGTCATTGGTTGAGTTCATCCCAGCCTAGCGCTACCTAAACGAACATCAATTTCCTACTGAACGCGTGTTTTGTCAACTGATCAGATTTGAGCGCTGTGGTAGAAGTCGCCACTCTTTTCATGAGAATTGAAATACGCTACTCATTTATGCCGAATATCGTGTTAATAAACATGTGAAATGACATAACATATTTGTGTTTCAAGATACTTCTATCTTGGAAATGAATTAACACCAGAAGGAAAATTAGAATCGAGAATGAACAAATAATTATTGAAGTCATCTATCAAATAAAATTGGGTTATGTTGTTATAGCAAGATTAGTACGTTCAGCAGAATTAAGAAACGATGGATCACTCTGGAAATCGCTACCCGATCAACTTTTCATTAGATGACCATTAATTCAGGAATTTTATCATCATTTCATGTTCCTGAATTATGATATATCTTGTACGTGGCAACTATAAAATTTTATCTTCTTGAATTATTGAAAAATGTTAACATGATGATTTATTACATTTTATTATATCGTCCTCTACTCTGGGTATATCCTATCATACTAATAACTGGCACAAGATTGAACTGGTTAGTTTTGATTTATTTTTGAATGTCACGAATGCCAGGTGTCCCAGAACTTTTTGACCCATTTCAAGTGAAATACTTCCAAACTCAGAAGCGATAAGAGGGTGCGGCTGAACAATTTCTCTCTTTATAAAGTTATTTTCAGTATGAATTTTTAAGAAAAAAACTTTTCATAATAGAGACCTGACAGCTCGAAGTGCCAAAGCAATTAATGTTGATTTACGTAACTCCCGAAAAACTTGTTAATTTGTTACTTATCATTGTTCAAGTTTCTTCACTTTAGAATGGAAAATTTGATATTGTTTGCTAAGTATGGATCGATGGGTAGTTTCCAAAGGACTTTTCTTATAAATAATTTAAAAAACTTTGTTCAAATATTTACAATAACCATAATACAATCTTCAAATCCAAAAAGTGCTAACTAATTTCAAAAACCTGATAAAAACATAAATAAGAAAAAAACTATTTGATATGTGTGCTTTTGTCATTATCATGGAGAAGTGATTTTAATTTAATTTCAAGAAGTAATTATAGATACAAGAGAAATATTTTATACCATGTCACCCCCTTTCTCCCTTTACTGGATTTGAGGTGACAAAAGGGGGGGTTTTCTGAAAAATATAATTATATTGAGTGGAACGTACCTGGTTTTTCAACGGAGAGGGGTCGAGGTAAAATGAAAAGACAATTATTTAACAGTTTCGATAAATGATTTACGTTCACTAAATAATAGATAGTTACTCAGTCTTACGATTTACACTTTCCTGGGTGTAGAGTAGGCCTGATCGTAGTTGGCTCATGCAGTTGACCTTCTCTTAGCTGTCGCTTTATTTAATTGTAGGTATATATTGGAAGTTTCAACTTCCTACCTAATTGTGCGATGGAGTATAACAATAAACCCTTAGAGTGTTGTCTACAAACTATCTGAGACAACTATAGGCACTATACAGTTCCTACAAGCAGCAGGCACAGCAAAGAGAAAACTCTCAAGAAGTTTATGAAAAAGACTGTGAAGAAGATGATGTCAAATACTCTTAGTGACGGTGAATAAGAGATCTGAAATACGAGACTCCCATAACGTATAGGTTAGTAAGGGAGAAGAGTGGGTACTTACCATGGATGGAGTGTGACCTCTTTTTCCTAGAGGAAATCCGCTAGATGCGTTTAAATAATCACTTAAGGTGTGACTAAATTATTACTAACAGGTTACGATTGAAGCTGGGCTAAATCCGAAAAGACTTTGAGAGAGCACAAAGCAAGGGACCTCTCAAGAGCATCAGCACAAAAATGTAGGAATATGGACCAGTCCAAGCCTCACAAGATCAAAGTCGGTATTCTTCTACTTATTAATTAGCATCAGGTGAGAAGATCAAAAGTTAGCCTAATAAGTAGCTGTATAGCTCACTGAACTTGACTTAATAGGTCAAAGGCTTCTTTAGAATTTATGAGAGATTAGTACATTGTCAGAGAATGTAAACATAACCGAATAAACTTTGGGCAATGTTGTTTAATTATTGTAAGATATATCTGAAGTAGTGAATGGTATTAGAGCAATATATACAAGGTGAGTGGTGGATTTCCTTTGCATTCAGAAATACGATTTATGTTGATAAAATTGTATTCTCAACGTTAAAATATCTCTATAATACCTAATGTTAAATTAAAACCGTTACAACCATGTAATATTGAAGAAAAAAAAAGTACAGATTATTTTTGAAATATTTAAATAATTTTTCTGGTGAAAACAATTATCGATGAAATAAAACAAATTAATTTGTTTAAATCTTCATTATTTATTTTGAACTGACGTTCAAATTAAAATTAGTGACGCGTTTCGCTACACAGTAGCACTAGTTTGAAAAAGCTACAGTGTAGCGAAACGCGTCACTAATTTTAATTTGAACGTCAGTTCAAAATAAATAATGAAGATTTAAACAAATTAATTTGTTTTATTTCATCAGTAGTACGGATCTTCATCAAGTAAAAGCCTCATCTATTCAATTTTTAAAACAATTATCTTTTTGATTTTGTTCAAATACATGACTTCAACAGGTAGAAAAATCACCTTCTGAAGTGTCATCAACACACATTCCACAGAGTTGTTTGTAATTAGATCAGCGGAAGATGGAAATATTCCTCGAGAGTTCAAATTCGGATTTTCGAATGCGGTTTTCAAAACTATTGAGATCATATATCTCACAGATATTCAGGATTTGCCTTGTTTTCAAGTGACACCTTTATTAATTCCACAAATATTGTTTTTGGCCTACATTATGGCCACACACTCACACAAACCGCTGACCCCCGGTTAAATTACCGAAATTATTCAACCATCCGACGATCCTGTAGACACTACCACCCTCAACTTAAAATACGTAGCCTATCGGTAGATTGAGAGTACGGCTAATGGTCGCAATTTATCATATTGGATAGCACGCACCCCTCTTGACAAATATGTAGTTATTTATTTATGACTACACCTGTTCACTGTTCCAGTTTATTATTCTTATTATTTAATAGATGAAAATTGAAACATAATAATTTTTGGAAAAACATCCTATTTTATTTTATTTTTAATAGCAAAATATATAGTTTATTATTTAAACATATAAGGATGAAATAATGGATTTTGAAAAGACTGGTATTGATGAAATTACTTGTAATGATTGTAATATGAAATAAGTGGGGCAGACAGAGAGATCTGTAAAAGTACGTTTTAAAGAGCATGTAGCTCATTTGAAATATGGGCGTACAGAGAAGTCGAGTGTTGCCTTATTTTCTTTTGTTCCTGTATATCTAATGATAAAATTATGTGTGGAGTGAAAACGGAAGAAAATGTATCAAACGGAAAATTTGAGAAAAAAATCTCAAATCTTTATATATGCGAGATAAAACAATTTTTGTTGTTAGCTATATGATAGCGTTTTCAATTTTTCCCAAAAAGTATTTAGCTGCCATCAGAATCGTATGACATATTTATTATAATTTTAGGTGACGGCTCACGGAAGTTCGTACGAATGGTGAAAACTATTTTGCACGTTTGACAAAATGAAAAAGAATCAATGTAAAAACTCACCTCGATATCCCACAGCTCTGAAAATACACTCGAAACCAAATTCACTATTTTATTAACACTCAAGTCCATCACTTTCAATTTAGACAATCCGAAGAATGTTAAATTATTTATATCGCAAATGTAGTTTTCCGATAAGTCCAACTCCAAAACGTTACCCAATGAAGAAAAAGCTTTGTCTTCAATTTTAGATATATTGTTATTGTTTAACCGCACATATTTGAGTTCCGGAACGTTGAAAAAAACGTAGTTTGGTATTGAACGAACTCTGTTGACACTCAAATCCAGTTCTTGCAAAGACAGTAAATTCGCGATGGAGAAGTTTTCCAACAATTCAATTTGGTTCTTGCATAACTTCAATTTTTGTATGGATGTTGAGTTTCCAAGTACGTGCTTTTCTAATTTATCCAGTAAAGCAAACGACACGGTGAAATTTTTGAGAAAAAGCATTTTTTGAAGAAACTGCGGCGGCATACTTTTCAGCTGACCTTGGTTGCTCGCTATTATGCTAAAATCTGACAAATATGGCTGAGTCTCGACGATCAGCCTCCAAATGAAATTATCCTTCGTTACTGGTTCAAATATCCAGCACTCTGCTGACAAAACCTGTTGGTACTTGTCTTTAGTGCAAAAGCATCGTATACTGTTGGAGTCAGTGGGCTCCAAGCTGCACATATTTTTAGGCTTCACAGGTTTCGGTTTTGCTTTACTTCTTGAGCGAATTTCTTTGAATGATGCTTCATTTGCCCAAAGAATAGCAAACAGTATTATCAGTTTCATGGTGAATCGCCACCTGAAATAAAGGAACAGTATTATAAGAAATGTATTCAAATGTGTATAATATTACTATATAAAGTCATAACGTCTCAAAAATGGTAGACCCATCATTTCAATGGTTTTAAGAAGTCTTATGTTTAAGTTTATCAGAGGAAAGGGGTAGTTTTTTTCAAAACACCATACTAAAAAAACGGAGGTAGTTTTGAGCATTATTTCTATATTTCATGTTTCGTTGGATATACCATCAAGCATTCAATAAGAAGAAACATGTTTGAAAAAAAGTAGATGAAAATATGAATTTAAGAAAAAGTGCACTACCCCATATTAGGGACATAATCCTAATATGGGGTACCCTATGTTCGGAATATTCGCAATTTAATATGTATCTAAAATGTAAGTAAGTTTTTTTTTGAGAAATATTTATTTATGGAAATGCAAAGAGTATACCTAACAAAAAGTTTCGACCCCTAAAAACATAAAAAAATTCTCATCCAGAAAGAACATAGAACAAATTATTTAGAAATGCAAAAGTCACAAATATACCGATTTCTTTCACAACCAGCACATTCAACATGAGCCCATTCGAAGCAGCCTCAACACATCACCCATTCTTCGCCTCTGACATCCTCGGAGTACGGATTTTCGCAAAAAATACAAACGGCATCTTCTTCAAAGTTTTCCATCTGCTGGTCATCTGAATCTTGATACTCCGGTTCTCGGGCCGAATCTGAAGAAGTACTCCAGGATACCAACTTGCGTTCGTTTGCTTTTTTTTAGCAACTGACTGTTTCTTTTTCTTTTGGGTGGGTTTAATTTTTTTCTGCTGACTTGGTTTTGATTCATTAATCATTATTTGAAGGTAATTTTCTTTTTTCTATGCTGGCCTTTAATTCCTCTTTGTATGGAGTGCTAGTTATAACGACAGCTTTTCCACATCTTGAACTCTTTTTTTTTATTAATAACTTTTGAAGCAGTTGGAATAGGCATTCAGTTTGCAGGGGTAATCTGTTTCTCATGGGTAGCCTGTCTCTCAGCGTTTTGCTGCCTTAGAGGGGTAACTCGTCTTTCAGGGGTTTTTCTCTTTTGGCTCGCTGTTATCTAATCGTTCTTTCTCTACTGTGTCTTTCTCTATTTTTTCTTCATCCACGGTTTCTGTTTCTACTCTTCCTTCATTTTTTGCTTCTTGCATTTCTGTCACAAAATCATATTATTTGAATTCGTTCCTATCAGGAGGAAACATTCCAGTTTTTATAAATACGTTTATATCTGTATCCATGGTGGCCGCTCTTATATGGGCGTTCCCAAAAAACTCTTCCACTAGATAGCCTGATACAACACGTCCTGGATTAAGCCTAAGCCAGTCTGTGATCTCTTGAGCGTAATGGTGACATAAAACCTACGTTCAAAGGTTGCATCCGATGTGTCGAATGGGGTTGAAGGCGTATTAGGTTAACATGGTTTTCTCGCGCCACAGTTATGACTTCCAAATTTTTCGTGTGAAAGGAATGATCATCGAGAATTAACACCATTGGATCGTCAGCGCTGGGCTTAGTTTTATTGATAAAATGGCGAAGCCATTGTTTAAATAATTTATCTTTTTGGATCCAACCAGATATTTGAGACGCATACAGTGACCCGGGTGGGGTGCCATACATAAGCTCCATTTTTATATTTTTACGTAAGGAAATTAAAAGGGGCGGTATATATTGGCCTGTTGCAATGAAACACATAACTGCTTACTGTCCCTATCAACCTCAACATTCTTTTTACAAGATATTTGGAGAATTATTTCCTTGTACGGTCTAGTCTCAGGAGTTTATATATCCGATGAGACATTGCTTCCCATTCGAAGATTTGTAAGGCTGTTTTCAACTCTTCCATACACAACCGACAAACTGGTTCATACTTGTATGATATACCAAAGGTGTGGATGTGCTTACTTGGGGTGCAGTGACCGGTAAGTAATCCTGTTACTTTTTCATTTTACCACTACTCCGGTTTAATATCCTGTTCGACAGCGCTTTGCAGAGCTTTTTAACCATTCTCCTGTTTAGGTACGTGGCTTTAATTCGTCTGATGATATGTTTGAATCGACCGAGAATTACACTCATGTGCTGTATGAGTAAGCTTTAATTATAAATGTTCCTAGTATGTCATTTAGATCCTTCCTTTCTTCTCATTTCAATTTAAAGAGAGTGATTAAAAACTCATGATGTCGTATGATGGTATTTGTAATTCATAATCATACTAAGTGCTTTTTCAAATTATTTTGAATATTTAGTATACTTTTTCTTTTTGAATAACATTGGAGCAAATTAATTGTTTTTATTGAACATAACTATATCATTTTCTTTAGAAATTACTTTTCTTTTCTAGTATAATACATTCACTTTCAATTTCATTTTCAGTCGCTACTCTATGTATCATTGTCACCAAAAATAAAATAAAATAAGCATCTGAATTCATTTAGTTTTTAGTGCTGCTAAGGAAATCGGGGATAATTTTCCAATTTAGAATCGGACGTGCTTTTAAAAACACCATTAATAATTTAATTTCATCACGATACTACACTTCACGTTAACCGTCCAGGAAAAAAAATAGTTGAAGGATGCATTTCTCTGATAGTAAATTTCCCAATTCTTCAAAACAGATTTTAATTTAACAGCAGATTCCAGTTTCGTACCCAAAATGAATCTAAATGAGAAAAATGGTGAAATAGAAATAAAACTAGATGAAGGAGCAGTTAGAATTCAAACTTGAATCAGTTTGAGTATGTACCAGGAAAAATAAATAAATTACTTTCACCGAAAGGAGCTTTAGTGACTTTTGATGAGCCACATCAGAGATCGAGTGTTTGAGATTTTAACTTTTATGCATAAGCTGGAAACTATCTGGAATTGGAATTGCATATAGTTCTCATTAGTAGGGTGTATTCTCTCTTCCAATCTCTAATGAGAGGATTAGGAAAATCAGATTCTTGATATTGTTACTTAGGGGAGACAAGGGCTTGTTGTTACAATTCTCGTATATTATATTTTCTTGTGGCTTTTTATGGATCTGAGATGCTGAGATTTCGTATGACGCTTTGTTGGTATTTGACCTACCCTAAGAGAAATTAGCGTTATTACATTTTTAGCAGAAAACAGAAAAAAAAAAAACACTTTTATTGGTATGGTGTCAAACGTAACAAATGTCCCCGAGTAGGGGCATAGTGTTACTCTGCTAGGGGTAAGCTGTTACATCCGGAAATTGAATAGTTATCACCTTAAACACTGTAACATTTCATTTTAAAGAACACGTAGAAAGAGACAGTGTATACATGTGCAGAAAGGATCGTCATTTCCACAGCGCACATGAGCCCACTTCTGGCACGTTCTACACTGTATCCAGTTTTTACCGGATTTACTTTTGGAAAATGGTTCCAAACAGATTATGCAGAAGCATTCTTCTTCGTCGTCACTTGAGAAATCATTGGTCGCCACAACTCGTTGCTTCTTCTTTTGATTTTTGTGCTGCCCTTTTTCAGTGTTCTTAGAAAACGAACCTAGTACCTATAAAAAGCAAAAAGCAAATAAACATAGGTATTGGATTACCATATCTTACTCCTTTCCTACCTTTCTTTTAGGCACATCCTGCTTCGTACGTTTTCTTTCATTTCTTGCTCCTTCTTCTGCTTTCCAATCATCTTTCACAGGCGTGTCAGTCAAAAATGGAACACTTCACTTTTTTTCTTGTCGTTTCAATATCCTTTCTTGGCTGCGCTTCCGGGTATGGCCTCACTTGTTCTGGAGTCACTTCAGAAATGTTCCATCTATCTGGAGTTCCTGGTCTGCAAGAAGATCCACTTGTTGATGGCACACTCAAATGTTCTGGAGTTAATTCACGAATTGGAGCTGCGGGCTCACAGGCTATGCCGGCACTTATAGCTGGCTGAGCATCAGCCTGTAATTCACTTTCGGGCTCATTTTCTGCTAGCATTGTTCATTCAGTAACTTGTGCAGAAAGAAAATCTTCTTCAGTGTAGACGTTTCTATTGCGAAAGCGGATGTTATGTTACTGGCAGTAACAACATTTATAAAAGCTGCCCTTTGGCAAGGGCAGGGATATCATATATGGATATTAGAACACCTGAGTGTGAAGTCATCCAATTGGAACATGCAGTATAATAGTGTTTTTTGAAAGGGTCGTAAACTCTTAAATCTAATGGCTGAAGACGGTGTGAAGTGTGAGGAGGACAATGCCGTTTTCTTTGCAAAATTTATATTAGAATTGGATGGATGATAAATGCGAAATATGATAATCTAGTAGCAGTAAAACTGGAGAATCTATCGATGATGGAACGTACCTATGAAAGTGTTCCATGAATTGCTGGAATATTGTGCCAGTGATCCACCCACTCGGATGAGCAGAGCCAATGAAACCAGTTGGTCCCTGGTTGACGAAATGAGGATTGAAATGCACTGGAAAAATGAAGAGAGGTGGCACTGACTGCCAATTCCATTGTGACTGTTACTCCTTTTTCTCCAGAAATCATTCTCTCTATTCGTTTCTTGCCCTTTTCTGCCATAATATTCGACAGTTTTCGAACTGTGGTTAACCCCGTTTCGTCTACGTTCCATATCTGGTGTGCTTCAAACTTATATCGGGTCAAAACTTCTTCCAAATTACTGTTAAACACTCCAACATTGTTGGCATTGAAGTTAGTCGCCCTTGCCAAGCTAGTCGCCTCCGGTTGACGTAAAGCAAGGTTTGAATGCCTTTTTTGTAAAATCTTCTGTTACCATTTCCGAGCTGTTCCAGTTTCCAGGATATCGAATGTTACATGGCACTGCGTATTCATAAGCAAACAACCTTACTTTTCTGCTTGTCAGCCCGTAGTAGATTCGACTACAGTTAACAATGTACTCTTCTAATTTTGCCTCCAGTTCATCAGAAAATATTTGCCGCGGTCTGACGTAGCCAGCCTGATCCTTTCCCCTTTTTTAAAGCGTTGTAAACTCAAAAATTTGATTTTATGAATTTCTGCAGCTTTTCGGAGGGACATTTTTTGTTTATTCACGGCATCAGCCGCCATTTTGTAACTGTCGAGGCTAACCCCTGCCCTGTTTGTCTTTTGCTTATAATTACGAACCATTCTGAAAAGAATTGAGGCTACTTTAATAAGTTCACCTACCTTGCAAACCGTGGGGCTAGTTGTTACAGTGTAACAAACTGCCCCAGCCCAACTATAACAACTTGCTTCAGACCACATGTTGGGATCAAACTGGCCGCCACATCAAAACAACATGAAGTAGAAGCTTGCAATTACATCATATTACGTGTTAATATAGGTAGAATGCGCTGATGTTATAAGAGATACTTACCTGCAATCCTCTCTTTCGAAATATCAAATAATACGGGCTAGGGAATATTTACTTTTCGTGTTCAGAAACATGCCGTAACTATCGTCGCTTCACCCGCGAAACGTACTGAACACAGTAGTTGCTGCTAATCCCGTCGTCAACTTTCGGAATGGATCGCTTGCGCGCGAAAAGGGAGTGTAACAATATGCCCCGTGTAACAACAAGCCCCGGTCTCCCCTATTTCCGAGAGCAGATTATGCGTTACAATATGGAACACCGTCTCTAAATGAAGGTTCTAAGACCGACTGACAATAATTATAGTTGAATTCATGTTCAAATGCCAGAGTTAAAGAGACATGGCGATGCTTTCTATGTGGGTGAATAACTATATTGTAATGTGTGTAATGGGGTAATAAGGTTTATTATTTTTTTTTGTTTATCAAATTAATTATTGAATTGTGATTTCATTGTATTGTATAGTTGGGCGCCAATATTTATTTTAAAATAAAATAAATATTAAGTATTGAATACAGTTAATGATCTTTTTATTTCTTTATATAATTCCATCTATTGAAATTTTATCGAATTTACCTGACCTTTCTTTCTCAGTACAACCCTGTAACTTACTCTGATAAAGCACAAAACTACCTATCTCTGTCGGATTCGTTAGTTGTGTTTGGACTCGACGCTCTACGCACTCTTATTAATTATCTCCGAAATGGCTGTTCGATAATAGACAAGTTGTTGAATTAAACGAAGAAATATCATATTTTTATTGAGAAACAAAATCTAACACAGTGGCAAATTATGTATGATGTATTACCATCTCTTCCACACTTGAAGAATAGTAAAATAATTGCTAAATTCAAGAAATCAGTTTGCAAATGAGAAGTGTTTACAAAAACAATGGTTATCATATAAGTACAAAATCAATGATGAAAAATTGCTTATCGACCAACAAGGTAAGTGGAAATTAATTTTAGTAAGGTATTTAATCATAAAGGAAAACTAGAAACTTGTTTAGTCTATAGACAAAAGCAAAAAATAGATAGATGTTTACAATCTAATAATAATACATAAAAATATAAATACTACAGTAAATAATGAATATGTCAAATCTTCTTTAATTGCTTTTTTTAGTTTAAATGCATTTATTATTTTTGTTTGTCTTTTTTATTATTATTATGGCCTTTAATTCTCTATCTAGAGTTATTTTTTTAGCTACAGCAAATCTGTGCAGAATATTATTGTTATTATTTAATAATTAACTTTCTTTTTCTTTTATATTGTAGGAAGAAATGATTAGGTACCTTATTTTTTTCCCTGTTA
This sequence comes from Lochmaea crataegi, assembly GCA_947563755.1. Lineage (NCBI taxonomy): Eukaryota > Metazoa > Arthropoda > Insecta > Coleoptera > Chrysomelidae > Lochmaea > Lochmaea crataegi. Next base: position 14,521,395 of record OX387435.1, read on the forward strand.
GTGTTTCTTCTTTAGATGCTCAGGGAAATAGCATCGGATTCCAATCTATTTTCTTTCCTTCTCACTTCAGGAAGAAAAATTTGTCGTCCATAAACAAATTGGTGAGATTTTTAAAAGAAATCTTGTTGATTTCTCAGCACGTGAAGAATTTTAAATTTACCACACTTTCAAAAGTATAGTAACATTTGAAAACGGTGGAGTGTTAAATTGGAAATAATAGCAATAAGTGTTGAATGTCTTCTACCATTTATCCAGCAGTAACAATTATAAAGGTGTATCAGAAATAATAATAGAATTTTCTGCTATGACTGAAGTCTGTGAAAGAACGATATTTCGATTTAGAGAAAATGGGCCACTCGTAATTACCATAAGGAATAACTGATTATTCGGAGAGCTGTAAGAATAAATACGATGGAGGTACTCCCCCTAGGATAAAACTAGCTGTGCAACATTCCTCCAATCATTGACGTATTACTAGAGAAAATTTTCGAGACGAGACTACATGGGTTTGTATACGGCAAGCAGGGTAGAAATTCAATATTATTAGGAAACAGATTAACTGTTCCAACTCTCACTACGTGAAATCCTTCCATTCTTATTGAATGAATAACAAATTCCACAACAGAAATATATTTCTGATTGTTATCTGAATATTATTGATAGGAAAACTAGGAATAGTCGCCGTCAATTTTTTCCGGAAATGAAAAACTAAGGAATCAATGAGCCAATCTAATGTGGGATGATACTTTAACTACCAATGGGCAAGTATGGTTTAATAACATTAAAAATGTATGGAAGATATTGCTTCTTGTGAGTAACGTCCTCAAATGGAACGACTTTCCCTCCGTATTTATTGTAATAAATTTCCATAAGTATTTTTGAAGGATTGTCCCATACACTTCCAACTGTACCTACTATTTTTGTAGACTTTGTCATTCATTTTCCACATATGGTACGCCCAATCTTTGAGTATATCTGCTATATACTCATCTCTAGTTTGTCTTTCCAAATTGTACTTTCGCATGCTTTGTACCTTTTTGTATTTTCCGAGATGGTTTTCCTAATGTTTCCGGATATTTCAATCGATAAATTGTCCTGAAACGTTTCATGATTGAGATGCTTTAAATATTCACTAGTTATATCACAAGAGGTGAATATTCAAAACAAAATATATACCTCGAGTGGTATATGGTCAGATTATATACCGAAAAAGACGAAAACATACAACGAAATGGAAGATTTTCAAAATCATTTATGTAGCTACATAATAATTTATGTGACGTTAATGTGACAACATTGAAAATTGTCTGTGGCAGGTGGGCCGGGGTATATTCATTTATGTCAAAAAATATCCAGTATAATTTGCTTCTGATTGGTCGCAAAATGGCATTTGATTGGTTAGAAACGGATGCAGGTATATAATCGGGGGTGATATCCCTAGTGCATTTAATTTTTCCGGAAAAATTCGGGAAGGAATTCTAAGGAATAGGTTTTAACAAATAGCATGAGCGAGAGTGGTTTTGAAAATCCGAGTCGAAGACGAATGCTATTTGTTAAAACAGATTACTTAGAAACGAGTATTCCAATTTTTCCACAGGAAAAATTAGATGCACGAGGGATATTTGGTAAGATTATTTCCTGATTTGAATAAACATTTTATTGTAATACAACGTTTTTTTTAATTAACATAATAAGAACAATAATTGATAAGAACAATATAACTTTCAAGCTAGGAAAGGTAATTACATCAAACTCATTTTAAATTACAATTAATATAAAAATTACAATTGTTGTAGGTTACAGGAGTATTGTTAGCCATATCGGTTAAATTGTTTTTAATAATGTTTGTAGTAGCACTATTCTCTATGTTGCTGTGAAGAGTGTCAAACGATTGATGGTGTTGTCTCGAAGCGGTGTCTATTTTCTGTCTTTTCAAGGGAGCTTCGAAGCTTGTATGTACATTATTTTGGACGGTTCTTAAGGCAGTGATGATATTTGAATGATGTTGACTGTCCATTTGTAGATACGGTTGGATAGACGCAGCTTTAGAATGCCCTATGATTTTGATGAGTTGCTGCTCGCCTACACCGGCCTTTGCCAGATTAGAAACAGCAGTTGATCGCATAGAATGGTTAGATATTTTGACTTCTGTCGTGTTCATACCTGTTTTTTGGGCTGCGTCTTTTGTCCATTTTGACAGTTCATTTCTTCCATCAGGAATGTTTTTAAACCATCCAGGGCTACGATTGGATTGCCATGCTGAATTTGGTGTCAGAAACAATCTATTTGTTGTTGTTTTAGACGTTCGTTTGTTTAACAGGGATTTGTAAAAACGTACCGGACAAAACTCAGGGTTTTTTGAATTAGGAACAAGCCACTTGCTATCGCACAGATTTTTTGCACCACCTTGTGCAGTTTTGCTGAAGACTGTGTTATACTCGATCCTTCCTGAAACAAGGGATACATAATTTGACTTAAATGTCAAAATATATTTTGTAGTGTGATTTTAAAGTAGATGTATGTAGCTTTTAAGTTTTTTGGAAAAGCAAAAGGAATTTTAGTGGTTATATATCGTTTTTGATTTTTTGATTTTTTCTTACAAAAATAGTACAGCTAACAAATTTTGGATGCAGAAAAAATGGCAAATCGTGATTTATACAAGGTATTGCAAAAAAGACATTAAAAAATTGCGAAAACAGATTTTACGCCAAGATAAAAAGTATGCGCACATATTTTGTTTTGATATAAGCGTTTTTTCTGCCAAGTTACAATAAACATTTACAGATTTTGTTGCAAAATTAAAAAGCAATATCTCACCTGTTTTGATTCCATAATTATCAATTTCTTCTTTCAAATGTTCTGTTAAGCAACGAGCCGCTTCTCCGCCCCTCCAAGCAAGCTCAACTGCTGCAATGAAGTAAAATTTACACTGCAACCCGGTTGGGGTTGTCTCTTCCCATAAGGACACCATCTTGTAGTAGTCGTCCATATTTAAAGAAGCTGAACTTGTTTTCCTTTTTTCTTCATGTTTCTGGAGACTTCTCCTTTTTGCATTTCGAGCGTCTTTAGCTGGCTTAAAGATAATGTCCTGGAATGGGTCGAACACGATATTAAATTCTTGAAAATATTTTTCCTGCAGTTTTTTGGCAACGATATTCCACATTACTTTCACACACAGTTCTTTGTAGTCTTCCCCATTAGCATTACGCATGTTCCATGCCCAGTCCTTGAGGATTAAATTTAGCTCGCCTGTAGTTGTTGTCTGGAGTAATTGGTAATTTTTTGCTTGGCAAAATTCCATAAATTGCTTCCAGATCGATGTGTGAGTTTTCTGAGTATTTAGTGGAACACAATTTTCAACAGCCGCATTAATTTTACTTTCGGAAACATTTCCAAACCGATTCATTTCGAGTTTCAGTTAGAAAATTAATAAATTCGTAAGCGTTGTTTGTGATCTTTGTTTGTTGGTAACGGTACATAGCAACACAGCATAGAAACCATCAAGTTTGTTTTTACAAGGCAACTTGTCAAACTTGCATGAAATTTTTTCGATTTTTTTTCCGGAAAAACTGCTGACAGCTAAGTTGACAGTTGTTTAGTAATTTTTCCACTTAAAATTTATATTTGACATACCAATTCTTGATAGCGATTGATCAAAATTAATAGGAAGGAAATAATCAAAATAATATTTGTGGCAAATGAACTTCCTTCCTTTCCATTCCCCTCACAGAAATAATAAACTCACAGTCGTGCCGCTTATGGTTGCGAATTATTGTTTGTTGAATGAAAGCCTCATCCGAAATAGGAAAAAGCATATTATAGAACACTCTGTATTTACTTATACGTATTTGAGAGTTCATTTCCAAGTACATTCAAATCTATACCAGCTACTCTTATATCGACAAGCAAAGTTTGAAACATTCAGCCTTCTATTCATCCTTTGTTCAGTGTAAATTAATTTTACCCACTTCACCTACCTATCTGTAATCACGATCATTTTAATAATCATTTAATAATGCTACACAGGCCTTTGCGCTTATAGTTTGGTGATAATTTTCTTCCATTCTCTCCTATTCCATGCTCCCGCCTTTCTGTCCAGTATTTTTTCCTCTCTAAGGTCTTCAGTTGCTATATTTTACCACTTTTCTTTTCCTCATTTCCGGTTTTCTACTACATCTATACTTTTTATCGGTATCGGTATATATCCTTATTCCTCCATTCGTTTTTCTTATCCTTGCCTTCATTTCCCTCCTAATGCTAATTTTTTTCCACATGTTCACTTCATTTTCCTCCCTTTCATTCAATATTCATACTTCACTACTGTAGAATGCTGTTCTATAACTGTTTTGTATAGATACAGCTCGGTTTTTATAAATGATTTCTTGTATAGTAGGTAGGTTTCTGTTTTATTCACGGATCCTGTCCGTTTACTCCCTTTTTTTAACCTTATCTTCTCATCGCCATCCTTCCTAATAACTGTACCAAGAAGATTTGGATTTGTTCAAATTTCATTGACAACACAAAAATTTCGCTTCGCTTTACTTCCTTGCGGTGTTTTTATATTCATAATCTCTCCGAAATCTCTGCCGTCTCTATGAAAGCTTTGTATGCACTTTCTCTCACTAATGATGATAAAATTACTAAGTACATCGTCTGCCTAGTAATTGTGTCGTATTTCTTTTCAGTCTAACCGAAATGTTTATTCCGCTTTATCGAACTATCCAGTCTAGTATTACATCAAACAAAGTAGTGGACAGAGTATTTCAACTAATTTTTCAATAACCAGTATTATAGACAAATGAGTTAAAAATTCTTCAATTTTGAGTTTCTTATATCGCAATCGAAGATTAGCTTTTTATAAACACGTGAGTTTGGTCATCAAAAAGAAAGATGGCCGGGTACCTTATATGGAACATTACGATGTTCCAATTTTGGAATATTCCATATTGGGTACACACCTTTTTTATTTGAATTTGATGAAAAAACCTGCAAAGCTTCCTGATAAAATTATCCAAAAATTAATGATTAACATTTTTTTACAGAAGATACTATGGGTCGTGAAAAATGGAGAAAAGAAGACATGGTTCGTGCTATCAAAGCTGTGCGAAGTCACGAGATGGGGTACAAAAAAGCGGAAGATATATTTTGTAGCGAGTTATTTTTTTGCAAGTTTGATTTTTATTGTTTCCCGTAATATATTTTATTTTACCACTAGGTTGTATATAACTCGTTACTTTACAACCCTTTCTACTACCGCATTGATTTTTTTTTTCGTTATTACCGTTATATATTTTAGGATAAGTCCGAGTTACGCAAATCCAAATTCTACCATACACAATTTATTCATTTCCGATATTTAAATTTTTCAACTGAAGGGACGCCCGGTATATACACCATTTTAATTAAAACCGAAGCCGTTTAGTATAGGTACAAGTTTTTGTTGTAAGTAGATACATTTCACGTTTAATTCCCTTACCACGACTACGGCCGAAAAATGTAAGTAGGATTTTGGATATAAATTAGTGAACAATTGATAGAAGAGCTCTCAATCATTCAGTCTCATTCATTCCGGCTCTCAATTATTCAGTCTCAATTATTCTTTCGTGATTCTTTGCTCAACTTTCTTCCGATAACCGATAAACCGTATTGTGAAAATTTAGTGCATTAAGATTGTGTGTGGAAGCTGTATTTTATAAGGTAAATCATTTTTACAAATAAACTGTGTATTCGAAACTTTCCGTACCGCCGCTTAATAATAAATTGTTGAATTCTTTGTTGTATTCTTTGGAAAATTTTCCGACCGGCTATTTTTTTCTTTTGTTGTTGAATTGAAATTGGGTTTTTTATTTGTTTCTTTTATATGGAAATAAAGATTTGTGAACTGTAATTTGATTTCGAATTTTATTTACAGCGTTTATTATATATTAATTAACTGATATGAATTATTAGTGGATTCTCGAATTATTTTATACTTTTGGTTCTCAGCAGTTTTATATTAAATTGATATCCAAGTGGATTATAATATTTTAATTCTATGCTAGTACTAATAGTTTTACTCTGTGTGTCGATAGCTGGGTACCGTTTAACTCGCGGGAAAATCCTTCTTTATTTTTTCGGAATAATAGTTACCGGCTTTATTTAGATTCAAGGGTTAATCAGACTTAGAAGAGGCTTAGCCACAATTTGTCTGATTACCCGGCAGATCTAAATCGTGCATTAGGGACCCCGTTAAGTCCGGTAGATTTGACCGTTATATCCGTCAAAGTACAAAGTATATGGTATAGATAGCTTATTTTCTTTTCCCTGTTAATTTGCCTGTCACTATAGATTTATTCGTAAAATAGATCACAGAGTATTAATAGACTCGATTTTCTTTTTGATTATTTTGTAGGTAGGTAGTATACAACTCTGCTGAACCCCTGTTTCCTTCATTAACCCGTGATTAATAAATCGGAGAATCCATATTTGGTTGTGATTAGGTAAATAAAGTTAATTCAACAAGACCCCTGGAATTTTCCGTAACCTCCATCTGAGGCTATCTGGAACTCTTGACGCTAAGGGTCAAAGGGCCGTGGAGCAAACCACGTTAATAATCTGGCGCCCGAGATTTAAAACCGAATTTTGCATCAAGGGTGTCCATAGTGACGTGTTCTTGTGGCAGGAGCCACGTGTAAGAAGGTAAGCACGTTACAATTTAATGTTCCACGCAATACATCATTCCGTCTATCAACCAAACGAAATGCAACACCTGTCCAGGCTGTTGAAACAAAATTAAGAAGATCCGCGGTTTTACCACATCAGTTAGAAGAGCGATTAGTAGATTATTTGCTTCTGATGGAAAAAAAGTTTTATGGATCAACACGAAGTAATGTTAAAAGGATGGCTGATCAGCTGGTTACATTGAATAAATCACCAAACCCATTTTCCAGACCTAATGAAAGCGCTGGAAGAAAATGGCTGGATTTGTTCCCGAGGCGACATAAGGACAGAATTTCCATCAGAAAGCCAACTGGGACGTCTATCCATAGAGCCAAAGGATTTAATGAAGACCCAGTTTTCCGATATTCTAGAGGCAGAATTTGAAAAACACAAATATCCAGCTGACAGAGTATTCAACGTGGATGAGACTGGTTTATTTAGCGAGCCTTAACATCAGCAAAAAGAGGTTCTTTAGTTACGGCAGTTTTGTGTATGAGTGCAGGAGAAACTTCTGTTCCACCATTTCTAATCTTCTCCAGAAAAAACGCCAATGCTCTATTGGAAAAGGGCGCCCCTCCTGGCTCAAAAATTGTTTGTCACTCTAGCGGATGGAATCAATTTTACATTTTTACTCAGTGGTTCCTACATTTCATAGAAAAGGTAAAACCATCACAATTCGACCATGTGTTGCTAGTGTTAGACGGACATCATACGCATTGTCGCAATTTGGAAATGATAAATTTGGCAAGACAGAATTTTGTTCAAATAGTGTGCTTGCTCCCTCATTCTACACACCACATACAACCATTGGATAAAACGTTAATGGGACCATTATGGTGAGGAGTTAAGAATATATTTAAAGTCGAATCAAAGAGCAGTCACACACTTTGACATTTCCGAACTATTTGGAAAGGCATACCTGAAGGTGCAAACTGGGGCAATTGCCGTTAACGGTTTAAAAAAAACGGGAATCTTTCCTCCAAATCGTCATGTTTTCACAGATAGTGGTTTCCTTGCTGCAAAACAAGAATATATCGAGGTAGAAGGAGCCACAGAAGTTGAAAATATTACCGACATTAGTGAAGAAGCAAGGGAATTTATTGGACCCGAGAATATTTTACCGGTACCAACCTTCACAGCAAAGAAAGGGCATCGAAGAGGAAAGGCTGCAATTATAACTTCATCTCCATTTAAAGATGACTTAGAAGCTTCAGTAAAATCAGTCTCTCCAAAAAAAGTCAAATCAGTGAAGCGTAAAGTGTTAGCGGAATCAACAGATGACCTAAATCGACCATCCTGTAGTGGTCTTCATCCAGGTCAAACAAGTGCTTCAAAAAAAGAAGGCGATCATTCAATATTCTTCCTAAGAGTCCGAATCCGTTAATTTTATTGACAATTCTTCTAAGGATGATGACACGGAGGACCTTGGAGCAGACAAACCACAGCAAGATAATACTACTTGTTTCTATAGCGATGGACAGTTTTCGGATGATAGAAAAGGAGAGAAGTGTATTGAATGCATTTTCTGCAAAGAGTGGTGCCATATTGACTGTTCGGGATGTGAAACTAATATTTTCATTTGCGAGTATTGCAAAGACAATTAGTTTCTTTTGCCAATATGCGTCTATTGAGTATCGAAACTTTCCGATACCTAGTTCAAAAATTTAGAATCTCAATTTTATTTGTTTTATTTTTTATGTTTTTCTTGTTTAAAGTTTGAAGGAAATTATCCTTCGTTTCATTAATTATGATTTTTAAAATAAAAAAATGTTGTTTGAAAACGTATATTGTTTTACTTTAAACCGCATTACCCAATTCCAAATTAGAATCATAGTATATACGATATTAGCTACCTACATGTTTCGCATTAGGTACAAAATTTCCCCTTTTTTAAACATTATTTTGTGAGGATCCCGATATACGAATTTTCTCATTTTTAATATTAAAACCTGATAACTGAAACACTGAAGTATATTTCAAAAAAAAACATTATTTCCTTTAAAAAATAAAAAAAATTACAAGGCAAAAGCAAAATGGTATTTCATATATGGCACATCTCCTCTACATAAATATATACATACATATTATTCGCCGTTGCTATTCAAAATACCATAATTTAATACTTGGAATTTTTTAGATAAATCTCGGATCTGAGAGTACATCCGGTACAGTTGAATGGTTATTAGCGTCCGAGAAATGGCGAGTTCAAGTTTTAATTGCACCTTACAATTTTTATTATCAACCTATCTTGTAGGAAAAATGATTTATATTCAACAGTTACTTTATATTCTGAAAAAATAGACTCCCTTCTTTAAATAATGATATCAGTAACGGTATATATGCATAACATTACATAGTACATGTTTATAACCAATTTACTACCAATAAAGTTTATCATAATTTATTTGACAAGACTTGTGACATTCTTATAGCTGAATATACGGTCACATAAAAACGGAACAGATGAAGGAAATAATTGGAAATTGTGTAGGCATCTCATACCAAGGTGTATTTGATTGTTCAGACTATAATCACGACTTTGACAACAAAAATCCGAGTGATTTTTGGATGGGTATTCAAGGCTAGCTATCAAAAAAGGTCTAACATATCTTGGACTATTGTTAAAGTCATGAACAAAATACGAGAGAGTATTCGATTCTCTCTCTTTAACTTTGCTTGGTGAAGGTCTGCTCCTGGTATTTCATCTCCTCCATTTGGATGAAGCGTGTTCTTTAGATAATCAGCCAATCTGTTGGCTTTTTGATTATTACTCCTTGTCCATCTTCCATCTACATTTGCGATTAGTGGCATATGCAAGATAGAGCGTTTCAATTGTTTGGTTAGTTTTATTGATTGGTCCAATTTAAATTTTTTAATGTCTTTTTCAAAATGTCGAGAGGTATTGTTTGATCTAGTTTTATCCACAGAAGCTCCAGTCATTAACGTCCTAGTTTTCTTTTTTTGTTATTCTTGCTTGCTGATTCAATAAAATCATTAAAACTGGACAACCCTCGTCATCGAACAACATTATAAACACTCTTTACATATCAGATTGCTAAAATTTACAACGAACTGCCTGAACTTGTGAAAAAAAAATCGATTTAATCATTTAAGGCTGCTTTAAAATCAGTTTTGTTCCGCGAATAACGTATGAACTTTGATATTTAGTATTCTATTTAGTGTATTTCTTTGATATAATGTAGTTTTTCTTGTTATTACCCAAGTAACAATAAACGCTGATTTATTGAGCCTGTTTAGACAATAAGCTGATTAGTAGTTGGTTAAGGGTGTTAAACGCTGATTAAGCTACTGACCTGAATAATGAGCTGAATAAGCGTTGAATCAGTCAATGTAGATGCCATTATTCAGCAACATCGATAGAGCTGAACTAAATACTGAATAAGTGCCTCTTCAGCCAATTTAGTAGATATTGTTCAGCAATATGCTTATGTGGCTGAACATAGCTTGAATGAGCATTTCTTCAGCTTACTTAATCTGGTGTTGTTCAGCTATTTATTAATAGCTGAATACAGGCTGAAGAAGCGCTTTTTCTGCCCATCAAATATTTCATTGTTCAGCTATTTTAAAATGGCTGAACATGAGCTGGTAAAATGCTTTTACAGAAATCTGAACATGTGTAGTTCAGCTATTCATAGTCAGCTTAGTATGCACTGAATGAACCCTTCTTCAGCAAAGTTAAAAGCCTCAGTTCAGCTATTATTAACAGACTGAAGAAGTACTTGTTCAGCCCATTTTGATGATATTGTTCAGATATACGTAGTAGCTGGATGTGAACAAAAAATTAGATACTTTAAAATATATCTTCTTCGGCCATTTGATATTCACTGAAGTGTGAGTTTATGGATGCAGCCGTATCATTCAGCGATTTTGAGGTTATGTTTTTTATTATAAGTCACTTGACCACTTGACACAAAACGTTATATGCAGTAGAGAAACGAATAGGTCAATAAGAAAATATAGAAAAAGTGGAACTTACAGCTTCAACAGAACATACACACACCATAAACAAACCCAAACTGATAAATTTTGTAGAGGTTATAAGTTTTACCCTCCTTTATCTGTACAGCTATTCAGCCACTATGCAACAATATAGCTTATTTATAAATACCATTATTCGCAAACACCAAATATGTGTTCGATTGGCGCAGAGGCTAGATATCACTGGATTGTAAAATGTTAAACTACGGGTCCCAGGTTCAATCCCCGCCGAAGAAAGGAAGAAAAAAAGGGTAAGTAAAAATATTTGTGAATTTAAATACAACAAATAGCATGTAGTGACTGTGGTAATTGAGATAAATAAATAACATTCAGAAATTAAAAAATGTATTATTAATATAATATTATTAATTTGTTGCTTTTTATTTTATGGCTGCATAAAGGCTGAACTACAAGACTGAATAAGAGCTGAAGAAGCTATTCTTCAGTCAAGACTGGCAGCCATAAAGTCCAGCAATAGCTGGATAAATTCTCCACTTTTGGGTGAATAAGAGCTTAACAAGGGTTTATTCAACCTAAGTTTGATACCAATATTCAGCTTTAGACTGAACAATAAACCGCTTTAGCGCTTATTCAATCAATAATCAGCATAAATTGTTACTTAGGTAGTAGTGTTATTGTCGTTAGTATTGTGCTACCTATTATTATTATTGAATTTGTATCATTAAACAGTGTCAGAACGTATTATTATTAAATTATTCTGTGAATCAGTCAACGTCTAAGATGAAAAACAGAGACTGCCGTATAAATATATCGGCGCGGCGATCTTTCGAAAGCGGCAATTTTACTTTACGCTCGAAAAACACACATAATTTTTTATACAGTCGCCCTTTCAATAATTAAAACAGTTTTTTATATTATCTTATGTTATAATAGGAGTGCTAGAATAATCGACAATAGGCTAAATCAAACACGGCATCGACCAATGAGAGAGAACAGATACCATCGTATAAGGTTGGTTGCATAGTTTTGCGAGTATGTAATATTGAAATACACTGACTTCGAAATGTCAGAAGGATTACTATTGCAGTTTAACTTCGTAAATTCATTTTTATAAGGTCTTTAGTATGAATTTTTATAAGGTCTTTAGTATGAATATATAAGTTGAAGTTAAACTGGCATAATATCTCGAACGATTACAATAAAAGTATTTGGTTTGGTTTGGTTTGACTATGCAACCAGTCATAAACATCGCTATCTGGCCTCTCATTGGTGGATGCCGCGTTCGATTTAGGTTCTTGTAAATAATCGTCATTTTCGCTATTAATCATGATTAACCTTCAAAAGATCTACTGACTAGGGATGTTAAAAAATAATCGATTATTATATAAATCGATTAATATTTTCTCATTTTTAGTTATCGATTTTTATAGTAATATTAATCGATTTTATAAATTATGTGTTTAAATCGATTTTCAGAAACGGCTCGTATTATTTATTGACTATTTTTCAGAATTTGGACAACTTTTGACAATTATTGACCATTTTGGATAATTATTGACCATTTTTGACAATTATTGACCATTTTTGACAATTATTGACCATTTTTGACAATTATTGACCATTTTTGACAATTATTGACCATTTTTGACAATTATTGACCATTTCGACTGTTTTTCAAAATTAGTGACCATTTTTGGCAAAAATTGTCCATTTTTAACAGTTTTTGACAATTATTGACCATTTTTGACCATATTTCAAAATTTTTGACAATTTTCATATTATTTTATTCGATTTTTAATCTGATAAATTGTTAACGAATGAATCTCTTATTATCGGAATATGAAAAGCATGTACTTCTTAAAATAATCCAAAATTTCCAAAATTGACCATTTTTGACAATTATTGACCATTTTGACCATTTTGACTGTTTTTCAAATTAGTGACCATTTTCTCAAGTTTTTGACAATTTTTAACCATTTTTTGACAATAATTGTCCATTTTTAACAATAATTGACAATTTTTGACCATTTTTGATAGTTTTTGACAATTATCGACCATTTTTCAAAAATTTTACAATTTTTGACAATTATTGACCAATTTTTCAATAATTGTCCATTTTTGACAGTTTTTGACAATTTTTGACCATTTTTGATAGTTTTTGACAATTATTGACCAATTTAGACAATAATTGTCCATTTTTGACAGTTTTCGACAATTATCGACCATTTTTCAAAATTTTAACAATTATTGACCAATTTTGACAATAATTGTCCAATTTTGACAGTTTTTGACAATTTTTGAAAATGTTTGACCATTTTTCAAATTTTTTTAAGGTTTTTGTTAATTGGCACTTGCGCGGGTAAAGGGGTATAAGTCGAAAATGTTCAAAATTGAGTTGAGTCTGCCACAACACTTCAAAAGTCATTCTGTACCTCTGGGAAAAGGGATATAAGTCAGAACGCCTTATAAATTCGTCGTTTTTAATTGTAAAAAAGGACATATCTACAGAAAAGAGATATTTTTTGTGAAAAAGGACATATGTTTTGTTAAAGCTTACTTTCGAGTAGAATTTCAACAACATTATTTGTGAAAAGAGATATAAAAATACTTACATATTTCTCTTTGTTCTAAATATTTGTGAAAATAGGTATATGTTGAAATAACTACGTTTTCATATTTGCATACACTCTATAAAAACAGTTAAAAGTGCAATAAGTCTACTTATTTCCCTTTTCCCCCAAAATATAAATGTGGCCTTCGATTGAGAAAAACGGTATAATTAAACTTATATCTTTTTACACAACTTTATTCATATGATATGGGTGGTACAAGTATACTTATTACTGTTTTCACTTAAAATATTTTCCACATAAGATTGTGAAAAACGGGGTAAGTAAACATATATCCTTTAACACAATTTCGCTCATCTAATCTGGATGGTACAAGTATTCTTATTTCTCTCTTCGCCATTTGCGAAATCGTATTATTATTGTAAACAATGTGACTTATCTCCAGTGATACGCAACAACCCGTGCAAAACGAAGTGTTAAATTTAATGTGTTCTAGTAGTTACAGTTATTAATAAACTATAGTAGTTACCCTATACGTGCCGAACATAACGGTAGAAACAATCTTAATTTGTTTATTTCTGTGAGTAAACTACAACTGAGGTTATGTATTCCAACCGGCCAAAACGACTTCAATTTTTAAGAAATTATGTTGACGAGGCCACTAATAGAACCAAACCAAAATGTAAGTACAGATATGTAACAAAAGCTAAATATCTAAATTATATTGTTGTGTCCTCTTTTGTTTTTATTGATCAAAAAATAATATAAAAAAATATTTAGATATCTTTACACTGCTTCTGTTAGACCAGTCAACAGAAACAGAAATTTTTTGTTTTTTTCTTGTAATAGTTGTTATCTAGAAACTAATATATTGGCAATTATTGAAAGCATAATTTTGTTATAACATACACTTTTGGGTTTTAGATAATGACGAAGATGTTTCTGCATCGCTTGCACAACAGATTTCAAGAAGTGTTAGTAGTAGTCTTGCACCATCTTTGGGTCCATGTTTACAAGAACAGTTTTCAGAGATTATTAATGATTCAATCTTGAACGATACCGGCGAATCTCTTACAATGCTTCTGCAAGATAATATTACAAATTATGCACATAATGACGTAGAAGCACATACTATAATAGATAACGGTGAGAATAAAAAAACTAGGTACATATCAATATATACTAAGACAAATTTTTGGTTTTTAGGTAACGACAAAGATGCGTCTGCACCTCCAGCAGAACAGATTACAAGAAGTGCAAATAGTAGTCCTGCACCAGATGTGGATCCAAGTTTACAACAAAAACTTTCAGAGTTTACGAAATATTCAATCTTAGTCAATTCTGGCGAATCCCTGGAAATGTACGATCATGTACCTTGTTTAAAAGACAACAAAATATTTGCCGATGAAGCGTCAACGTCAGGTAGGATATGGTATGAAAACGTTGCACCTGCGGAAGATAGTGATGACAGCGTAAAAGACAAGCCTTATGAAACGGAAAGTAGTGACAGCTCTTCCGAAGAAGATCCAATTTTGGCGGTTTCAAAATTCCAGAAAAGAAAAACAGAAAATGATACCAATTCGAAAAATAAAAAAATAAAACTAAACCACACGCAAAGTAATTTGGATTCTGGTGGTATTGATAATAACAATAAAATTAGGGACAGCAAAAAAGGCCAAAAGGGAGAGACACGATTAGTTAGGAACGAGCGGAAAACCATGCGAAACTTTGGAAATCAATATTTAACAAAAACTCAGAAAATCGGGCCACAAAGAAAATGTAAAGATTTACAAAAATGTAGATTAAAATGCAGAGAAAGGTTTGAAGACGAGGTAAGAAAAACCATATTTAAGGAATACTGGTCTATGGGCAGTTTTAATAGAAGAGTAGCCTATATTGCAGGGCTAGTATCTACCCGAGAGAAAGAAACCACCCGTGCTAAAAAACCAGA
This sequence comes from Lochmaea crataegi, assembly GCA_947563755.1. Taxonomy (NCBI): domain Eukaryota; kingdom Metazoa; phylum Arthropoda; class Insecta; order Coleoptera; family Chrysomelidae; genus Lochmaea; species Lochmaea crataegi. The sequence goes on from OX387435.1 coordinate 14,536,575, forward strand.
CAAAAAGCATAAGAATAGAAGTATGTCTCATACATATCATTCACGTATTAACGGACAACTGATGAAAGTATGCAAAAACTGCTTTCTACTAACTTTTGACGAGAGTAATGAGTTTTTAACGAATGTTATTAAGAAAAAGGAATTATCACTTTCTGGAATAACATTGGAAGATAAGAGAGGTAAAGGAGTCCCATCCAATAAAACGTCTGAAGAAGCTTTAGACTTAGTTAAAAATCACATTTCCTCTTTACCTTCTTATGAAAGCCACTATCGCAGAAAACAGACTGAAAATAAATTCCTTCCTTCTTATTACACGCTCGCCAGAATATATGAAGAATATATAAAATTGATTCCTGTAACTATGACTCCGGTGAGTCGAAAAATATCCGAGGCATTGTTTCATAGTATGAAGATCAAAATAAAAAACCCTAAAAAAGATAGTTGTGCTAAATGCGATAAGATTGATATGCAACTTAAAAATACATCAGATACCGCTACAAAGCAAAATCTTGAAAATGATTTAGTCAAGCATCAAACAGATGCGGAGTATGCTTATGAACAAAAAAGAATTGACATACAAGAAGCTTTGCAGTGCAAGACTAAATCTGTACTCACTTTTGATCTGCAGCAATGCTTGCCCACTCCTGATATTCAAACGTCAGTCGTTTTTTACAAACGCCAACTTTGGACGTTTAATTTGACGATACATAGGTGTGAGGACAAACAAGTTTTCTGTTATATGTGGGATGAAACCACGGCAGGAAGAGGCGCTAACCAAATCGCTTCATGTCTCTATAAACAGCTGGTCGATCATTTAGATCCAAATATTAAAACATTGACATTATATTCCGACACTTGCGCCGGACAAAACAAGAATTCTTTTTTGCCTATTATGTATAGTAAATTTTATACCCATTTAGAATAAGACCATCCTTATTTATTATTAATAAATCGGTTGAAACAAAAAATTACCAACAAAAATGAACGTCGTAACTAATTTATTAGATGTCACGTTTTTGAAGTTACGTCAAATTTTGATTTCATGTTAATGTCATAACGCAAAATAAGATATAAAAATGCGATATTCTGATGAATCCAAAAAACTTAGGCTTAATGTAGTAAACTATTTTCAAAACGATTTAGGATCTCGATTTAAGGCAATTCAAAAAGCGTCCGAAGCGCTAAAAGTTCCAGAAAGCACATTATATAATCTTGAAAAACCAAACAGAGCTACAGATTTCGAATTTAGAAGAAATATGTCTGCAAGCGTTTCCCGGAGCAAAACCCGAACTACAAAAAATACCCTGCATTGTTTGAGGGAAGTAATTTATAAAATGTATGCGCGAAAGGATAAAATCACAGTAGAAACTATTTTACGGCAATTTATCGAAGAGTCACCAGAAACTAAGATTTCCAAAGGTTCGTTATATTTGGGAATTAAAAAAATGGGTTTTCATTTCAAAAAACAGGATGGAAGAAAACATTTATTGGAAATGCCGGCAGTCAGATTAAAAAGAATATTATTTTTGAACAACTACCATGCTGCTAAAAGTGAAAAGCTCTTTACACCTGTTTTTCTGGACGAGACATGGGTTTTTAGTAAAAGCGGGGACAGAAGAATGTGGCAAGATGGTACTAAACACAGTGATTTAAAAATAACTGGAAGTGGGACACGATATGTAATTGTTCATGCCGGTAATAAAAAAGGTTTTGTGGCAAATGCATCGCTTATTTTTAAATGCAATAAAAAAACAGGCGATTACCATGAACACCGAAAATTTTGAAAATTGGTTTAAACAGCAACTAATTGTAAACTTGGAAGAACCATCGTTAATTATAATGGATAACGCAACGTTTCACAGTCGCCTGGATGAAGAAATCCCAAGAAAAAGTTGGAGTAAAACACGCATGTTAGAATGGCTCAAAAAAAAGAATATTCCTTTTCCAGATCACATTTTAAAGGATGCTGTTTGGAATATAATTGAAAAGCAAGTTTTGCCAGAAAAAAATGATCATTTAGACAAATACGCTGCCGAGCATGGTCATTGTGTTCTCAGGCTACCACCCTATCATTGCCATTTTAATGCCATCGAAATGGTATGGTCAGAAACTAAAAGGCACTATGACCAAGCTATTACGAAAACTGCAAGGTCACCTACTGAAGTCTTAAAAGTATGGAATGACGTTGTAAAAAATGTACCGGAGCAACACTGGCAGAATTACATAAATCATACAGAGAAAATTATTTCTGAAGCATGGGAAGTAGAAAACAAACTGGACCTACTAAACATCGAACCTATGGTGATCTCTGTATCCAATGAATCCGATGATGAACTATCACTTTCCGAAAGTTATTCTGATTTAGAAACTAATTAAACTTTGCCTTGAAGATCACGTTGTCATTTTTTTTAAATCTAGAATTTGTACTTAATCGAACTCTGAATTGCCATATTTTTTTAAGAAAACTATGTATCTAGTTAATAAAACAATGTTTTTAAAATTAGTGCGCTTCTTTTATATTCTTTTATTATGTCAACATCTTTAGAATTTTATGAATTTCATAAAATTAATTTGTATTATTACAAACCGCCACTGATAATATGAAATTTCAAGTCACTACGCCAATGCAATAAGAAATATGTCAAGCATTTGACATGACAAAGGTCATAACCTAATTTTTTTCATGCGGGTTCAGATGGTTCAAGAAGCCGCATACGTTAAGTTACTAAAACGGTTGGTACCTCTAAATAGGTATTAATTTTACTATACATGCTGCTTATGAGAAAAATAAAAAGTCTAGAGCACATTGATCATAAGTTTTTAGAGCCGGGTCACACGCGTATGGAATGCGATACAGACCATTCAATTATCGAGAAAAAAAAGAAGAGACATGAAGCTCATATTGAACACCCACGTGATTGGATGCAACTTGTACGTATGTGTGGCAAGACAAAACCATTTAAAGTAATTGAGATGGAAAGGCAAGATTTTTTTGAGTTTTCAGCGTTACTCAAAACGTATTTCATAAGCAAGGAAATAAACGAGGCTGGAGAGCAGGTAGTATGGAGGGATATAAAGTGGCTTCGGTATTCTTTAGATCAGTTTGGAATATTGCAATACAAAAACACATTAAAACATGAAGAACCGTTTAAAACGATTGATTTTAAGCGCAAATCAAAGATTCCTGTACACGATAATATTAAGCCTCCATGAAGCTACAAAGGACCAGTACCAATTAATCCGAAGAAAATAGAAAATTTAATTGAACTCCTGCCATATATTGATAAGGTTTTTCATTCGTTTTATGAAAACCTTATTACGAAGGATGCTATTCCCAATACCCTCCCATCAAGCGATGAAGAGTCAGAGTAATGATTTGTTTTATATTTCGAATAATGCTCTATATTTTCTTTTTAGTTACGATTTTCTTTTGACTATGCGTGTTTATTTTCTAATTTTTGTTATGTAATACTACAAAATAGAGGGTACGTTTTGTCTATTTTTATTTTTTTTTATTTCTAAACCGCTTTTGCTCACTTTGTTCATTGACATTTTTTGTATTTAGTTTCATATTTTCAAAATGTAATAAATGATTCTAAGAAAGTACAATACAAAACTTTTATTTAATCAGGGAAAAGAGGTATATGTTAATTTTTTTCCATTTTTTTCCGTGTAAAGGGGTATAAGTAATTATTTTTTCCATAATAATTCATATATTTTAATTATTGGTACATACAGTGCCTTACGAAACAAAAATTATCTATACTTACAAAAAATTGTAGTTTTATAGGAACCATTATTAAAACGCGAAACTTAAAACTTTTAAAATCCGTTTCCCATAATTTTATATTTAGGACATATACCTCTCTACCCGCGCAAGTGCCAATTATCGACCATTTTTGACAATTATTGACCATTTTTGACCATATTTCAAAAATTTTGACAATTTTCATATAATTTTATTCAATTTTTAATCTGATAAATTATTAATTATTCACCAATTGAGTTAATTCGTGGGGCGTGGTTTGATTAAATAAACGAGCGAAAAAGATTCCTTTTTTGCGCTAGAGCGTAAAGTAACAATCCTCGGCATTTGTCGACTTCACGATTTCATTTGAATATAGTAATTAGTCATTTTACGCGCGACTGTAGAAAATTTTTATTTATTTATTTATTTTTTTGTAACTGTATATGGTGTTATGATGGGAAAAAATAAAGGACCTATTATTATTATTGAAAGTTTTCTATTTTTCTCTAGGAATATTATCTTTTGTGCTTACATTTATGTCCGGAGTGTTCTCACACTCAGAATTATCTATATTATGGGTAAGCAATTCCACTTCTTTGTCTACATTATTTATCTGTTTACAGTGTAACTGAGAGAATTTTTCAAACAATTAATCCATTTTATGGTTTCAATAATTCAATGCAATGAGCTGTAGTCAGTGTATACCTTGAGAATTTTTCTATACACAAAATCTTAAATTTGAATATTCATGGCACGAGGCTATATTCAGTGACATCATAACTTTATTCAATAACTACCACTTCATATCTCGACCAGACAACTAAAATCGTGAACTAGCTTTTCGATAGAGCGATGTTTTGCTTAGTTTTCATATAACTTCCGATATAGAGCTGACCCTAATCCTCGCGGTATCCTCAGAAAATAAATGTTTGAGCTGGTGTGGTTGAAAGATAAATTTTAAGGGAATTCAAATTAAGTGGTTTCAGATTGATACTGTTTTTTGTTAATTATACGGTAAGAAGTAGGTTTTTCGGTTTTCCGTTTTTCCGTTTTCCCGTTTTTCGCATATTATCCATTTAATATGCTGAGATGTGAATTGAAAAACCGATTTGATTTTTTTTGCTAAAATCAATTACAATGTTTCCAGGGCAGACTGGATTAGAACGAAGCGAAATAGCAGAAGAACTAGCTCAGAGAGCGGCTGACACACCTTTTGGGGACTTGACCAGTACCCTTTTTGCTGCATCAGCACCAATATAATATTGGAAGGAATGAGTGAAATGAAAAAAAAAGAGAATGGATCATAGGAAAGATTTAGTAGGACCCAGACAATCAAAATACTCCTGGGAAACTCTTGTACTAAAATTTAAGTTTGACAGCATCGGGGACATCCCCCTCAAAAACAATGTTTTCCATATAGCAACGTTTCAAATCAACAATCCAAGATGAGATTAGATAGGGGTAGGGTATGAGATGGATGCTGGAATGCCCCTGGGTTCGGTTCATGGACCAACACTCTGGAAGTGTGTGTTTGATGAGGTTTGTGGGATATTATGTGAAGTGAGATTACGCTGTATGCGGACGATGTGGGTCTGGCAAAGGGAAAGGCGGAGATAAAAAGAAAGGCTTAAAGAATCTGTAGGAAGATTGTGGAGAAGATAGAGGGGTGCGGACTGGAAGTGGCGGAAGATAAGACGGTGTTGTTGCTAGTGAAGAGACGGAGCAAGGCAAGACGAGACGAGACGAGATTGGATGGACCGGAAATTCGGGGATGTGAACTACTTCTTGACAGAGGTCACAGGACATGGGTCGAGAGTAGGGTACTTCCACAAGATTGGGAATAGAGAGACTGGAGTGTGCGAGAGTTGTGAAGTGGAGGATGATGTGGGGCATGTGTTTAGATGCTGGAGGAACGAAAGAGTTCTGAAGAAGGTGGAGAGGAAACTAGGAGAGGCGGTGTATTAGGAGAACATGGTGGAGATAATGTAGAGGGGGTAGGAGGAATGGATGGAGGTGAATGGCGTAGTGGAGAGCATCATTAGAGGGAGGGAAGGACTCGAAATGGCAAGCAGTGATAGTTAGGGAGAAGACGACGGTGTGAGCGGAGAGTGTGCGAGGGACCACCGCCCGTCTCAAAGTATGCTAGGGTAGTGATTCCGATGCGGGGGTAACGGCAAGTTTGAGGTGGGTTCGGTTGGTAGGCATCCCCTTGAGGATGAGTCCAACATGAGTTTCCCATCTCGACCCAAAAAAAAAGATGAGATTAGATATAATATTATGAGGTGACTTATTGGCCATTGCGACCTTCTCATATCTATTGTGCTCCTCTGAATCTAAATTAGTTTTGACAGTTCTTCTATCTTTGCTCATTAGGTATACCGTAAATGTTGGCAAATGTCGCCTGTCTCTGTCCTGGTGAGATTACCCACCATTCTAGACATTTCTGTGCCACCCACTTCCTTGTGGTCATATTTATTGAAGACTTCGCGACGTCTCAGAAAGGTTCCGTTCGTTGCCCTTATGACCCTCCTGCCCTGGTATCCATGCTACCATGATCTTTCCATAGTTTCCAAGTGCGTTTAAGGCACCTATGCAATCACATGCTAGCTTAAAGTTGACCTCTATGGAATCGAGTGCCTTCATAGCAGCTTGGCTGTCTGTGAAGATAGCAACTGAACGGTATGTCCTTTCCTTCCATTCAATTCCTCCAACGCAGCGGTAATTTACCGTCTCTTCCGCTGGGAAAGTTGTGTCGTCCTCAGATGTGTTGCTCCATTAAGTAATCAGCCTTCAGCTCTTCGATAACCTTTCGATAGTTATCATCGTGCGTTTGGCTTATGTGTTGTTGACTTTGTAACAAACCAAAGTCAGACACAAAAAATAGAAGATCAGTTCTGCAAATTTACAAAATCATATCCTGTATCTAGCTGGTGTCCTAATAGGAATGGGTCTCGGCCATATATTCGAAACCGTTTAGAGTACAGCAGCGGGAAAAAAAATTCATAACAAAAGTTAACTTGAGAAAAACCCAGAAATAGTTTTTAATGAGTATCATGCACGCTAGAGGGCGCTATTAATTTTTTTCAATCTAGTTATCTTTGGAAAATATTCAATGGGATTACAAAGTTTGAATCAAGGATTATAAGAAGTAAACCTAGTTAGCAACAGCATGTTTATATCTTCTTCCTGTTCTGGAATATCTCAAGACAAATGTAAATTTTGAGCATTCTCCTTTGAATATATATATATATATATATATATATATATATCACCTACTATGGTTGTAGTTGTAGGTACAGAAAGGATTTAAAAAATGTTTTCACTTAATGGAATTGACACTTTCCTTTGTGCTTAGTGAACCTATTTGTGAAGTATCAAAATTGGTGAGCGTCTACTGAATGTGCTTCATCAATACTCTCAATTGAGAGGATGTACTAAAGGTCGAATAGGGAGCAATGGATAGCGCGAGAGTCGAAGCTACCGAGCCCCCTTCGCCAGGAGAAGGAAATTACCTCCAGCTTTGATCAAGGAATCGACAAGTAGATGGGTGATTTCGTAAATTGTAGAAACCGTGGTCATCTGTTTTTCGTAGTTTGGTTTAACAGTATCTATTAGATGCCATCTCTTTACTGCTGGTGAAGCATTTCGTTAGATGGATCAATAGAATCGAGGTGTTCGTATCACTTTACAATCGAGAGAAAATGCAAGAGCCAGAGTCTCCTCAGATAATTCATTAACATCTAAAGTGGAGCTGTATTCAAAAGGGTCCAATAAAATACAAAGTCAAACCACTCAATGCAAATTCAATTCCTTAAACAGTTGACAAAGCAATTAGTTTCGGTACGAGACCATCATTAGGCTTCAAAACATGGTGAAGGAAAAATTATTTATTGTGAGGGTAGCTCTGTAGATCCATTGAAAAGTTGAAAAAACATTAAATCAGCATGGAGGCAACTAATATAGAATATTTATAATACTGTATTCTCAATATAAAATATTGAAATGTATATTTAAGTTCAAGTTCAAGTGAAACTATGTAAAGAAATAATTTTAAAAAAATGTGAGCGGTCTTCGGACCGCCAACAGAAGCTTTTTTCTTATGCACAATAGAATGACCATTTTTGACCATCTTTCGTAAATTTTTGACCATATTTAGAAAAATTCAACAATCTTTGACAATTTTTGACTATTTTTCAAATTTTAACAATGATGGACCACTTTTGACAATTATCGACCAATTTTCACAGTTTTGACAATTATTGATCAATGTTGACAATTTTTTGAAAACTTAGACCTTTTTTTCCAAATTTTAACAATTATTGACCATTTTTGACAATTTTTGACCATTTTTGACACTTTTTGACACTTTTTGAGCATTTTTGACAGGTTCTGACAATTATTGACCATTTTTGACAATTTTCCAAAAATTTTGACCATTTTTCAAAATTTTTGATAATTTTTAACAATTATTGACCATTTTTCAAAATTTTTGATAATTTTCAACAATTATTGACCATTTTTCAAAATTTTTGATAATTTTTAACAATTATTGACGATTTTTCCAAATTTTTGACAATATTTGACCATATTTCAAAATTTTTGACAATTTTTCAATAATTTTAACATATTTGGCAATTAGAGAGAGAGACGCGCGAGAGGTGGATAGATAGTTAGATAGATAGAGATAGAGGCGTGTTGCTGTGTAGCCTACGAGAGAGAGAAGAAGAAGGCGGCTGAGGAAGAGAGGGGAGAGAGTTAGCGCAGCGGGTGGCCGAGAAAGAGACGAAGAATGAGTCATCGCGTGACGAACGCTTTTTCGTAACATTACACGTTTCACGAGTTCACTAGCCTTCCCAAAAGTCCTATGTCGTGCAATAAAAAGCAAGCTTCAAAACTATTTTCAGCAGTACTACTGCCAACAAACCAAATAGGTACCACCTTACTATCCTCTCCTAATTCAGGACATTTTTGACCCTCCCTGTAACTTCGTTGCTAAAAGCCTAAATTTTCAGTGACCAAGTTAAATTCTATTAATTCTAGGTCTATATCCAGTAAGGGAACTTGTACTCTGGTAGAGGTTTTGGACAAGGTGTGTTATGATTGATGAAATAAGTGGGAACCACCTGCTTTTAGCTGCAACAAGAGCTACTAAACTAGCTATGAAAAAATAGAAACAAGCAAAATATATAAAACTGGAATCAATTTATGAAAAATTCAAGTTAACCCAGTAGAAAGGTTCAAACTACTAATACGACAAACTTGCAAAAATAAGGTCAGAGAATATAAAGTCTGATTCAGGACAGACTCTTGGTATACCAAAGACCATGGTACGAGGATCTGTAGAGAAATGGATGATAGAGCAGCTTAGAAATTTTCTGGGTAACATCCCAAAATGAATGCATGAGAAAACCTTCATGAGAAAACCATGACATGACACGTACAGCGCAACTGCTCACACAGTGTAGGAATTAGCTGAGAGGTCTTATGACTGGTCATGCACCAAAAAAGAAATACCTGTACAAATTAAAGCTATACAATGGAATCTGCAGATTATACGAAAGGGAAACATATACTGTTTTCATGCTGGGAACTCAATTGAACGTGAAATACAGTTACTACTTGGCCAACCGCAAGGAGCTGGTGAACTATATAGCAAACGCTCAACTAAGAACTTGTACAAACTGGAGCAGGGGACCAATGTGATGAACTGGGTGCTACGAGAAAGCACGAGCCAAAATACAATTAACCACCCGACTGCACTGTTATCGGAGACATTATTAGACCGGCTCGGAGGAAAGAAAGTTCGTGAGAAAAATGAAAATCCTTCGGTAAGCTTCAAGAATGAAGTATGGGAAGGTGCAATCTACGAAAAAGTCGGGTGCAAGAAGCTCTATGTACCAGACCCCAAAAAACTTTTGTTTGTGGTTACAAATGCTTATGTTCTAGAGACGCAGCGCTAGCAGCTGCCAATACGCTGAAAAATTGGGGCTTGATAAATGTCACCGTCGCCGAAGGAGAACCAAATACTTTATAGATAGATATGATAATGGTTCAGTCAGTGACTTGTCCAATTTTCTTGGTATCTGGTGTGTTGTGACGTATTCACGTTGGAGGAACAGTGCAAAACTAGTTCAGATTACAGCTGAACATAGCCAAAGGTTGCGTTCATCCCAACAAAGTTGATCAGATAGCTATTTTCAGAGTGATCGTTTCGTAATTCTGCTGCTCCAAGAGCTTGATCCCGGACTGAATTTGACACTGAAATTACAAACAATACATGATGTCTATCAGTAACGGATATGTTAAAGTTGTGACCATAGCGACATCTTCACCTCCAACCGCTAACCAAAATTCGAAAACCTTTACAACAAGCCGATAGGCTCGAAACAATAAAGTATTATTACAGTTTCCTGTAAAATTGTCGTACATAGTAGAGCTTGTTACCAATAGTTATCGAAGAATAAATATATTATTCTAACGCTTTACAACAAAGTTTTGTGAAAAATATTTTTCAAAAACAGTGACCGTTCAACTAAGAAGAATTAACTACTTCCCGGGCTATCGGACGATAACATATTATACCTTGTACTGATGTGGCGCGAATACGCCGAAACAAGTTGTGTTGTCCGTTCTAATTGCAAACCAGAATGGTTGGTTGAATATTGTAGATCATACCGACCCCGTTTCACTTCGAAGTGTAATTCAATGTATGTCGGGGCATATAGCCCGGTTAGTAGTTGTTTCTTCTTAGTTGAACGGTCACTGTTTTTGAAAAATATTTTTCAAAACTTTGATGTGAAGCGTTAGAATAATATATTTATTCTTCGATATCTCAAGGTAATATGTCACTTGAAAACAGTTTTTTTTTATAATAAATTGGTTTGCTGGATTATTATTGCAAACATGGAACTCCACTTTGTGTCTATTCCGGCTATTTTCATTCGGCCCACATCTAGCATACACTGTTACATGAAACGTAAAAAACATAGTATTTGGAAAAAGCAATATACGAAATAAAATTATACAAAAACGTGTATTCAAACTGTGACCACATCGCCAAATAACAAAGGCTTTGTACATTTTCAGTTTAACTGGAAGTGACATATTATGTCAAAATATTTTCCATAAATTCATCATAACTTGTAATCCATACCTATATTCAAAAACAGTGTGCCAATTTCAAAACTTACAATGGACTATATTTATCTCGTTAACGAAAATATATGCCAAAAAAATCTCAAAACCGTTTCTGGGGTACAGAGCAGTTAGTAAAATAACCTAGGAGACTCTCATCAACCCTTTATTCTCTACCTACAAAAATTTAAATGGCAGCCCCCACCTTGTAAGACGTTGCTGGAAGACCCGTGAACTTTTTTTGCAGCGGTATAAATAACAATTATACAGGTTGTGACAATAAGGCAAAAAAATGAGTTTGGAAACAAAATGGAATAGTGTTTAATTGAAGAAAATGCTGAAAATTGTGAACAATAGTATAACTCCATACGAACGTTGGCAAATATGGCTTTAGTAATATCACGACAGGCTTGAGCAATTTTTTGTCGTAAATCGTTGATTGAGTTTGGTTGAGTGTTATAAACAACTGACTAAAGGTAACCTCACAGGAAAAAACTAGATGACGGTCACTTTTCCTTTGTTTGGATTATTATTGTCCCTAACTGCTTCTGTATAATGGAAAGGAGCTTCGTATTGCTAAGAGTGACATAAGTTTCTATCTAGAGCTAGATTGTTCCCAGGGATATCACAACAGAAAATTTGTGAAATGTTTACTGCTAGGTGTGGACGGATCAATTATATATTATAAACAATGATAATTTAAGGATGATGCATTCATGAAAGAAGACGTTATAGAAAGAATTGAAGGAATGCCAAAACAACCAACGGAGCCAGAAGACCGGCTTTAACGGCATCAAGTCCCACTATTCATATTTTGTATAAAGGAAATGAATAGAATTTGGAAGTTGCCAAAGGCATAGTGTAAAACAATGGGCGAGTTCAACCTTATCAACGGTCGAAACTAAGGACAAAATAATATGTTAAGTGTGCTGGCAGTCAACAGCTGAGTTCCACTTTCCAGTAATTATTTTTTTGGTTTCACCGGATACAGTAATTTTATTATCAATTATTATTACAGTTTCCTGTATAACGGTCGTATTTAGCAAAGCGTGTTACCAATAGATATCGCAGAACAAATATATTTTTCTAACGCTTTACAACAAAGTTTGGAAAACTATTTTTCAGAAACAGTGACCGTTTAACTGAAAAGAAACAACTACTTCCCGGCCTATATGCCCTGACAGACATTGAATTACACTTTCAAGTTAAACGGGCTCGGAATGATCTACGAGATTTAACCAACCACTCTGGTTTGCAATTAGTGGGGACAACATAACTTGCAGACCAGTTTCGGCGTATTTTCGCCTCATCCGTACAAAGTATATGTTCTTCGCCCGACAGCTCTAGAGCCTAATCCCGGACTGAATTTGACACTGAAATCACAATCAGAACACGTCTTCCAGTAACGGAAATGTTAAAGTTGTGACAATAGCGGCATCTACACCTCCAAACGCAAACCAGAATTCGAAAAATTTTACAGCAAACCCATAGGCTTGAAACAATGGAGTAATATTACAGTTTCCTGTGGAATTGTCATATTTAGTAAAGCGTGTTACCAATAGATATCGAAAAATAAATAGGTAGTTCAACAGTATTTTACCGAATTGGTTACTACCATCGATGGCGTTCCTCCCGCTAATGAACTATGACGAGACAAATTTTTGTGATGAACCGGGACAAGCTTTGGTCGTTGTCAGAAGAGGCAAAAAACATGCCCACCGAATGATTGATGTCGAGCACGAGCGTAATGTTCGCGGTGGCAGGGGATGGAAAATTATTACAGCCCTATATTGTATGCAAAGTCAAACACATGTATGAAGGCTGGGCTAGGCAAATGCCTGGTATAATAGAACCACAAGCGGCTGGTTTGATGCCGAAACATTTGAGGATTGGTCTATGTCCATCCATTGCGCTTCCATATTTTAACTCACTGGAAGGAAATGAAGTAATGTTAGGTGATAATCTCTGCAACCATTCAACAGTCAGCGTTGTAGAGGTCTGCGAAAATAATAACATTAAACTTGGTCTGCTTCTTCTCAATTCAACCGACTTATTACAGCCTCTAGATGTTGCCTATTTTCGCCCCCTCAAATATGCATGGAAAAAGACCCTAGAAGATTGGAAACTTAAAAATAAGGGAGTCCTGCCAAAAACCGTTTTTCCCAGACTTTTGAACGCAACTATTGATAAAGTCGGTTTGGGAAGTGGGGAAAAGACAAAAGCAGGCTTCAAGGCATGTGGGTTAGTCCCCTTCAATCCAGACCAAACTCTGAAAGAAAGAAATAAGACATTTGAAAAAGACAGAAAAAGCTGAGAATGATAATGAGCTAGAACAAACATGGAGTGACACAATGAATCGATGAAATAAAACAATTTAGTTTGTTTAAATCTTCATCTAATTTTGAACTAACGTTCAAATTAAATTAGTGACGCGTTTCGCTACACAGTAGCTTTTTTAAACTAATGAAGATACAATGAAAAACTTTTAATTTATATAGTGCCTTAATATGGAATTCTAAGATATTGACAAAAGTATTATAATATTTACTTAATTACAGTTACCTGTAAATAATTGTCATATAAGTAAAGCGTGATCTATAGACGTCAAAAAATAAAAAATTAATTTTTCTAATTTTGTAAAGGGTTTAATAGTATTGAACTATTATTTTTTGACGTCTATTATAATATATTTAAATGGGGATAAGTACTATTCAATCAGTGACACAATTGTTTCTCACTTAAGAGAATTAAGAACAGGGGGAGAAAGCGCTCCAAAACGAGGAAAAAGGGTAAGTGTGGAGGCTGGTGAAAGTATTTCTGTGGGAGACTTAATGAATACTCTTGTTGAGAAACAACCTCCAGACCAGGAGGAAAGAATGGTTGAGGACCAATCCCCTGGAATGTCTTAAGATTTATCAGATCTGTCTGACGTAGAGGAGGACCAGAATAATTTCGATTTAAACAGGGAGGAAAATAATGAAAACCAAATTTTTGGCCTTGGAGACTTTGTAATAGTAAAGTTTTGCACCAATAAGCGAGACAGATTTTTCGTTGCTAAAATTGAGCAAATTAATGAGACGGACAATAACTTTACTGTCAACTGTTTACGAAAAAAAAATCACAAATACTTAAATAAACATTTTTTATAAATCCGAATGTGCAAGACAAATGTAAAGTTGAACAGGACCAGATAATGAGAAAAATTTCTGGAAAGCCCTCAAGGAAAAGGCAATATATTGATATGGTTTGAATGATAATAATAATAATTTGTCTATAATAATTCCATATCCTTTTTTATAAATTTTATTTCATTTATTATATTAGTTTTAATACTCTTTCTTTATCTAGCTCAGTCGGGAATTATCAAAATATTTATTTTGATTATATTTTTTATTATTTTTTCTAATTATGATTGTTATGAGATTCTATTATGTAATTCGAATATTATTTTGTAAATTCATTTGAATTATCTCAGGGAAATTATATTTTGTTTGTGAGTTCAAATTCTTGTAAAGCCAACTCTGTCCTTTGACCTCCAAAAGGTTCCAACGCCGATAACCAGTGTTGATTGTAAGAAAATATATCATAGATATAAAAGAAAACAAACACAATTTAAATAAATGTTCAACAAATGAAACATTCGATTTATTATCCAATTTTGTTAAACGGCCTAATCAACTTCGAAAATATTCAAAAGTGGTTAACACTAATTATTTCTTATCTAAAATTCATTCACTCTCATTCACAACAAATTAAGATTATACTTATCAGAGTCTATGGTTTTATATTTCTATGGTTTTAAAAACTACAAAGAAGAAAATTTATTTTATATTATATGAAGAAGTGATATTTGACAAATTCTATAATAAAATGGCGTCTATATTAACTATGGTCGATATCTCTTTGATTCTTTTGAAACATTTTATCAGTAAGTATAATCTTATGTAAATAATACCTTTTAAATTTGAACAATTTAAAATTTTTACATCAACAAATTCAACATTTCATTATATGGATAAATGATACCTGACTGTCTTTGTATTGTAATTGAGTATTCATTACTTTTCTTTTCTTGACGGTCACCCTGAAGTTCAATTCTCAGCAGTCCTGGATCATAATTCTGGATCACTTGGAAAGTGTTTTGCTGTGCTGGATAAACGATTTTAATATTTTTCTGCTTTACACTTTTAATTAATGAAAAATATGCCTTGGTCATAAAAATATTATATGGCTTATAGCCGTGTTTACTTATTACCGAGTATTTATGGTAAGTATTACTTTCCACCTACTTATTTGTTATTACAATCACTTTGTATTAGTTGAGTTTACTTTATATTTACAACTTCCATTATTTTTTTGAATATTTCTGCTTAAATTTAGTTTTTTAAATTTGTATCTTTAACAACCCTCCTTCCTTCTCAAAATCTCAACTGGTTGTTGATTTTTTCCTTTGTTTTTTTTTAACAAACGCTCTTAGATTTTATTTTAAAATTATTTCTACCAATGACTGTCTTTGAAAGATTTAGTTACTAAATTATTATTGCTATTTTTAATTATTTTATCTATAGTTCAATTTTAAGTTATAATTTTCTCTATTGTGGTGTTTATTTTATTTATATTTCAATTTTACAATCATCACTTTTTTAGTTGGTACTCTGTTAATCTTTTATTTTAAAGTTGGTGTTCCTATTTTACTGTTTGTCATTGCATGACTTCGATTATTTAGTATACAGGGTGTATCAAAACTAATTTTACATATTATTCTTTTTTTCTTCTAAATGTTTCTAACTCTTATACGTTTTATTTTAGGTTTGTGACGGACTTACTCAATATGTTTTATATGGAATGGAAATGGAAAATAAAAGATTCTGAATATCAAGTAAAAGAGTTGATTGTACAAATATCAATTAAATTATATGATTATTAAATATTTAAATTCATTATTCAGTAACTATTCATACCATAACAATATCTTTCAAAAATTTCTTTGATTATAATCTTGATTAGAATAGTTATTTTTTTATATGTGTGCATTTGTTTTTCCATTGTAAGTCTGTTCATTTTCAGAATATTAGACAGTAGAAACCATCCAAGGAATAAATTAAAGATAAATATGTATCTTTCTGATAATAAACAGAGGTTTTTCAAATTTTTTTATTGGAAATGGTTTTTTAAAAACGGGATAAATGATCGGTTTCACCCACGAAGTTGTTAAAGTCCAAAAAACGTTAAATAAAGGGGGTGATCGGTTTCACCCCGTAGTAGGGGGTGAAACCGATAAACTTTTGAAAATATATATTAAAAAAACTACTGTGCTTATTTTGACAGTGTTGACAGTTATAAGTGCTAGAAACTTTAAGCATTAACATATGGTATTTTAGATTTCCATTTTTGCGAAGAAACAGAAAAAAAAATGCAAAAAACAACAACTTTTTACCGGTTTCACCCCGTTTAACTATTGTTTCTTCTTAGTTGAACGGTTTTTGAGGAATATTTTCCAAAACTTTGTTGTCAAACGTTAGAATAATATATTTATTCTTCGATTTATTCCCATTATTATAGTTCATCACCAAAAAAAAACAACACATTGACAGCGCCAAAGATTACAAAATGTGATCCTGACATCACTGGGTAAACAAAGCGTGAATAATTGCGGATGTTTCTGATGATCAACATTTGAGAGTCAGCAGAACGGCAGCATCCCGTCTGAATGCGCCCAATTGTTGATTATTAAAAATTTATATTGACTTCAATCAGGATAGTTTTGTTTATTTCCATTACCATTTGGATAAAAGTATATTCATCAGTAAAACAAATTTTCATTCGAAGTCTAGATTCAGTGTTAATCATTTTAATTCTTAAGTTCATAAAACTGAATTCGTGAGTCTGGATTGTTATCTCCCAATTCATGAAGAATTTGAACTTAATAGAGGTGAATCTTATGAAGCTCCGAAAATTTATGTGTCGACTCATGTAATAGTCCTGTCCTTGCAGATACTTGACGTGTTGATACAGTGGTATATATTTCAAGTTGTCCAACGACTTCAATTCAAGTTGCTTCGTCGAGTACTCTTGATGCATCTCTTTTTTTATTTGGACTAAATCACGGATATACACGTGTGACTCACATGTTTTCCAGAATATCTTGCATTAAAAACGGTAGCTTTCTATAAATAACTTTTGTTCTGTTCTGTAGTTGAAAAACAACCAAACGTCCAAATCACCATGAAATTTAGATATTTCTCAAATAAACCAATAAATAGGGAACAGATCGGAATTGTGGAAGAAAGTTTGTTCTTTAAAAACCTCAAAGCAAAGTAAGTTTTGGTTCAAAATACAAATAATTCGTACATGGAACACTCAAATGAAGACCGTACTTGCACCTGATTTGTAGCTTTTCAATGCAAAGTACCGAAGTATCTCAAGTATGGGGTTGATATTCAAATTTTTGTAGGTGGGGTATAAGAGGTTGATGTGAGTCTCTTAAAAATTAGTACTCGTTGTTCTCTTTTCCCTATCATCTCGACATCTCTTTGTACATCAACCAATCATGCACATAGAAACAACTATTACCACCCAGTTTATGCGAGTTAGATATATTATCGAAATAATATACATAAAATTGAATGTAAAAATTGCCACACCTTCAAAATGTATGAGTGATAGTAGATATAAAATGAGAGTGCATAGGGGAACAGTAGGAAAACTGATGACAGTGCAAAAATGTAAAGTACGAAAGTAACTGACCTACTTTATATAATGCACGGGTAATGACCGCAGTTGACCTTTATATAATAGGAGCATAATAATATACAGAGAGCAGCGGAAGTTAGTATGTAGTATACGGAAAATGTATATGAAACATTGAAAATTAAATTATACAGAGTGCAGCGAAAGTATGTGTGCTCCGACATATCATTGAAAATATCAGTATACGAATGATGCGTTGGGGAGCAGAATAAAAAGTCAATTATTAGGTATTGAAGAGTAGATAATGGTATTGAATTATTATTAATTTGGAAAGAAAAAGTGTTTATATCAAAATGAAAGAATTGAAAGAAGCAGTGCAAACTTTAGTATGTGACATTAACAAATGTTTGATCGGGAGTCATTACCCGTGCATTATATAAAGTAGGTCAGTTACTTTCGTATTTTACCTCTTTGCACTATCATTAGGTTTCCTCCTGTACACCTATGCATTGTCATTTTATATCTACTCCTATTATATCGAACGTCTCAGTATTTCTCCGATTATATATATTCAATACATGCTGTTCGATCAGCATGAGTGATATTTATGACTGAAGGAAATCTAAAGACATAAATCCGCATTTTTCATTAAGTTTATATCACGTGAAATTCTCAACGTGTTTCTTATAAATCTTCATTGAATGTTGAAATTGGGCACTTTTATGTGATATTCGATTCTGAAAGTGATGACTTACATCCAATTGGAATATATTATTTATGACTACAAAGTGTTAAAAGAGACAGAAATTGTTCTCAATTAACAAAAGGTTTCAGGAGAAGTATATGCGATGTTTGATGATACTAGTAGAATCAATAAAATAAGCAATTATGTGGACGTATCATTTTTAATTTTAGAAAATATCCATTCGAGTGTAGGTTCATTACCCAAACTACTCGTACTATTGGGGATTTTTCTGGGACCCCAGAATGACCTACCTATTCCATTTTGACTGATATAATGCATTAAATGCCGAGTAGCTGAGTTTCTGGTTTTCCCACAAAATATTCAGTAGCTTGTGCCGATATCAATGATTATTTTCCAAAATAGAATGAATTTTTCAAAACAAGGTTCCCGGGTTAGGTGTTCCCGAGGAAGGTGCCAGCACCAATTCATAAAAAAGTGAGGTTATAGTGTGATTATTGCAAAAACTGTATCCGCTAATTACAGGCATAAAAACTTTTATGTCATACCAGTGAAGTAAACAGAAAGGCACTTTTAATCGAAAAAGATCAAATTGTATGTTGGAGACGGAATTATTTGCGATCAATATAGGATTTTCGGAATGAGAATGGAAAAGGAAAACGACTGATGATTATACATATTGGAAGTAAAGATGAGTTTTTGAAAGATGGTTTGTTAGCATTTGAGTCAATTCACATCGGAGACTATCACTAAGATATGAATGCTGCTGTTTTTTGTTTTTGAGGAGTATTTTTCACAAATGATATTTCTAATTCCGCCCAACTCGGTAATTGTTTTAGACAACGCTCCTTATTGATGTTGAATACTAAAATCAATGGGATGATAGAAATGCACATTTTTTAAAGTTACGGTAAAATGAGTTCCCGAGGTTAACGTTTTTTTTCTTAATCTACCTCAACTAACAACGTTCGGTGAAACTTAAACTTTGGCCTTATGTTAATACTTTTAGCACTATGCGAATTAGCATACAATTTTCCGGTCGAAAACCGTTTGCAACATCATTCGACCGGCTGCCGTAAATTATTTAAAATGCATTTATTCAAATTTATACCGGATGACTGTGATTGTTTCTAACGTTTATTTTAAAAATATAGGATTTTACACAGGATGGGTGGGTAAGAGCAGATTTGTTGTTGAAATATTGAAAAAAATCATGCTGCGTCTCATAATTTTAATTTTAAGATTATCTAAAAAAATTTGAATGATTTTATTTCAGGATAGCTACAGAATAGATGGATATATCGAGTGTCCCACGATGTTTTGAAAATATATCGAAAATTGCTCCCATGACAAGTACGAAATGTAGTAGATATAAACAGTTGAGACCGATCCTATATTTTTTAAAGAAAGACTTCCTCTTCCTCTAATTTTAAGTAACGTGACCTCAACAAAATGTTTTAAATGTGTTTGGTTTGGTATCTGAGTGGTGTTTCCAGAACCGTGCACCTTGTAAGTATGTATTGTTATGGTTCTATATTGATTTTGGTGTATTATTTTTATGATTATTTTTTTGTTTTTATAACCAATAACTAAATATAGCTCGTTGTGTTGGGCGCCAAATTGTTTCAAAACAATTAAAAAAAATTGAATTATATGAGATATTTTAAATAATTTTCATTTCATTTATTCTTACCTTTCTCTCTTTCTCTATGAGCTCTTTACTCCTCAGGGTGAGTGGTTCAAGGTTGAAAACCGCTGTTCAAAATTTAGTTATGAAATAAAATTATGGTATTCAAAAACAATAATTTGTAACTTTATTTAAATTAGCTTGACTTTTCCTTTCTATTAATATTTACAATGATTTTTATTCCTTCCTAAAAATATTTATAATGTTATACAATTTATAATTGTCTCTCATTTATTTTACTCCCCTCGTTATCTACTTATTGGAACATTCAGATACATTGTAAATTCCTCTGTTAGAGGGCGTTTTGTCTAACAAACATGGACGTTATAATATTGCAAGTTGATTTCAAGGATTCTAAAATATTGTTTATTGATTTTAAGTAAGTATCATCGTTATTATTTGTAGTTATCTTAAAGTTCAAACTATAAAATTTTTATCTGTAAGAAACTCAGGTAGTTTGTGATTAGTTTATGGAAGAACTTGAATAAAATCGAAGTCAGGTCTTATAACCACAAAAAAAAATTGTTTGTAAAGTAAATCTCTTGATAACTAAATACACTATTCTTCGGAAATATTCTTCTTAACTTATATTTACTTCGTGAAAATACTATTTATAAAATTAACTACAGTTGAGAGTTGGTTTTATTTATTAAACTCAAAAAAATTGTTCACTAAATAATTTAATAATCAACGCTTTTTGAGCTGCTTCAAGATCATTTTAAGTGTTTCCAAGAAGATTTAGCAAATTCAAACCATACATCAATTTTTAGTTTTGTATATTTACTATAGTATTATTTGTATGTTATTTTTTGTTAAAATAACAATTGATACCTCCAGTGTATATTGTAAGTACTTTTATTCAATACATTTTAAGTTTTCAATTACTTTTTCTGAAATTTAGTTTTCAATAAAAATTTGATGCTTTATCTCCTTCTAGAAAAAGTTTGTTGATTCTCTCGACAGTCATTTGTTTCTTTGTTGATTTTACCTTCAGTCATATCTTTCTTTTTGTTTATAGTCATTTTAAATGGAGTTCATTTTCATAAGCTTCTGATCTTTTTATTCATAGATATAAAATCTTCTGAAATGTCAAAATAATTTCTTTATGTCAAATATTTTTCATAACTTTTTATTTTTGATATTCTTTCTTTTATCCCAATGATATGATTCTTTCTTTTTATTTTTAAGTTAATATTATCTTCCATTCTACCTCTCAAGAGTTATCTGATTGCCTTTACACATTTTTGGTACATTTTAAAACAATCTATTTTTTTAATATTACATTTCACTATTTACATTAATATTTGTTATCACCTTTACACCCTTAAGTAAAATCATGATTATTATTAATAAAATATACTATCGGGATATCTATAATATTCTGCTTCACGTAGCTTTTAATAGATGAAGTTATAATCGTTTACTTATTAATGTCTCGAACTGTTATGATTCGGTCTGTTTTCAGATATCTGTCTTCAAAAATTATCTTGTACTTTTATTTTAAGTTGTGAATAGCTATTAAATTTCCCTTTTGTATACTTTATTTATGTTTGTTCCGTACACATAATTGATTTCAATTTAATAATTTCATTCAAATTGTATCATAACTTGAACTTCTTTGTTCTCTTGTATAATTATTTGATTCTGATTATTATATTTATGTTTTTGGAATATAGATCAAATATTTTAGATATATTTAATTTCAGTCCAGTATGTATATCGGGGTGTCATTCACTGAGACCTAAAATATCTATTGTGCCCCTTACTTCTACTCAGTTCCTTAGAAAACTCTCAGAGACTAGTAGCTCTTTTAGACCTTTGCGGAGGAATTTTAGGATATCTGCAGGCTTCAACTTATAGGTGAGTATCCCACTCCTATTCAGTCTCCTAGGTGTTGTGCCCTAAGATTCTGAATTGCTGTGCAAGTCGCAAGTATGTGGATGAAGGTTTCTTCTTCCATACCACAGAATCTACATTCTTCTTCCTCCACTATTTTGAGCATTTTCAGGTGCCCATTCAGGCGTCAATATCCCGTTAGGATCCCTGTTAAAACTCTCAGTGCAGTTTTACTCATTCATTCTATCTCCACAGGTTGTAGTCACCCAGAAGTATCATTAATTGTCTATGATGCCCTTCTACATCTTTCCAATGGTCAGATCTTTTTTTTTTCGGCTTTGCCTATTTCTTCCAATATTACATTCAAGCTGATACAACAAAAGGTTTCCGGTCCCCAAAAGGTTGTTTCAGTCGTCCTTTTTGCTAGTTCATCTGCTATTTCCTTTCCTCCTAATCCGGTGTGTCCTGGAATTCACAAGAAGGTGACTATATTGTTCAATGAACTAAGCATTGAGTTTGCCTAGGCATTCCCACACCATTTTGGAACAGATTACATAAGAGCTCAGTGCTTTAGTGGCTTCTTGACTATCCGACATTATGATAATTATCAATCAATATTGAACTGGGCACATTTTCTTTTGGCGTGAAATATACTTGGGGTTATCCCAAGCTTTTGGAGTGTTTGGTTCCTGGCCCGGACACTTATATCCCAGTTGCTTTTATTGCTCTTGAGCCATCTGAGTACTATTGAATTGTATTATTTCCATGTCTGGTAGTGGTATTTGGATCCCATTCCCTCTTGTTGCTTAATTCCGTAGGTAACGAATTTCTTTGAAAAATTGTACTTTTCCATCATACCATCTTGAGGCAGGCGAGGTGTTCTGATTACTAAAAAGCGAGGAGGTGGTTTTTTTAGTCACGTGACCTCAACAAAATTCTTTAAATGTGTTTGGTTTGGTGTTTGAGAGTGGTCTATTCAAAACGGGTAGTGTGGCGAATTAAAAAAGGAATGCTTCAAGAGTAGTCGACAAAGCAACTTAATCATCTATATAGAGAAAACCACACTTAGTATTCTGAGAAACTGAATGTTTGGGCAGGGATATCAGGAGATCCTATGATTGGTCTCCTGTTCATACCAGAAAATTTAAACGGTGAGATGTTTATCGACAATCTGGGGAACACTATTTAGCCTCTAGATGAAAATGGATAGTACTTCCAGCAAGTGCAGTGCAGTGTAATAATTCTCCAAATTAATGGATTGGGAAAAAGGTCCCACTAAGTGGTCACCCAGGTCACCAGATTGAACGCCACCTGATTTTTTTCTGTGAGGTTACCTCAAGTTGGCTGCTTATAAAACGTAACCGCCCTCACTTGACGACTTAAAACATAGAATTCAAGTCTGTCGTGATATTACAAAAGCAACATTTCTCAACATTCGTATGCAATCATAAACTAGGTTGTTACACAACAATGAAAACTATTTTAAACATCTATTCAATTAATTAATATTTCTGTTGTCTCATGTTGTTTTAAGTCTAACTTTTTTTATTAATTGTGACATGCTGTACAATTTTTACTTATAACGCTAGGAAGTGTTTCATACTAGCTTTTCAAGGAGGTATCGAAAGTAGAGGGTTCCCATCTGAATTTTTGTAGGTGGGTAGTTGGAGAACAGGGGGTTGATGGGAGTGCATTGTCTCTTGTAATCTTAGTTCCACCCTCACATCTTAGAAATGGTTTGGTCACTCTTTCGATAGTTTACGAGTTATAGTAGTTGTGGTAGTTTTAAAATTGAATTGTCATTCAGCAATTCCATCGTGTTTTTTCAGCATTGAAATCATGCATTTTAGGAGATATTTTAACTTGATTATCATTCACTTTTGTCGAAGTAACCACATACTTACTGTCATTTCGAAACGTGGATTATTAATAAACATTTTCCAACATTTTCACTCACTGTGACAGTTTCATAATAGTTGAAAATAGTCTTGAAGTCCCAATGTTACTTTTCAAATTACACATCAGTGCTTTTATAATGTACCTACATATTTAAATAATTCACCCTTCACCATTAAATGCCAATCAAACAATTTTGGAAAGTAGAATGTTATTGCCACATTTCTCGCAACAGTATAATCGACATGTTGAAACACTCCTAACTGGCCATTAGAGAGTTTCAAGTGAACACTATTATAAAACTAATGAAGAGATATTCAGTGCATTCCGGGAATGAGTATAGACAGTAATTATGGAGTTGGCTACCTGCTCCAAACGAACATAACTTTTATTATGGAGTAAATAATATCATCATGTTTTCAAATGTTATAACCTTCAATTAACAGCCGAGTAATGCTTGTATAAACAGATTAGGAGTTATATAAATGTTTGTAGTTTAATAGTAATTTTAGCAGCACGATGGCAATTTTATTGAAAATAAAATATCACAAACACAAGAGTGTATGTTTCCCTAGGGATATACGGTAAGCTCCTGCAATACATAAATAAGATCTCACATTACTTTTGGTACTATACTGTATCAGGATTATTTTGAACTGGTATCAACCTACGTATTCTGAGCGGGAAGTTTGTTGATTATTAGAAATAAGGCATATAATTGTTATGATTATTATTATTTTTAATTAATTAGTATTTGTATATTATTATTTCTTTATTTCATTGTCTTAACTCACCCTTTTTTAAGCTAGCTCACCTATAACTCGGGAACATGAAACTCTGACTCCTTTTGGGTTCCGGCGCTGATGAATTATTTTGTTTTATATAAATGTTAAGAATTTGAATCAACTATATTTGTTATGGGTCCAACAATTTTATTAGTTTTAATAAATTATTTTTTTAATTTTTTTATATTAAATGTTATCAGAAAAGAATTTTTGTTACGCCCATGGAAAGCATACCTTACTATCTTTGACCTGACCACGTGTTTTAAAATTTCAATATCTATAATCTGTGTTGTGAGCTGCAAACAGTTCAGTTTGAAGTGATTTAATGGTCTGTCTGAATAAAATGAAAGTTTCACTATTTAGACAAAATAAAATGCAATGGATGTCAATTAAACAATTTAATAATCATACTATGAGTGCATTTATATGAAAAATTACATGAATATCAATTCCACTTCAACTTATAACGTAACAAAGAAAAAACAATGAGAACACAGAAACAAACTTAACCTAAAATAAAATGGTTCCTCCGATTTCGAGGCAAGTTATAATTTAGAATTCTATTGAAATAAAGATTGTTATTGATTTAAATTTTTTTATAGATGTACATCTGATTAAATTCTGATTCTATTATTTTAATTGGTACCAATAAATATCACTAACCTTACACTACATTCGGAGTACTGAATCGATGAAGGTTTTTCAATTTACAGGATTGCAATATATACTGAAATATTGAGTGTTAAAATTCTCCTGGAACACAGGACCAATTCCTCGCCTTCTTACAGGTATGTGACTTTCTCACTTTTTAAAATTTTGACTTTCACTTTCTTTCTTGACTTTTTAATGCACCAACCTCAGTTTTTTTTTTTCACTTTCTAATTCGTTTTCTTTAATTTTTATACTTTTTTCAATTCACAAAAACTTTTACTGCCACTTTTTAAAATTCGGCTCCCTAACTACGTTTTCAAACTCAATAATCCTTGTTGCTCAGTGATTTTTTTTTCTTATCACTTGATTTTATTTCTTACTTGTTGAAATTCTTGAATTTCCTATTTAATGTCTCTTATAGTCCTTAATATCTGTCTTTTCACTAATATATTTCTTCTTACCTTTTGTACAATTAATAAATTCACAAATTTAAACCTTTAAATTGACCTTTTTAAGAAAAATCCCTGATAATATGAGTTAATCTTCAACATGTGATACAAAATATTCTACAATCAATAATTTAATTTGCATTCATGCAATTTTAAAAAAAATGTCCAATGAATCCATACTATTACTTGTCTTAAATAAACTCCGTCTAATTTTTATTATAAGGAACCTTTTTTTAAACTCTATAATAATCTTCCAATCAGGCTAATCGTTCTGTCTATTCATAGCATGACAAATATTCATTGATGTTGATGTCATCTTGACAGTGACAACTAAGCCATAATTTAGGTCATAATTCTGTCAAAAAATTCTCTAATTTTCATGATAAAATATCAGATTTTTTAATAATTCGATAAAAAATATTTTTCCTATTCAATTTAATTTAAATGAAGAATTATGAAATCAATTTGTTTGTAATTTCAAATAATTGTATAAAGAATTCAAAATTGAGGTAAGTCTTTCCTTCTCATTTATGAATTCCTATAAATAATGATATTTTATAAAGATTTAATTCTTGCATTCGGTTTTATTGTAAGCTTTTTATGAATAAACACAGTTGATTCAAATTTCATCATCATTGATTGGTATTTCCCTACTATATTCTTTCCCAAATTCTCTATTTTTGTTATTATTCTTATTTTAATGATTTGATACCATTTCAGTATGTATGTATACTGGAGTAACATTCACTGAAAACTAAGAGATTTACTGTGCCTCCTTTTTTCTACTTAGTCCCTGAGAAAAGTCTTAGAGACAAGCAGCTTCTTTATACCTATTTCCCGGAGGAATATCAGCATATAGTATAGATTATACCTTCATTCGTTTGATAAAGTTACTGTGTTAGCGGAACGCTTCACAAGTTTAAATTGAACGTTAGTTCAAATATAATGAAGTTTCAAACAAATTATCTTCTTTTATTTGATCGTTCAGGATATAGTGTCTTTTTTTCCAATAGCCTCCTAGGTGTTGTGCTTTAGGATTGCTATGAAATTTTGTGAATTAAGGTTTTTTTCCCCATTCTACAAAATTTTCATTATCTACTAGTTTGAGCTTTTTGAGGTGCTCATTCAGGCAACAGTGTCCTGTCAGGATATCAGTCAAAACTCTTGATACAGTCTTACTCTGGCTACGTCATTCGTTTGTCCTCACCTGGTTGTAGTTTCTCAGGAGTATATTTAATTATCTTAGCCCTACTAGATATCTTTCCGATGATCAGATCTTCTATTATACGTCTCGGAATCCACGGTATTCTTATACCATTCTAGAACTGATTACGCAAGAACTCAGTGCTTTTATGGCTGCTTGACTATCTGGCATGATGATAATCCTTTGCTTTCTGTATATCTCATCAATATTGAGCTAGGCACACTTTCCTATGGCATGAATTTTGGCTTGAAAGACACTTAGGGTTTTTCCCAAGCTTCCATAGTATTGGGTTCGATTGCGAATCGCACTCTTTTTTCCGTACAAATATTAATGATTATTTTTTTCACTTGTCAAAATCTGACATTTTGGTGGTTTTAACCAATAGCAATACATTATTCTAGCCAATCATTCGGTATTATACTGATAAAACTGCTTCTTCATCGATAATACCTTGTTTACATTGAAACGTCAAAATTTTGAAAAAAATAATCTTCCCAAATACAACTCGTTCTTCAAATTTTATCACATAATTTTTTATTTTCATCACTCAAACTTGTTTATTTGAGGCAAAAACATTCAAACAAACCGAATTTAGATAAAATCACTCGTCCTAATGGACTCGTGATTTTATCAATCGGTTTGTTTTCATATTTTTGCCAAATAAACAAGTTTTCGTGGAAAAGAAAAAATTATCGATAAAATTTGAAGCACTCGTGGTATTACCTTTGATAATCCACATAAGTCCTGGAACCCACAGTGGGGTGACGTTGCTGTTCTCCCCTAGGTGATTGAGTTTTCCTAGGCATTTCCATACCATTTTATAACTGATTACGCAAAAGCTCAGTGCTTTAATGGCTGCTTAACTATGAAATGGAAAAAAAGAAACAACGAAAGGTAAGTAGCCATCCGAAGTTGTCGAAAAATTGTGGAAAAGTACAAAAAAGCTTGAGAAGTCTCAAAAATTCCCCAAAAATTCCAGCTACTTCCATATTATTCCAGAACTACGAAAGTTTTGTCTGTCCATAATATCCATGAAAATTGATCAACATTATCGTCAAAATATCCAATGTGAATTCAGATAGGACAATTTTGTTTTCTGATGTTTGGCTAACGAAATAAACTGACCTGCTTTGTTAAGAAGCTGCATTTGTTTGGTGGAATATAAATAGGTGTGAGCCACAAGAGGCTCTTGCGAGTTGCAGTGGAGGGCTAAATAGATCCACCTACCACAAACCTAATTTAACTCTCTTATGCCCAAAAAAATTTCAACCAAAATTTTAGATGTTGTGATGATTACTTGGATTAAACTGGCAAATAAAACACATTTCTGTTCTTGTAAAAAAATAATGTATTTAAAAAATATGCGTTTGAAGCCCTCCTACATACAGAAAGATGGGCAAAAAAATGCCTTGGATTCCAAAAACTATTTATTTAGAGTGATAAGTTGAAAAACACTTAGCATGTAACTCAATGTCACATTTTTGACATCTGGCTGTTGTTTTTTGATGACATCCTTCACACCTTGTCTGTTTATCTTGCGGTATCACTAGATGGTCTAACCTATCATATCTTGATTCTGAATTTTGATCTTTTGATGACGCATGCCCTTTTTAATATACAAATTTATTTTTGTTTTGTACTAAGAATACTTTAGCAATAGTTCGTCTAAACGATAACTGGTCCATTGTTCCCCCTTTATGTTTATGCATTTGCCAAGCATTATGAGCTTCCATGTCCAGGAAATGAGCTATAAGGGGAAAATACCATTTCTTTCCTCTTATAGAGGTGCGATACAGACTTATATTTTGATCTGATCGGTCGACTCCTCCCATACTCCTGTTATGTAACTTTACAACATGCGGTTGTTCTACTTGCATGCATTTTTTCTCCTTTTGAGAGTATATCCTGGCAGAATGTAATGGATTTACACCACTGGCATTTGAGCCAAAAGGAACAATATTGTTATCATTCCTTTTTATAAATATTATATTGCTATCTGATTTTTATATAGTCATAGGATTCACGATCAAACTTTTTCATGATTTTTGAATCTTGCAATGTACTACCCGGAATACGATTTTCACGCATGGTTCCAGTCCCAAGGTCATTTAGATTTTCGAACAGAGCAACAGAGGAAAAAAAATTGTCAAAAAATAAATGAAACTTCAACTCATTCAACCTTGATCTGAGAACATCAGCGTAGGCCAGAACCAAGATCCTTATAAGTTTGACTTATATTTGTGAAAGCTCCTTGGTAAGGCTCAAACCAATTCACATAACCTTGCCTAGTGGTGCCAATCCATAATTTATATCCATAGCATATTGGTTTACCATGCATATATTGTTTACAGCCATGTCGTCCTGTGTATGGAACCATGGCCTCATCTATACTATACTCTTCCAGTGAGTACCTAAGCATTATCCACAAACTTTGTATTTAGATTATGTAAAAATTGGTGAATTGCGAAGAATTTATCAGATTTATCCAACTTATTATTATCATCTTAATGAATGTTCGACATGATAAATTCAAATTTGTTTCTGGATATTGCTTCGAACACTAATTCATTGTGGCAGTCTTTGGAACGTTCCCAAAACATTCTTCTTCTTGGAAGTGGAACAGTTCCACTCAGAAGAAGAACTCCTATAAAAGATTTTATTTCGCAAACATCGACACGTTATGTCAGATTTTTTTTCATGCATATCTATTGGTTTCTTCTGCAATGTTTTCAAAGAGTCCTTGATAAAAAAATAAACAAAACAATCCAGTGGGAGAATACTCAGTTCTGTCAATAACATCGGGAAACATCATTAGAGATTAAGTCCTTTTTCACATATTGGTAATTTTTCTCCCTTTTTACGTTTTTAACAGTTGGTTTTTTCTCTTTGCTTATCCTAGCTAAAGGAACATCATCTTCTGACTACCTTCCCTGATCAGCTGGAGCGTAATTGGCAGTAACTTCGACTTCATTTTGCATTTGTGAGGCTGGTAAATTGTTTATGTCTTCTTCGGTCAAATTTTCGGTAGCATTTCCAGAAGGAAATAGAGTTATTGTATCTGCATTTATTTCATTATTCTCGATCATTGCGAGAGCTTCGTGTAAGGAGAAGCTTACTACATATAGGTCATTAGGCATATCTGGGCTAATCGAACCTGAATATAAAAGTGAAAGTTATTCGTAAGCAAAATAGAAGTTTTGGTCGAGGAAAGTAATCAGAGCTACGAACAATATAAAACTAATATTGATCTAGTAAACCTCTAACGTGTTGAAAATAAACCAATTTAGTGTCAAAGAAGACGTTTTTAACTCAATAGGCATGATGATTGATTTTGAAAAACTTCTCCACGATGCTTGTACGCACAAGCTTTATCCAAAATAAATGTTGTGTTTTGAAAAAATAAAGGTTTTAAAGCAGAAAGAAAATACAATTCAAATTTCGCACCAGAACGGTAAAATAGTAAACTTGCGTCTAGCCTCACCGTTTAATTTTGTAGCCCGCATGCATCAGTTGGCCCTCTTATTTATCTAGGAGGGCAAGGAAAATCATTGAAAAAGCTATACAGAACGGACAGGGTGAATGGAATGGTTATTTTTCCTTCCCCTTCTTCAAAAATTAACCAATGATCTGTTTTAACCAAAAAAATTATGAAACTTATTAGAAACAAAAACAAGTATTAGTTCTTAATTATTCTAACCTAAAAATTCAAAACGACACAACGAGGCAAACTGAATGCGCATGTGTGCATGCGGGCTACAACATTAAACGGTGAGTCTAGACGCAAGTGAATAGTAATGGCGTCTCTATGACATCATACATCTGTAAACACTTCAAATATTTCACAGTTTGCAAATTAAAAAAAAATACGAAATAAGTTCGAACGATATACAATAGGTTGACACACGTTTGTCATCGGTATTTTAGCTGAGATGGCGGATTGTCATAATCTCTATTTATATTTTTACTAAAATAGCTATAATCACAATTGTATTGTAAATGGGTTTAAACTCTTAGTAATCTATACAATCATTTCAAATCATTATTTCAGTTATTTTTAGTGACTGTCATCATGCCTATTATCTATCGACCGAATTTTGTCTAGCCCTGCAAGTTCCATCGTTCTCGGGGTATTTATAACGGTCAAATTATTCAACCGGTCGATTTTACTTCCAACTAAAAAGAGGTAACCTATTGGCGAACTTCCGAGAGCGTTCTCTCGGTAGTCCCAATCTGTTATTCTAGTTGACACCTCTGGATGCGACGAATTGTTACATTCTTGTTTTCATTTTAGATGCATATCTAACAAGGACACACAGATTTTCAGGTCGAGCAAATCGTAATATATGCTTTCAATTTTCAACCAATATATTTATATTTATACAGGATGTTGGTATCATGCACTGTTTTCGAGAAAAATCAATTTCAATTTTTTGTATTTTTGGCATTCAATATCACTATTTGATTACCAATTCCGTAGCTAGTTGACTTGGACACATTATATCGATGCTTGGCATTACGTCAAATCCTTTGAAGTCGAAAAAATATTGTAAAAAAGGAAATTAACTGTGATTTTTTATAAAAATGGCTAATTAAAGTATGTTGATATGCATTTGATCTGTGGTGAGGTGCGATGTTACACTCGTGCAGTCGATTATCATTCCCATTCTCCAATTATTGAGTTAATTAATATTAAATACGCGATTTTAATACCCTAAATAGAGTGATTTTCCGAAAATTTTCAGTTAATTGCCCATAATCCGAAAAAAAAATTGTATATTTCATTTATTCTTTATTTTATAGTTAGATTAACTATTAGGTGTCTTTACGGATTGATAGGAACGATATTGAAGGTTATTCATATACAAATGTCACAATATAACAAAAAATAAAAAAACATTATCACCGTGTCCAGGAATCGAACCCTATGCCTACAATTTAGAATTTTTGGCATCCAAACCTCAATACCGCTCGGCTACGAAGACATAATATTTTTATGTTGTATATAGAACATATGATGTATGTAAAGCGACATGCGATAGATTGACGAAAAATTTTGAGGGGATTAAAAAAAATTTCACTTTAAAAATTCAATATATTTTTTACTTTTCTGGCAGTCACTCAATTTATTATCTAAAGAACTGCACGAGACGGACATATTTGGTCGTTTTATTAGTGTAGAAAGTTGAGTTAATGAGTTATTTTTTTTCGGAATCATTTGCAAAAAGTGCCAGTTTAGCCACAAAAAAAGTAAATGTGGGAAAAATACATTTTTTGCCCTGAAGTTGTTAATTTAAATTATTTAAATACTCCATGATGTCTGTCAGGAATGCAAGATCTCAAACCCAATCTCAGTTTTCCAGAAAGGAGCACTGCTGTTCCCAAACAACTTTGAAATATTGTTTTCAAGATTCCAAACCTATTAAAAGCAGTTGCATTGGAAAGCAACTGCACATGACAATTAAAAATAATGGTGATTCCTTGGAGCTTTGTGCAGTTGATTCAATCGTAGTGCAGCTTTTTAATATTTATTGAAAACCTGGACTGTCGCTTAAGAATTTCAAGAGAGAGATTTTGCCACCATGTGGCTCGTGCGTCGCAAGTCACCTTTGCTTAATTTCGCTTAGTATTGTATATTACCTCATTCGTTTTTTCTAATTACGATATATTTTGAAATTCCATTCATGAAGTTTTCAATTTGAATGCAACTCAATTGAATTGAAATAATCGATCGAAACGGTTTTCAATTTATTTGATTATAAAAATATTAATAGCTACATTTCCATTATGGTTCAACGGAGGTTGGAACTGGCTTCTGTACAAAATGATTATTGAACCAAATTAGAATGTTAAAAAATAATTCATGGCCGTATGAGTGTTGAAAATTGAAATTCGCGTTGTTTTCCAATCTGAGAGAACAATAAAATTTCAAATTCTGAATCACAGGACCCATGAAGCAGGGTGGATCACTCAAAATTGCAATACCGAACACCAAGTTATCGAAACAGGCATCAGATAGTGTAAAGTGTCAGTGTTGGTGTTGGTGTAGTTTTGTAACTGGTGTTCGGTATCGAATATGGCCAATGGTGCCAGAATTCCAAACTTAGATAAAATTGCAATTAAATTTTTCAATGAATTTCATAATTCAGATATTTTAAACCTACAAAATATACACCCATAATCGGTCTTGAATTAGAGTCAACCTAGTCCGATCTAATCTAATTCTAATTTGAAGAGGGCCAATAAATGATTTTTTCTTGCCAGAAAACCTTGGTATTGTTTCGGAATTTCTTGAGTGGTAGCAAATCCAGAAGAAAGAGAATCAATATTTGTTGTCCTTTCTTTTCAAACGTAACATCTTAAAATATCAACAATTTGGCTTCCTACCTAATAAATGCACTAAAGACGCAATGTTCTTTGTTCTTAATTGAAGTATGTACATCTTACTCAATATTAAACTTTGAGTTTTGAGATTTGGTGAAGGCCTTTGACTGTATTCATCTTGGAGTTTTAATCAATAAATTACAATTCTATGGCATCCAGTGTATCTATTCGAAATGGACCAGTGGTAGTGGTGTACCCCAATGCTTAGTCTTAGGTCCAATTTTTTTTTTTTCATAAACGATACGAATGAATAATATATTAACTTTATTTGCTGATGACACTAGTGTATCCTGGAGTAGTACATATATGGAAATTTAACACTCTATCATATCCAATAATGAGCCTTGTCAGGCCATTCCATTCGTCCTTTCGTGTCCTCGTACTCAGGCTTCCGTATCCTCGCAGTGGTTAGAATGGATCTCTACGGAATAGAGTGCAGCTTGACTGTTTGTGAAGACGGCAACTGAAAGTTGTGACGTCCTTGGATAGGCCTATTAAACTTTGTTTTAGCTTTACAATTCTGGATCATATACCTACCTCCGCCATGAAGTCAGCCGTATATCACGTTGCGTGAATGGATTGCACCATAAAGTCATCCGCTTTGTGTTTAGCAGTTTTACCTTCGCCTTGTACGAAAATGTGTGGTGGTGGTAGATTCAGCCAGATCTCCATTGCAATTGTGGTATATAGTGGCTTTTATGGCCCTCGTAATACAAAGGCAAGCAAGATTTTGCTATAGCTGTATGCTATAGCTACCACTTGCAGTATTTTTATACACCACAACACTCATACGTAGGCTATCATTGCTCAAACATATAGCCATTGGGTCATTTTTGGGTTGAGACCTCAGCGTTCTTACACATAGGTACTTCCACATCGGCCGGAGAAAATGGTAGCTTTTTATTCAGTTTTCTGGAGGTGAGTGTTCCATGAAAGCCTAAGATCAAAATGAACTTTCTGGTCTTCCATTTTTTTGGTCATTGCAATTATCGATCATTCTAGTTCTATTAGTGTTAGGCCTGGTAGTGCCATATTTTTCGTAAAGTTGATTATTTGTGTTTTCTGAGCATTGACTGTCTGTCTAATTATGTATTATGTATTTATCAACTATATTCAAGGATGTTTGCATTCTTTCCTATATCATCTCTGAAAACATGCCCCTGACTACGATGACAATGTCGACTGTGTATCCAAGACAGTGAGAGTTTGTTGTGAAATTGAGAACTTAATTTTATTTTAACGACGGTAGGAAGGGTGACAATAATCTGTCAAATCGAAGGGTTGAGCTAAACATTAACTAACTAACTGACTCATTAACGCCCACTGTATTCATAGATCATAACTGATTCAAAATTATAACATGACTATGCAAGAGCTTGAAGATGTTGTTAACGATCCTAATTTTTTTATCGATGAGGATAGTCCGAATTTGGACATCATAGTTTTACCTCCGGATCCTGATTTTGTTACCGACGGAGACAAAGCTGAGGATGACGAATTAGGCATAGCGGAAATAAGAGATGTTCCCGGCCAGCTGGAGGTGCAGTTCTACAACGAAGAAAATGAAGTACTGGGGACAAGTTCCGATTCTGCTCCACCAAGCTCCAAAAAAACAGCGACTTTCTAACGTGTTACCAAAATTGAAAATGTGTGAACCTAAATATTCATTTTCTGAGAGTGACTTTATTGGATTGTAAGAAAATAAAAAAGAAGCCCTGCAAAAATAATATGGTCACCTCACTCCATTACAACTTTTTGAAAAAATTGTTTCAAATGATATATTCGATTACATAAAGGAAGAAACCTTGCGCTACGCACACCGCGTAAAAAATGTTAAAACTTACACTTTAGGTATTGATGAACTAAAGTGTTTTATTGGCATACTCTTGTTTTCTGGATATCACCAAGTTCCGTCCGAAAGAATGTATTGGTCTACGGATGCTGACTTGGGTGTTGGAATGGTACAATCTGTTCACGAAATAGGTATTCCAGGATGAAATAAATGCTACATTTTGCAGATAATGATAAAATTGATAAAGAAGATAAACTTCGACCTCATAGTTTCAGAATCTTTGTATAAGTATATTCGTCAAAAAAGGTAATTTAATTTTAGAATTGGTACTGTGGGTTTTGCTGGGTTTTCCTACAGTTTTAGCAAATGCACCTTTCTTAATCTTGAGACACCCTAGCGTGCACGTTTTGATTACTTCCTTACATTACCTTCTTTGAATATGTGAGCAATGACTTGTATCAAACATTGCAAAAATTCCAGTAGCATACATAGAACAGCGAAAATACTAAGATACAATGTGTTGTGATATTTCCTTTCCATATGCAAATTGTAATGTCCCTGATATAAATAAAGAATTTGAATTTGAATTTTGAATTCGAAATAGTTATCCTCCATATGACACGCCTATGTATTATTTAAAAAAATATAGAATTCACTTTGATAATCATTCTGTACACCAGCCAGTAACAGTGTAAAGCATATTGTAAAATTCTAATTAAAAATGTTTCGAATAATAGATATATTGGAATATAACATTTACATCCAGTAATTTAAATTTCAATTGTAAAATAACTCATGGTGGAGGAAAACTTTTCGTAACTTCTCATGGAACAATAGCTTTTTGTCAATATAAATCGATATGTTGTATGCTCGTGAAAATGAACTTTACCAATAGTTCTTTGTTCCGGGAGTCTATCAAACCTAGAGTGTGGATTTGAACGCCTGGAGTGTTAATGTCAATATGCCCTGAAAGCTTTTTTGTTTGTGAAACTGTATGCATGGAGAACGTTTAGTTTTGGTGTTACATTAAAAGAGATTTCAGCACAATTGATACTGCTAATTGTACGTTTACGTACTAATTAACAGCGAGGTACAGTGATGGCTCAGATTGATTAGGTAACAAACAACACTATATCAGGTCTTCGAATACACATGTCCTGGAAATAATCAATTTTAAAGAGGAATGCTAGCCAAATGATTTGGTTGAATAAAGAAAAAATAAAGGGGATATGAAACAAGATCGAACAGTGTTATCTTATAAATTTGAGTTGCGGTTACTCATCTATAGATTTTGAGTAACCTCGTAGGAAGGTCATAAATACCTTTTTTGCGATCGTGCAAACAATTATCACTTTTTGCAATATATACTGTGTGAAAATTTCAACAGTGATTTTATTTTAGCACTGGTGCAAAAAATATTTTGATTATGACATCCCAATTTGGTTCTACCTCTAAAAAGCCCGCAGAATTGGGTTCAGTCATATACATATGTCGAATTTTTGTTTAATACTTTGGAGAGAGGCTTGCAGATTGATTCTCTATACACTGATTTTTCCAAAGCTTTCGACAGGACCAATCATAAGCTCTTGCTATACGTGGATGCGTTGGTAAAGAGGACTCGATCATATAGTTTTTTATTAAGCAGTTCTGGAAAAAAAATTCATGGGATTTTGGGAGAGTTTTGTACCAAGATGGAATATCTGGAAGGCGACAAGCTAGTATGGGTTGAACTAAACAGATTTAGGGTAAGAAAAGTTGATATTTCATTCCTCTTACCATCCTAGGGTAGACCATGGAATATATTGTTATGATTTATTATGGGTGATGTGTTCTTATTTTTTTTTATGTAATTATTATTATTATTAGTTTGTTCACCTTTTCAATTTTAATAAACCCCTTGTATACTTACTTTATTCTTTTTTTAATTTGTATATCCGGCTAGCTCTTGAAAAAGGGTTTCGACTCTTTATCTCAGTCTGCGGTTCCCTCAAATAAAATTTACAATGAAGAATAATTTAATTGATTCTTTTTTTTTTTAATTTTAATATGATGAACGTTTGAATTTACAATAAGAACATGAAAAAGAATTTTAAATGAAATTTTAACCTCTTCAATAAATTTTTCAATATTCCGCTGCAACTAAATACTCTCCTTTTTCTTCTTTTTTTGTATTGTAATTAATAAATTTATTCTGGTAGTTTGTAACACAAACAAGAATCGGAGGAATCGCTTTAGATTTGTGCCATGCGCATAAACACTGTAAATGGTTCTATTAAACTAAAATGGCTGACAACGTTACAAACATGTGTCTCTTGAAAAGGAGTATAATTGAATTGCTTTGGATTATTTATTTTAGTAAGGTAAGCTTCCTTTTTAATTTATAACTACCAATATCAACAATCTTAACTAAATATCGAATAAGAAATACGAAATTGGTAAATAAATGTTTTTACGATGTGAAATATTTATAGGTTTTTTTTAGGAACAACGTGTGAAAGAATATTCATTCCTCTGCTGTGTGGGATGTGAAATAACATCAAATCTGCATGCTGATGTCATATACACCATTGTAGAAAGTAAATTGAACTTTCTCTGGAACAAATTGTGTCTGGTTTCCTTCGAATACCTGGGACGCTGTCTACAGTCGAGTTTAAATATGTGAAATTAAGTTGATAGTTGATAATAAATAGATGTTATTTCTTACAAGGTTAGTACTTCTTAACTTTTCCACTCCTCTGGTTTGATTTTTTATACTTTTTCTTTTAATTTTTTATCTTCACCATCAAAATTCATGTACTTCCTCCTTCCTCGTTCCAAAACCAACAACATTCAATTTTTTTTCTTGTTTATTTTTTACCAGACGACTTGCTGTTTTGATAAATTGTTTTAGAGTTATTTTTATTGATTTCTATCGATGTTAAAGGTACCTTCACATGTTTTAATACCATGTCCTCTATGAACCACACTTTTTTTTAACCGGTAGATTCTATTCGCGATTATTCACTGTCACTTCACAAATTTATAAATTATTGACATAAATCTGTTTGGATTACAACATTTTCACACTATGTACAAATAGTGTGTCCATTCTAACATTATTTATTTGTTTTAATAATTTGACTTTATTTCTATTTTATTCGATCCATTTATTAATTTTATTTGATTCTTTCTAAAATAATTTCAATACAGGGTGTTTTAAACTAATTGATGTTGAGATATTCTGTTACTAACTACTAATAATAATTGTTTTATTAAACCAAAACTTTCTTTAATTCCAGGTTATTCACCTACAATTGGACCTACCAATTTTTAAATCATCACAATATATTTCTAATCCAGACTATTTAACTATACTCAGTCATATATGTCGAATTTTTGTCTAATACTTTGGAGAGTGGCTTGCAGATTAATTCTCTATTCACTGATTTATCCAAAGCTTTCGACTGGGCCAATCATAGGCTCTTGATATACGTGGATGCGTCGGTAAAGACGACTCGATCATATTGTTTTTTATTTAGCAGCACTGGAAAATAAAATTCATGTGAATTTGGCTAGTTCCATCCCTGTTGAACTAAACACATTTTGGGAGAGTTGCAAGGTGGAATATCTGGAGGGCGATTGGGTTAAACTAAAGAGATTTAGGGTAAGAAAAAAATTTATATTCCATTCCTCATACAATCCTAGGGTAGACCATGGAATATATATTTCTAATCCACTATTTAACTATACTATATATCAAATATTTTCTGAGTCTGGTTTATTGCCTCAAGCATCCAGACATAGGTTTGAGTGAACATTTTTTCTCATTTGGAAAGCGGGAATATCTAATTTTAACAAATTTGTAGACAATGTATTATGACCATGAGAAAAGATCACAATCTGATTGCTGTAGATACCAGGCCATTTAGATG
Source organism: Lochmaea crataegi (assembly GCA_947563755.1). Classification (NCBI taxonomy): domain Eukaryota; kingdom Metazoa; phylum Arthropoda; class Insecta; order Coleoptera; family Chrysomelidae; genus Lochmaea; species Lochmaea crataegi. The sequence goes on from OX387435.1 coordinate 14,575,442, forward strand.
AACTAATAAATGAAATAGTTGATGAGCGAGCACAGTGGCAGCGGCCATTTCCTTTAGAGTATCTTCCAGGATAGAACTATCTCTCGGGAACTATAATCGGCACTGGTACTTTTAACTCTTATGAATCATTAGTGATTTTTTTACAGGTGATTGTAAGCTCAATCAACACTTGTGCACTCACTAATGCAACTCTCCCTCTCTCTCTCATCGAAAAAACTTTTGCTCCGGACAAACATCAAGTAGAAGAGAGAAAACCCCAACAGATCTTGATGTTTTAATACCATGTCCTCTATGAACTACACTTTTTTTTCAACCGGTAGATTCTATTCGCGATTATTCACTGACACTTCACAAATTTTCAAATTATTGACATAAATATGTTTGGATTACAACATTTTCACACTATATACAAATAGTGTGTCCATTCTAACATTATTTATTGAGGTTTATAAAGATAATTGTGTTTTAATAATTTGACTTGTGCACTCACTAATGCAACTCTCTCTCTCTCTGTTATCGAAAAAACTTTTCCTCCGGACAAACCTCAAGTAGAAGAGAGAAAATCCCAACAGATCTTGCACCTCATGAGAGGAATGAGATTAGGGGGTGTGCAGAGGGACTTTTTATAGATTCAATTGTAAATTAAAATCTATTTTTTGATTTCGCAAATCAATAAACAACCATGATCTTAGTCGACACTGTACATTATAAGCTTTCATATGCGATCTGAAGTTTTCTTCTAATTAGTAATTTAATGAACGTCCTCAGGTAGCAAACTTACGTTTTTCCCAGAAGTTGGTGGAAATATCATGACAGCGGGAATCAAATTACTTCGAAGTCAAAATTCAGAGTGTGTATAATTTACTCACCCGAAGGGAGGACAGGAATTCCCGAAAGTAAAGTGATAGACATGTATGTATTATTGCTCAGAAGTTTTTTGCTAGAGTGGAAGTGTAATTAGAGAAGAAAGTAAATCATCAGGAACGATTATTCACACACATTATATATTTCATCCATGATTTTTGAATAAAAACTGTATAGTTATTGACTTTCGTGGCAGGTGGAGTGTTTTGGGTGTTCAAATTTCATGGTTTCGATCTTAATTCAATTGTTTATTGGTAATAATTATTGTTAAAGTTTCCAGATGATAATTCAGTTCTCTTATCAGTATTTCTCTAATTATTAATAAGAATCAAACAATCCATCACCTATTTTAACGTACTCTCGTCCCCTAGTCGGAAACTAAAATGGGTATATACAGGGTGATTCATTAGCGCGATAAAGTCCAATATCTTGTAAATCCTATAAGATATTCTAATAAAATGTTGACCAGTTGTAACCAGCCCACCTTCGTGAGGGGTGACGGGGGTTCGTCATTCATTGATATGACAGCATGTGATGAATGGCTGGGGGAAAAAGTGAGTAGTTGGAAGGTGCTGGAGGATGAGGAAAGCTTGAGCTTACATAGGTATCTGGAGACGGATATAAGGAAGGGGAGAAGGGATTTATCGGGAGAGTGGGGATGAAGGTGGACGAAGGCCGAGGCAGAGAGTATGAGGAAGAAAGTAAGAGAGGAGATAGAAAGGGGACTTGGACATGATGTAGATGAATTGTACGATGTGATACAGGGCTGTAAAAGAGAGGGAAAAAGGGACAATAGGCTAATTACTGGTGGAATGAGGAAATAGAGGAGCTGTGGAGGGAGTGTAAGAAAGAACGAAGACGGATGCTGAGGGCAAGAGGTAGGATAGAGGGAAAAGGGGGATACAAAGAGAAGAAGAAGGAACTGGAGCGAAGGGTTGAGAGGGAAAAAAGAGGGAAGTGGGAAGAGTTACTGGGGGACCTGGAAAACAATCCATGGGGAAAGGCATATGAGATAGCGGTGAAGAGGATGGGTGGAAATAGGGGCGAGGTGCTAGAGGAAGATTGGGAGAAGAAGGTTATAGGCAAATTGTTCACAGGGGGAGAAGGAGTTGGAGGCAGGATTCGAGAAGTCCAGGATACTAGGGGGTAGGAAAAATGAGGGGGATAAGGCCGGTGGAGAAGTGGGAAGTACAAGAGGGGGGAAGGAACATTAAAGTAAGGAAAGCCCCGGGGATAGATGGCCTGAGGGGTGATATGTTGAAGAGGATGTTGGATGACAATGGGGAGTACTTCTGCGAGCTTTTCAACAGGGTGCTAAGGGAGGAAGAGTTTCCAGAAGGATGGAAGGTGGCTAGGGTGATATTACTTAAGAAGGCGGGTAGAGAGGGGAAGAGGGCGGGGGACTACAGGCCCATCAGTCTGCTGTGTGGTATGGGTAAATTGATGGAGGGGATAATAAAGGATATGATTGAGGAGGAAGTTGGTAGGAATGGGGGTTTTAGGGAAAACCAGCACGGGTTTGCGAAGGGAAAATCATGCATCTCGGCGCTGGGCAGGGTGATGGGCTTGGTTGAAAGGGCTAGGGAGGGCAGCTGGAGGAACAAGAAATTTGCCCTACTCGTGTTCTTCGACGTCGGAAACGCGTTCAACAGTGTCAGCAAACGGGCAGTGTTGAGCGCGTTGCTGAGGCTAAGAGTGGGGGAGGGTTTGGTTAACCTAGTGGAAGACTACCTGACGGGACGTGTGATAGTGGACACTAGAGGGAGGAGGTATGATACGGAGGCTGGAGTGCCCCAGGGCTCGGTTCTTGGACCGACGCTATGGAAGTGTGTGTTTGATGAGGTTTGTGGGATAGTATGTGAAGAGGGATGTGAGATTACGGTGTATGCGGACGATGTGTGTCTGGTATGTACAGCAAAAGGAGAGGCGGAGATAGAAAGACAGGGGGAGAGAAAGTGTAGGAAGATTCTGGAGAAGATAGAGCGGTGCGGACTAGAAGTGGCGGAAGATAAGACGGAGGGGTTGCTAGTGAAGGGACGGAGCAAGACAAGGGAAGTGGGGGTGATGGTGAAGGGAAGGAGAATTCGCATGGAGGAGTCTGTGAAATACCTAGGGGTGTGGTTGGATAGTCAGTTATCCTTCCGAACACACATGTTGAAGGCGGCAGAGAAGGGGAAAGTGAGGGCAGCATGGCTGGGGAGATTGATGAGTAATGTGAAGGGGCCGGGAAAGTGGAAGAGGAGGATCATTGGTAGGACGGTAGAGCAGAGTTTGCTGTACGGTGCGGAGGTGTGGGGTGAAAGAGCGGGAATGAATGCGAGGGTTAGGCCACTCCTGCGGGTGCAGAGAGGTATATTGCTAAGGGTAGTGCAGGGGTACAGGACAGTGGGTGGACTGGCAGCAGCGGTGCTGGCAAGAACCTACCCATTGGACTTGATGGCTAAAGCCAGGAATAAACGCTGGAGGGGTGCGACCAGAGAGGAAGTACAAGAATGGATGTAGGAGGAAATGGAGAGAAGGTGGGAGGAGTATGAGGGCGCGCTAAAAGGAGCGATTGGGAATAGGGGAGATTGGATGGATCGGAAATTCGGGGAGGTGAACTACTTCTTGACACAGGTGTTCACTGGACATGGGTCGAGAGTAGGGTACCTCCACAAGATTGGAAAAAGAGAGACTGGAGTATGCGAGAGGTGTGGAGTGGAGGATGATGTGGGGCATGTGTTCAGATGCTGGCGGAACGAGGAAGTGCTGAAGAAGTTGGAGGGGAAACTAGGGGAGGCGGTGTATTGGGAGAATATGGTGGAGATAATGTTGAGGGGGGAGGAGGAATGGATGGAGGTAAGTGGCGTAGTAGAGAGCATGGTCAGAGGGAGAGAACGACTCGATATGGCATGAGAGGTAGGAGTAGAAGTTAGGGAGAAGACGACGATGTGTGTGCGGCATCTCCTTGGGGATGAGTCCAACACTGTTTGGGTCCTGGACCCTTTCGAACATGAGTTTCCCATCTCGGCCCGAAAAAAAAAAAAAAGCCTAAAAGTCCATATTTTCAAATTAGTCGCAATTCCACAGCGTGTTCCAGAACACCGTGCCAGATTTTTTTAAATGAGACATCCTATATTTTACTTCAAATTTGAATTCTGCTTAATTTGTCTATTGTGATGATATAAGATTGTAGTAGGTTATACAGTGTATTCAGAAAGTTCTGACCTGAAAATCGTAATGAGTTCAACACCCCGTATACTTTAGACTACACAATTTGAAATTAATCTGTTACAGCCATACGACTGTGATGGTCTTGTAGTATTATGATTCACTGGATCTGCTTTCATATCTGAGAAACTGTATACAGGGCGAGTCCAAACTCGAACACATCGGTTTTACGATTTTTTTAAATATTCGATATCCGAAAATGAAAGTTACTTTACTTTACTTCAAATTTGATTGGGCTTTCCCTATACCCAAGCAAAATAGTTTATGTGATATTTCAATTTTTATGATTAAAAAAATTCAACAATGAAAAATTTATTCACATCAATGACATACTCAAATTTATGAAAAAATCAACAATAGAGTCTTAGAAGATATCTGAAGTGACTACCCTCTGTGTAACTACCCTCTAGTGACCTAAGAATGTGAAAGGCGGATTTAAAAAATTCGATTTTTTAATTGTGTATAAAACAAAACTACACTATTAAATTTGATAAAATATGTCATAATGTAATTTGTCCCTTTAGAATTAACTATCTGTTATGCATTTACAAGAATCTACTTTTGGTTGAACACCCTGTAAAGAAGTAGTTTGATCGACAGCCCAGTTTTTGACAATTTATTGCACAGATGAATAAAATTACATTTTCCATAAACAGGAAATTACAATCTGAGTAGAGTATTTTAAAGTAATCGCTTATGTAAATTTATTTTATATTCATAGGAAAAATGTGCTACTATTCCCTAAGTATTCCCTATTTTTGTTTGAAGTTCACATAAAACTTGGTAATAAACGGTTGAAAAATATAAACGAAATAAACCTAAGAACTATAAAACAGTCCGCTTTATACTGATAGAAGGAGAGTATGAACAGCAAAACATTTTATTTTATATTTAAGCAATGTTCTGCGGTTTAAGTGGCGATTACAATGACCGTAAATCCTGCTGTAAAAGTCGCATAATTTTATTTACTGCATTCAAAATGCACACGCCTAGATTGCGATTATTTACTACTGATTCTCTTTGAGATAATAAAAGTAATGGTCAAATTTTTTCTCAAAGCAGCAGCATAAACTTATCAACTCATTTTTTTTGTATGTACCTTATCATTGGTTTACAGTATTCTTGATTTATGTAAAGAAAATAAGTATTTTTCTTAATGATGGCATAGCCCAGAATAATAAACATTATTTTATATGTTCAAGATAGTTAGTAAGTAAAAGATATAAAAAAGTTAGTTACTGAATGGTAATTGTAATTGTTAATTTAAAATATTATTTTGATAGTACTTCCGGTTATACTAGAAGTTGATTAAATTATTTTATATTAAACACCCTGTATAATTTCAAATTTTTGGGTCTTGCACTCAACTTTGAGCCATTGGTCTGTCATAAGTTCTATCTCTATATTTTATTTAGCTTTTTAAGGTATTCAAAAAAATTAAGTATACATTCATGAGTTAATTATGTACAGTAGAATTTATTATTTAAAAACTTGCGGTAGCTCATTTGTTGATCAGATGTAGAACAATTGATCCAAAAAAAATGTATTTTCATTAGGCATCAAATAGGTTGTTCTGAATTTTTAGTTTAATTTTGTTACCAAAAATATCATAAAACTCAATCTTTTCAATTGGAAGACCCTTTATATTTTTACATTTTTGGATCTCGCAGATAATTTTGGGCTTAATATCTGTTATAAGCCCTATCTCGATATCTTATCATTCTCAAATTATACAATTTCAAAAAAATTAATTGGTTTTCAAACACTTTGATCTCAACCCGGGATCGGTCGCTACCCTTCCTAGTCGCGTGTTAGATTTTATCTAACATTAAAAAATAAATCCGAATCAGTGTTTAAACTATCAATTTAATAAATGTAATTTATCTATTCGTATTTTTGACATAAAATAACATCAGGCTTTATTATTTATGTTCATTTAACAAGAAAATGTTAGGTTACACATTCAAAACAAATATACTTATGTGATATTTTGCGTGTGTTCCTTACAAATTGGGGAAACACAATTTACACATTGATGTTGTGTAAACCGGTTTTTTCTAACCAGTATTTACATCTAACTTTTTGTAGAAGTTGCTGTTTTTGCAAAGGTGAAGCTGATGATTCTGGTGCCGTACCGTCGGTACTCCACAATTCTGATGTATTCAAGTGCTGTCCCTTCTTGACTCCTGCCATATATGAAAGCCACAATAATGCGCACATTTCGTCTAAATCAGTTCGTGTACAATCTCTAAGACGCGAATACGAATCCCTAAACTGCTCCAATTTCTGGTTTGTGAAAATAATAATGTGTTCAATCATTTCATTAGGAAAAAATAATTTCCAGCATTCTAACGCGGTTTTAGCCCCCTTGGCAACGGCTTTTACTCCCGGTAGTTGCGTTATAAGGTTATGAGTACGTGTTTTTCTTTTGGGCGAGTATTGTTTGTGTTTGAACCACTCTGTTAAATTTTTCCCCAAGAAAATAGCTTCCCTTGTTAATTTTTGTTTTTGGTTGTGAAGGAGCTTGAGCAATAGGACCACTTTCAGTACCACTCTCGTCTTATTGTTCAGTTTCGGTGTTTTGCAAACTGTGTTCAGGGGGAGTGTCACTAAGATCCTCGTCAGAATCCAGCAGTTTTTCTGTATCAGAAGAAATTTCTTCAAACCATTCCATTAACTGTTCTTCCTGTTCATTGTCCGTGTTTCAGATATTATTAGGTCTAAAAATAAAATAAAGGTAAATTAACAGTAACACATGCACAAACTTTAAGCCAAACACAAACACAAAATTTTTCAAACGTAATTGGTCGCGTCATTAGATTCCTTCTAACAGGTTGGTGTACGCTATAGGTCGCATGTTAGAATAAAACTAACATCTACGGCATCTAGCCGATATGGCTAAGCATTTTGAGTCAGCTAAGTACCGAACTGTCATGCGCTAACATAGTACCCCCTCCAGGCACATCTGAAACCACTATTTTTATAAACAAAAAACTAAAAATGCTAGATTTTTTCTAACACTGCGACCGATCCCGGGTTAAATTTGGTAAACTGATTTTAGTCCAGTAAATGAAGGATGAAAAGTAGGCAAAGTGTACAAAAATCCTGCCGGTCCATGAATTTTCCGTGAAGGGTACGGTTTGACTAGTAATTGAACATCCAGAAATTTCACACACCTCATCGCCATTTTGGGGGAGGGTATTCCCGGCTCCAAAGTTCTAAAAATTGGTTTTCCGCAAATATCTCCTAAAATATGGCATTTAGAGAATTTTTATATAAGGGAAAAGTGAAGAGTAGTTTATTATCTACAAAAAGTGTCTCAATGATTTTCTTCGCAACATTAATATTTTTCGAAGAAACCGATGATAAAAAATCCATAATTTTGAGGTCCAGAAACAATGGCTGTTTCTTGAACAACAAATCGGAGAAATTCCCAGCTTTAGAAAGACGTATCTTGGAAGACAATCCGATAATGTACAAACTTTTAGACAGTGATTGATCGCGAAATATTCCCAACCTCGAAAAACAGCAAAAATTTGGAAATGAAAACACCAACTGAAAAATCAAGGGGCAAGAAAGATGGCCAATAAAAATTTCTGAGATCAATAAGGACCTTTAAAGAACCGGTAATAACAAAAAAACGAGAGTAAATGTCTATTATTAGGAAAAATATGAGTAATTTCCCGACACTCGAAAAAAAAGTTATTTGACCAATTTTATAAATATACTGGAAATATAAAAATGGGCCTTGAATCATTGGATATGATAGCTGTGGATTTCTCCTTTCATCTGAATTTTGAATCGAAAAAAAAATATGCATTGAATGGCCCAGTTGTGTACAGCGAGTACAATATTTTGGGACGGGAGGTAGTTGGTTGGAGTTTGATATTTCACATCTGAGATTGAGGCCGTAAAGGAAGATTCCTTTGGAAAGTGCCTGGTGGAGTTGAATTTCAGAGTTAGTTATAACTCTGATTGGGGAGGTAGGAGAATTGGTGGATTTGGAGACGATCCTCCAGCACTTTAGGAAATTGATGTGAAGATCTTTGAGAAGATCAAAGATTTCTTCGTCGGAGATATTTTTGTCAACTCTGGAGATAACGAAGGAGAAGTTTGGAGTGTGGGAGTTGGCTGAAGTTTCTTTTCTGGGGGCGAAAGATTGTGAGTGGAGAGGTAGGTATACAACTTTGTTGTCTCCGATGACGTTTTGAATTTTTGACTGGAGTTTTTTGGGACAGATGAGCTTTGGGATTTTCAGGAGGGCAGTGCAATTTGCAATTTGGCCTTTAGATAGGAGATTTTACCTCTTAAAATTTGGTTTCTGTTCAGAAGGATGAACAGTTCCTTCTGAGAGCAGAATTTGGGTGGGAGATTTCGTAGGTTAAGGGTTTGAAGCGGAGTTGTTTGTGGAGAGGAAATGTGGGATGACGTTTTTGACGAAGAAGTCCGAATCGAACTGCGAACGGAGGCTACTTCGTCGATTGGGGGGAGGTTTTGTGCTTCGTGGATTGATGAGGCCTGAGAAGATCGGAAAAAATGAATGGAAGGCGGATGAGATTTAGCAACTCATGCGTAAGATGAGGGTGAGTCTGAGTGTTTTGGAGTGGGTCGTGGAATCGGAGATTCCATAAGAGGGCGAGGTTTGGATGGATCGAGTTTGGGATGTTTTGAAAGTTGTGCGTATGATGAAGAAGATTCGAGTTTTAACATTTTTAATTGGAGGTCGATATTTTGTTCTTTGAGCAGTTTTAGTTCGGAAGTTTCTTCTTTGAGCAGTTTTAGTTCCTCGAAGGTCGCTACGATATAAAGTATTTGCTCATCAGGGAGATGTGGATTGAGCTTTTTTAGAAAGGGGAATGACGTCTCAGATTCCATTGGAAGGAGTGGTTTGGATTTTTTGGAACTGCTGGAGGGTGTCTCGGAGGCATTTTGGGTCGAAGATTGGCAAATAGATGATTTGGTGATTTTTTGAGAGGGAAGTTGAGGAAACTCTTCAAAAGTGTCGACGTGTTTGTGTTTTGTTTTTGATTTGGGCATTACTAGGAAAGGTTATTGCGTTTAGGGATCACTAACACGTTTTTTAAATGGTTAGCACCGGTATGCGTACTTTTTTTGAGTGGTTTCTGAATAGGCCTGGCCTATTTTTCAGACCGTAACAGGTAACGGTGTGAACCAGTGACCGTTAATTTTGCTACGTGCCTGCTCGAAAGTAAAACCAATAAGTGCAAAGAACCCGCTCTTTTGACTCCGGAGCGGGAGCTCAACATAAGGATCCCGCTTGAGGGCCATTATCTCGAAAACTATCGAGTTTTCGGCAAAAATCATGAGGAGCATATGACCTGACATTTATTTTTCCTCTCCATAAAAATTCTGTAAATGCCATATTTTAGGAGATATTGGGGGAGACCAATTTTTGGAACTTTTGAGCCGGGAATTCCCCCCCAAAATGGCGATGAGGTGTGTGAAATTTCTGGATGTTCAATTACTAGTCAAACCCTACCCTTCACGGAAAATTCATGGACCGTCTGGTATAATCGCTACTGGGACCCTTTATTCACTGGACTATTTAGTTGTGATGATGATACAATTATGTCTATTCAGAATGATTGTAAATCTAAGATGGCCACTGCCACGAGATGGCGGATTACTTTTTTTTAACTTCCTCGATATGGATATCAAATCAAAGGGTTTGGCTAGTAGAATACATTAGATCAATATGGCCGCCACCACAAATTGGCGGATTTCATATTTATTTCAATACCCTTAATTTGGGTGATGGGTATCAGATAAAAGGGCTTTACAAGTAGAACTAAGTGCATGGCGGATCATAGAGTTTAGACAGTTTATACATTGAAACTTGAGTATCCAATCAAAACAAAGAACTTTGTCAACTCAGAATCAGAATTTAAGCATGGATTTTTCAACCAAGTCAAAGTTTCGTATCTTGTTGGGGACTGTGTGGCGAAAGGGTGGCTAAAAACGTTGTTTTCCCCTCAAGACTTGGGGACAACTTTTTGTAATTAAAGTCTTGGTCCTCTATTGGACCAATTGAGGGGTCCACCTCTTGGGAACAACATGGTAATAAATATGAAACAAAAACTGAAACACAATGAAAAAGGAGGCTTGAAAAACGCAAGAAAAGAGCAAAACATGCAAAAGATAGTGAAAGTAATGCAAGACAGCACTGTAGACACGCAGTTGTCGTATTTATTTCACTATCGCGTTACATGGGGATTTTTTGCAGTCCAATAACTGCTGTATATATCAGACTCCGTAAATTTTGCCTTGTTGGTCCAGATAAAATTATCTTGAAGATTTGGATCTTCTTGAAGCGGCCACTCTAAGAGCTCGACCCTTCTAAGTAAGTGTTCCTTTCAAATGTTGGACGCAGTGAAATTTATACGACACCATTTGACTTTTTTAAGGATACAATAAATTGTTATATACGAAATACCCAGTGCTATTTCAGCTTCATGTAATGAAGCAGTTGGAAAAGCAGAGAAAATTCCGAAAACGGTAATTTCGTTGTCTCCATTATCAACTTTAGCCGACATAGGTTCAATTGATTCACTAATCTAGGTAAACTGAAGATATATCTAAACTAAGGATTAAAGTGAAAATGCTTTAAATATAATATCGATTGTAATTTGCAATACAATTGCAGCTTAGACTGGCAGAAACCGAGTTTGACCCTATAAAAAGAAAGGGCTAGGATTAATGGCCCATTTACCAATAGAAACACAAATCGTCTGCCGCTAGAGCCGTTGTCGGTTGGAAACATCCAGCGTTAATGGAATTTGAACATAGTATAGGACGTTATTGTGTAACAGGGGAGAAATGACAATGAACTGTGTCATGTTTAAATACATTTAAAAAATGAAAACGCGTTGGAAAATAAAATTCCGATCACCTAAAATCACTGTCTTAATTTCTACTTGACTTCCAACTGATCTTGTACTGTACTTTTACCTAAGATCTATTTATCAAATGTATTATTTCCATCTAATGTATCTGCAACTCAAACTGTATCCACTATTTACGACATTTTACAAAGGATGATGTAATGCCGATGCTACTGCCGAAATTTCATGAATGACTTATAACTTGCCAATCCTCGGTGGATGTTCCCTACTAAAGCGTTGGTGTTATCCTGCCATTATCGTTAGATATAATGACTATCCCGTATATTACCGTAACATTTATCCGAAAAGCCAAGTGAGAAACGGGAATTCAGATTCATGAGGTGTTAAGATGACAAGATAGATTTGATAGAAATTTGTCGGGTGTGCTGTGTAAATTATGGTACAAAATACAGTTTCAATTAAGAAATTAGTAGTAAGGTAGACGGTATGGGAAGCACCAACCTACTTGTCAAATACATTCGAGTTATTAGATCGATCATGCAAATGAAATACCACTAATTAATATTATTTTGGATTGAGGGATGGGCAGCTTTCAGAATTATTAATGTTGTATAATTGAAAAACGGGTAAAACAAGGGCCAGTAGAAATTTGTTGTAATAAAAATCTTCGATTGCACTGTACAAAGTTTAATGATGAATGAACCTTCCTCAAGCTTCCGGTGCGGAGCGTTAGAGTGAGAGCACAGAATAACCTACTAACACAAAAAGTACACATTTCCATGAGAAATACATCGATGCGATTAGCAATTCTGATTTGACATTGATGACACTATCGGCACCTTACATGCACTGAGAATGACTGAATTTATAAAGTATATGAGAAGTATTATTGCAAACTACACAAATGAAACGTAAAAACAAAGTAAATACCACGTGGGAGCAATTAGGAGATCGGAAAAACGAATTAAGTACACATTCAATTAGGCAACTTTGATACATTGGCAAGTGGGATGGGTTGTCTTCTCTTCACATAGCAACCATAAGCAATAAAATTACAGCTCCAGTTGAAGAGAAGTGGATTAAAACAAAAGAAATCATGAATGTTTTCCATTGATAGAAAAAGATGGTACATACGCATTTTGTGTCGGTTAATATCAAGGATTCAGTCACGTGGTCGTGAAGATTTATATAGATCCATTCCAGACGTATATTCTGAATTTTTTTGAAATACGTTGCCTCGCATTTGTAAATTCCTGTGCAGAATGTGTGCAGTCCCATACATTTCCATTCAACATGGTTGTTTTTTATTGCGATTGAAATAATCCGGATGGGAGATATCTCGGAGAAAATTTTTGGTGCTCAATAACACTAATAAACTCTTTATTATCAAACACCGTACGCTTCATGGTGAGGTAAATATTTCACTACTGTTCCTACTTGTAGCAGCATGCAAAAGGAAGGAAGGTCACACATAACACAATATAAAATTATTGGCTGTGAAGTAGTCGCCCAGGGCCCGTATTCTCGAATCTCGATCGGTGAATGTCGCAAGCGAGATTCCAAAATTGTCGCACGAAACGTAAAACTGCAATTCTTGAATGTCGAAATCAACAATTTTCATGCGACAAAATCTCACGGGTTCAAGAAAGTGACAAATTGTTACATATGCGAGATTTTAATTTGTTAAGGTTAGATTAAGTGTAGAAAAGGTGAAAAATTTTTTTAATTGAGAATGGAGGACCACGAAGAAGAGGCTATCGCTATTCAACAAGAAATATTACAAGAGCTATATCCTGAAGAAAGGTTTTTTGGAAGTAGAAGTTATGTATTTCAAAATTGTTACGGGTCAAAGAATTATTTGTGCCTCTCTTTCAAACATCCAGAAATAAACTCTGTACCTACCAACTGCAGGTATATTAAAAACAGATCCTGATTGTTTTAAGTGGGATTAATACAGTTGATGTCTCCAGGAATCCTTTCACTTTTCTCAAGCGTCTCCCTGAAGGGCACCAAAAAAATAAGAAATAAGTATTTACCACTTATTATTTATAACAACTTGAGATATAATAGGTCAAATATTTATATCCTTAATTTACTGAATACCTTATTTGAACATAGGATGATCACCAGATCATCAAAGTTAGTAATTTAAAAATATAAAAGGCTCATTTTATTCACAAGGTGTAGTCAATCTTGTGATATCTGTCAATCTTAGAATTAAATCCTCTCAAAGTGATTTCAGATCAGTCATCATAATGTCACCCTTCTATTCATAGATTTACTGATTGAAGATCATTGACCTTCCTTATCAATTAATAGTTTTCTCCTTTTAATTTCTGTTATCAGAGCTTATCTCTGGTGTTAAGTACTTTGGTAATAAAGAAGTAAATGAAAACAACATACCTTTTTAGACCATCAATACGTAGATAGAAGATGGGTTTTCTTTTTTCTTCGATGTGAGGTTCGTGATATACTACATGGTTTAGCAATTTTGCTGATTTTTGAAAATATAGGTAAGTGAGCTTAGATTTTATTAGAGTGATCCTGTTGGAGCTCTACCATTTTGTATAAGTGGATATTAATTTTGCTCAGCCTAAGTTCATGTTTCCACATCCGTAGGCGAAACCACTTTGAGGCCACATAACTTCTACGGTCTCTTTCTTCTTTCTTTCTTTCTTCTCTCTTCTTTCTTTGGCTTTATTTTATTCATCGATATCTCCAGTTCATTCCTGCATCGACATCATATATATGGTACATCATCTGCATCCCGTCATCATATCGAATACACCTGTACACACCCGTACCTCTAGGATATAGTCTGCCACCACCAGTTCTTTTGAGGGGACACACCACAGCACCCGATCGTTAACAGGTAACCTTCACACCTTATATTTAGATCAAGGAATCCAGTGGTTTGAGTTGAAGCCAACAATGGACTAAAATAACAAATATATGTATAAAACTAAGTTTTGTAAGTAGAATATTTTGTCACTTGTCACACTTACTGAGGAATTCAAGTTTTCCGGGTGTCATTACCCTTTGTTGAGGACAAATTATAAATTTAAGTAATAACAAATAGTACCATCACTAGAGTTTGTAAACCAGCGTATGCATACAAAGGGTAGTTCTTTAATATAATTCTATATCCAACCACCCCTAAGGTTAGATTGGATAGTGTAAAACTTTTCTTTATATTTATAAATTTAGGCATGCCTTTTAGTAACCTATAATAATTATTGAAAGCTAACTTAATATGAATAGTGTCTAGAATACAGCGGAAAACCTTCAGGGAGTTTTTGGCGTTACCATTAGTAGGCAAGGCCTTGTTTTTTTGCTCATTCATCTAATAACCAACAATATTTCATATATTAAACCAACATTACAATTGAATCAGTTTTTTTATTTCGAATCCCAGGACAGGACCTTTTAATCAAGGTAACAAAATGCATTTAATATGCCTGAGAAAATATTTAAAAGACATTTTCGGTTGACGAAAGATTTAACGACTAGCTTGATAAATTCAGTAAGACCATTTATGGAATAGCGTACTAGGACATCAGCGCTTCGTGTAGAATCAAAGGTGAGTTGAGAATGTTGAGTAGCTTCAGTAAATAGGATGAAGCTTAAATCTACTCTGTATTTTAGGTATTTATAGCCCTCAATTTTTTTGCAACAGGGAGTTACCAGGTTCCAGTAGGGAGTAATGCTGCAATTTCTGCTAGTCAATCTTCTGTTAGTAGAAACATTGGTGAAATAGTGAACATTTTAAATAGACCTGAAATATTGAATCAGTTTATAAAATTCTCGACTACTTTATGATCTTATAGAAATAACATTCAATGTACACCTCTATAACAGAAGTTATAGGAGAGTTGTCCGGTAGTCCATCATCAAGTACAAACTCAAGAGTTGATTCTTGAATGGTAATATCACCGTCAATAGCCAGTGCTTCAATACCTCCAATAATCTTTTCTTATATAGGTGTTATCAAATCTCCTATTGGGGGACCTCCACCTGTTCCTCTTGCATATTTATTCTTTGTGGCTTGTTTAGCATTCGTTTTGTTTTTTATATCTTTCCAAGTCTATAACGAATGTTTGTTACTAATAAAACTCTCAATATATTGTTATGGATTTTATGGAATCGTGACACGATTGCATCAAATTAAATTTAAGATCACGTTTGTTAGAATGAAAATTCAAATTATCTTATATTAACAATGAAGTTTATAATTATTTTGAACAATTTTGATACATCCTGTATAGATATTTTGTATGAGAACGCATGTCAACATTTCATATCTAAAGGCTGATTCATTATGATAATTGTTTGGAGTTTAATGTGAATAGGGTATACCATCGGAAGGTAATGTTTGTATGTCACTATTGTAAATGATAGTAGTTTGAATATTAAATTTTATAAAGTTATTAGCCAGTGGTAATGATACTCTGATTTCGTATAATTTGTGAATTTTAGATGGTAATATTGTAAATAAATATTTTATAGAAATATGTCAAGAAAATGTCAAAGTAAAAATTTAAGTACTTACCCGAAATATTAAATATTGGTTGGTAAGATGTTTTGAAAAGGAAGTGGAAATTAAAAAAAAAGGAAGAGGAGGTTGCTAAGGGGAATCTATTGAGTTGTTGTGTACCGTGGACGCGAGAGGTGCGCCAAATAATTTTACTGTGTAATTTTTTTCTGGTAGAAAAACCAGAAAAGAGGGAGTTGTTGACTGGGAATGCAGGAAGGGTCAGATAATTCAGAACGAGGTCTACGAGCGAGTTGTAGTATGTTTGTCCACATTGGGACAACCTATTCATGCATATGGTGAGATAACAAATTTATCAATATATTGAATTTGCGATCCAGTAAATTTTGTTCGAGCTATATATATCATATTTGATTAATTGATAAATATTTGGAGGAGTGGCCAGGAGCTGAAATGAAATAAAAACTGTTACGGTTCTTATTTATAACAATTTATTTGAGGTAATAATAGAAAAACTAACGCATTGAAAGTGATTAAGAGTGTATAAATAAGGCATTTAATTATAGGTTGTATATATTATTATTAATAGTTGCATACTTACGTTAAATTTGATATCAAATTTTCTAATATTCACATGATACTGAAGTAAGTGGTATTACTATTTGATTTAGGTTACGTCCTCACATTTCTGTGAGGAAAATTGATCAGCTGTTTGAACGGAGCGAACATTTTACGTTCCGTAATTCGAAGTGGTGCGAATATTAGTGGTAAGAGTATTTCACAGTTTTATTATTGTCAACAAATTGTTATGTTATACCGTTGCTTGAATTAATTCATTTCATTGTTTAATTCCATGCTAATTTTTTTTAAATTGTTATTAAATCAGAATCAGAGTATATCACTATTTCATTTCTTACGTACAAGTAAACATAAATTAAATAATTAGATTGGAACGCCATCTATGAACGGACATCTATAGTATCCTTGAAATACGACCTTGAGGTGAGTAGTCGAATCTCTTTTTGAGAAGCCATGGCAAAAGTAAAGAATTCTATTAGACAAACAAAACGAACCCAACACGTAGACAACTATCATAACAAAATATTTGACATAACTCAAACAACAAATAAATAATACAAATTAGGGTAAACCACCCAGTGATTGGCCTCCCATTCTATTAAGTAGATTCGAAAGCCCATTTTATTTCACCAACCCACATAAATGTAAACGGCACCTTATGCTTTTGATAGGTAATGGGTCCAAATTGTTTGAAAATATGTTACTTTTACTTATTTGTTAGCAAATTGTGCAAAATTAATTAATCAGTTCTGTGGGTACCACAAGCTAGTCATTGGCCACACTTACTCAAGATTGGCCTCCGCAATTCCAATTATTGGCAACAGAATGCAAGCAAGCAAGGAAAAATAAATTGGTGATGTTTTTCATTTAGAATAAACTTTATTTTACTAAAATACAAAAATAACATATGGGTAAGTATGTATATAATATATTAGGTACTTCCAAATAAAACGCAACTTAACAAAATTTCCAAAAATATCTTCGTAGTTTAGAAACAAAGCTTTTTTCATCCATAATATTTTAACGTGGGTACGTACCTACCTACATTTTTGACTCTTTAAACAAGTTTGACACGTAAATATAGTAGAATTCGATTTGTGCAAGTTTAGCCGTTCAATGCATGAGCCATGGTAAACACGCCTGCATAAATTACATTTCACTCCAAAGTTTTGATTACTCAAATTTCTAGTGCAAGAGAAACATAAACCGCCGAATAATCTCTGCTTTGTGAAACTGAAAGCAGATTTGACTTCTGAATTATTGTTCTCGCAGAAGAGCCATTTCTTCACCTTTTCAATATTTTTTTTCTCCGCGTCTAGCCCATTTTGGTGTGCTTCCTTTTCATAATTGCCCACAATCTTTTCAGATGACCTGTCAGCTTCTGATAAAATCTCACTTTTTTTTTCATAACTGTTTGTGTAGTCTGGGAAGTTATTTTGATTTTCTTTTTCACAATGTGCAGAATTTTCCTCCGACATTTGTTCATCAACCTCTGCTAGAATCCTCATCTGATCTTCTACTCTGTTATTTTCTTCAAAGACGTTTGACACATCGTTTTGATTATCATATATCACGCAGTCTGTCAAACTCTTGTCTAAATTGTTTTGAATAATTTCCGCTTCAACTTTTTCTTTTCTTATTTTCTCAGTACTCTTTTGTTCAAGCGTTTTTTCACATGTGTATTTAGAGACCTCTGTCTGTATTTTAAGTTTTTTTGGGCAGACATTAGAAGTTGCCTTCTTTTTGATATTCTTGGTCTTTTTAGTATGTTCAGCCTTCTTTTTCTCATTTTGTTTTTCAAGTCTCAATATTTTTCTCTCTTCCTTTTCAAGCAGTTTCCGTTTTTTTGTTTCCTCTTCTTCTGCTTTTCTCTTAAGCCATTGGGTAGACGTAATCGCAAAAGGCATTTTTTCACTTGCTCTTCTACCTTTTCTAATAGGTGTTTTAGCGTACCATAATGTTTTATCTAGAGAAATTGAACAATCTTGATCTGTTTCGTTTGCTTTTACAACTGTTTCAGAATCCTTTTTTAAACTTTCTTGATTTTCTGCTCTCGACATCGTGACTTGTGTATCGGTTTGACTTAGTGGAGGGTCTAGAGTATCAGGGTGATTTACAGTAGTTTCATCTGTCAGAAACAGAATGGGAATATCATTTATATTAATCAAATTCCAGTTACTTTCTTCGTTAGTTGGAACTTCTTTTAACTCTTCAATTATAACATTTTCTGTTAACGGTTGAGTCGATTTCGAATATTTAACAACCTCATTATGTTCCTTTTTTAGTGGGGCAAAATTTTTCCACATCTTATAAATAAGACATTGCTCGTTTGGATCATTCTCATACTCCTGTTCACGCAAGGTAAATTCATCCATTAACTCAGATCCAACAATATTTGCGAAATCTTTGTAGCTCAAATATGTACTATCACGGTTTTTACTAGTTGAATGAGGCGCATTATTTTGACCACCGAGACATTTAGAAAAATCTAAGGCGTCTGGATTCCAAGGGTGAAGTGAAGCTTTACACATAAAGAACTAAGTTTGTATGAGAGATGTGTACAGTGACCGTCTAGGAAGAGAATTACAGGGAAAATTGTACCTATATTCTTTAAATAAGGATGTAAGACATTTTCTATATAGTCACTCATAACGTCAATTTTCATCCAGCCTGTATCTGAAAGACCGATTCCCCATCCTGGAGGCACGGACTTTGCGATATTTGTGGGGAGCCTTTTATATGGATATACGATCATTGGTGGCGTTACCTGACCAGAAGCCGTGAAAGTGAACATTACTGTTAATGTGGCCTTGGAAGAAGCATGCTCGATCTCATAAACATTTCGTGCTCCTCTTGAAGCGAGTACTTTGTTGTTCTTGGGGCATAGATGGAAACACGTTTCATCCGCGTTCATTACTCTAGTTGGATCGTCCAAAATTTCTCTAAATCCTTTTGATGTTAAGTAATCTTCTATTTCCGCAAACCATTTTTTAATATTTGACTCTGATACGTTTGCACTTGCTGATGTCACAGCTTCTGACGTACGTTCCGTAACTTCTGGATTCCTTCGAAGAAAAGCTCGAAACCATGTCTCGCCAGGGCGAATGTTAACAAATGGGTTTTCTCTTGGCCTTTGGTCCAGAAATTCCTTTATCGATTCTTGGACATCTTCTTTACGTCGAGGAAATCCACGTTTGTGATTTTCAAAGATCCAGTTAACCAAAATTTGCTCCTCATCATTGGAGAGAATTGGGTTAGGGCCAAAAGTTGGTTTCACATAATTTTGACTTTTTCTGAACTGCAAAGTAGCTCTTGGAATTTTGTATTGTCTTGAAACCACTCTTAAGGGTTTTCCAATTTTAATTTCTTCAAGAGCTTTTTGTATATCATTTTCTGTGTATTTCTTATAATATTTTCCACCCTGAACAATTTTTGGCATTGTCTCCACCTAAAAATACGTAAGTTTTAGTGATTGTCCTGTAATGAAATTTAGTTATTGGCCCCGGCCAGCCACTGAATCTGAGGCACTTATTTACCAGTTTTCTTAACAAATAGCATTATCCAACATTAGGCGATAGTACGCAAACTATAAAATTAATTTAGTCCGATCAGTTAAAATATTCAGAGATTGGCCATGCGGCCAATCACTAAATAAAACGTTCAACATTCTGTTCAGTGATTGGCCTCCAGATTTTATGGAGAATTTTATGTTATGATGGAAAATTATATCAGAATTTCATCAAATATATTATTAGAAAGGTACCAAATTCATTTCCCCAATAATAAACTTGTGAATATTTAAAAAAATAACTTACCCGTGGCAACAGACTCTTGTCGGAACACACAATATTTCCAGAAAACACAGCTTGCGGATACTACCTCTCACACCGTTATACCTATTTGTGAAACTGGCGGGAGAATTCTTAGACCGTTTGACACCAGATGTAAGTAGAGTGTTGCCGGATTGTGCGGATTGTCACAGATACAAGATAAATATCGACAAATTCCTAATAATTTGTATTTTAGTAGAACGGCCAATAACTGGAAGCTAAATGGGAAAAGGCCAATTACTGGGTGTTTTACCCTATCTAACGCAAAAATTATTATTCCATAATAATATCTACTAACTGAGCTTTTGCCATTGCTTCCACGTTTTTTGCCCTCCTGGTACGGCGTTTATATGCCTGGCAATTTCTTGCCACTGTAACTGAGCATCTTTATGAGTGAACTTCCGTTAATCAGGCGTGATTGGTTGGTTACCAGCTCTATTAATAACTCCTTCTGAGATTTATTGCAATACTGCGCTTTTTGACACTCGGTATCCATGTTTAAAAATTGAAAATGAGTAAATAGAGACAGAAATAACGACAAACGCATAAAAAATTTATATCAAAACCGTTATTAAAACTCTTCTTTTTGATTTGTGTTTGACTTCATTTGGGAATACCAACCACGCTTTTATGAATTTACAGCATTATCACATGACAAAATGTCGAACAGTGACATTAATAGGTTGGTTCCATCCCAACTGGCATTTATAAACCGTACTGGAATCGTTTCGAGTACTGTATAGTGCGCAAACTCGAATTTGGGATGGACACATCAACTTTATCACCCGTTTCCAGAAGGTACAGTTTGTATACCGTCCCAAGCAGTCCCAAGAACGATACTTTAATCAGTTGGAACGTCAAAGAAATACAGCACTTGCGCGAACGATACCAAAAAACGGATCTAACTCCAGTTGGAACGAAGCTAATGTCGAAGGTGGTTCGGGAATACGATCCCACATTTTCAAGCGACATTTTTGTTCGACAAATATCGATTGCGACATTTTCGATCGAGATTTGAGAATAAGGGCCCAGACGAGTACGTGTGGAAGGCTACATTTGAACGTGTATATTTGCTAATAGATTCAAGGGTGAATGATTCAGAAACTACGTTTGAAAAAGATTTTGCCTAATAAGCAGAAATTTCTGTTGTATTATCCCGTTCCTCGTTGGTGGTATTTCACCGGTGCACGTTTATGTGTTGAGCAGCTCATTTATCACAGATATCTCCTCCTAACAGAAATTGTATTGTTCCACTATAGTCTCTAATGGTTTTGTAACTATTTAGGTTGGGAATTCTGAGACCATTGAAGATATTCGATACCGAACAGAAGTTACGCTACCAATATACCCACACTGACACTGAACACTTTACACTACCTGACGTGCGCTCCGATAACCAAGTTATCCTCTTCGGTGACCGAAGGTTGAGAATTTGTGTAGTGGTAGTGTAACTCGTGTTCGGTGAGTTTTGTATCTGAGAAAAGTTCCATCATAATATAAAAGTTTTGAGGTTTATTTTGATTCATTGATGCGGCTGTATCATGTACATTTACTATAATATGAATTATGAAGAGAAATAATAATAACGTTGCTGGTCTAGTTGTCCGATGATCTTTGAATCAAATATATATTTTGATTGAGAATTATGTAATTTTTAAAAATAATGGTTACAGAACGAATGTTGTTAAAACGAAATTGCCCCACCCTTGGTGAATTGAATTCTCATAATTTCCAATTTTATTCAATATAAAGACGCTTATAATACATAAAATAATATTAATATGTAATGGGTCGTTGATTATTTAGGTTACAATTAAGGCTTATTGTTAATTTATAGGTTATTAACTTTAGTATGTATGTGTTTAGTTATAATAATTATTGTAATCATAAAATATATCGACTAAGCTATAATTTATTTATCGATATAAGTAACAATTGCAAAATAAGCAGACACGCGCTAGATTGAAAGAATGTGTAGTCTGGCAATTGTCGCTTTGGTTTTTTGGTCAGGGAGTTCAAATTAAACATATGTCGAAGAAAGATGTGTTTTATTTAAAGAACGTCAACCCTAATTAAAAGGAACCTAAACCGAATAATCTAACATCATGAGAAATACATAGATATAGTGCACAAAGTGACTGTATAATTTATAGTCTAAAATTTTGTGTTACCATTTCGTGAGTGTAGATGTATACAACCGACTGAATTTTTGATAGGAGCAATATCCTAGACATCGATTTTATTCGGGAGGTTAATTTCGTTGTGTAAAATAACAAATTACCCACGAAATTGCTACTAGTCGAGTACATGACTATTTTTGTTTTTCCGTAATGTGAACCATAGTTTTCAGGCTCATGACTTCTAAGCATGCGATATAACTAAGTAAAGCTTACGATGGTATTCATCAAGAAGTAATCGTCATATTAAGAAGCTTGTATATAATACTAATAATAATAACAACACATAACCACGAAGAAACAGAACTACGTCACACGAAGGACAGGAGAGAAATTCGGAATAAACAATACACGGAACACACTTCCGTTCTACACAAGTCATATTATACCAATTGGAAACTCACATTCGCGATAGCTTCACAGGATCAAACTATACCAACAAATAATTAAATAAAATGACATTAACTCGTGATTCACCTTAAAACATTTAATGAGCCTCCTGCTTCCTCTCAGTTTTGTGAGACTAGCGTTTCCTTTAGTCCTTATTCTTGATACACAAGCATATCTTCCTTTTTTTTTCTTATAGGCTTCCAGGAGTTTTGCACTGGAATTATGTAGTGCAAAACATGAAACAAATGATTGGAATTTAAAACATACGGAAACGATTTTTTCAGCTCTATCAGTGATATACAACAATTTTCACAATCACATCCTTCAGTAACATAATGTGACCAAAAAACAAACTTTTTTAGCTGAAAACTCCAAATCGAATCCTACATTTAGGTGAATTCCTTCACATGTGGACATCAAACAAAATGGAAAAGCAAACGAATTAGCCAAGATCGCTACATCAATCACCAGTTCAGAGATTGCAAATAATACCTCCCAAAGATTATTATAAAATTATTCTGATTGGTCATTGCATTGGAATGTTTCAACATATTAACTCGAAGTAGAAACATCCGTGAATAGCTGGAAGAATATCCCTAAAAAATCGTCGAGAACAAGTGATTTTATCTAGGTTAAGAATCGGGGATACATCCGCTACCAATTCTCCCTTTATAACAAAATCAAACCAACTTGTATGCGAACCGTGTCGAACTCAAATGTCAGTTGAGCATTTTCTTGTGGAGTGTCAGTTATTTGAATACGAGAAAAAATGTGGACAATCGAAACTAATTCAAGAAGTGATGAAACCACACGTTCAACAATTTGTATATTTATATTGTAGTTCCTTTGTATATTTATATTGTAGTTCCTTTGTATATTCATGTACAGTTATATTCTAGTCCTTTGATTTTCATTCGAAATTCCTATCGGCGCGCCACTTCCTCCAAAATACTTCCACCTTAGTTCAAAATCGCGTTTTGTTTTCTTTCCCTGGCGGCTGATCGGCGCCTTACAATATTCACTATTATTCTTCGGCAGTTGAAGTAGGCGTGATCAAACGCACACTTCGCGCCTAAATCCATTATCTCCCTGGTTTTTGCGAGGCTAGCTCAGCTAGTAACAGTCGATGTTGAGTTTCCAACCCGATCGGTCTCCCAGCTAAGAGCTGCCACTCCTTTACCGGCATAAAACCGATATTTTCAGACCAAATGGGTCAATGTTATAAATGAAACTAACTGTTTCTAATTAATTCCACATTTAATTGAAAAATTATGAAAATTAATAAAGGATATTGATAATTATTTCGATATTGACATATCATCATCATCAATTCAAATGGGTCAAGTTTCATAGTAATTAATTTAATTCCGTTATTTCCTGCATAATAAGTGCAATAAGTTTGTATAGTGATTCAACCTGAAGCAAGTGAATAGTGCTTTGAAAACCACAAAGGAAATAGTAATATCGTTATTAATTACTATTTCATACTGAAAGGCTTGTCTATATTCATCGTTCCATCTGTATGTATTTTCGACGTTAAAGTTTATTGGAGTTTATTGAATTGTAAACGAAGTACAGTTCTTATTTATGCGAGAGAACCAGTCATCCTATAGAATTCCAGTCCACTAAATCGAAGGCACCCTATTTTTTACGTCAGCATAAAATTTGTTGTCATTTCAACCGATGTGACATCAACACGAACCATGATTTATACTATCCACAACTGAGGTCCAATCTTCAAATTTGTAGGAATTGGATTCTATAAGAGTATAATTCTATGCTTTCATTTCCCACAGGAAACCATAATTTGGCATGTCACCTATTCTTGAATCCACTGGAATAGTGTTTCCAAATGTTTGAATGAGTAGGGTTTGTCAGCGAAATGACCAATGAAAAAGGTGCCAATTATATTGGAATCAAGGACACTTTAAGGTTATGTAGGTACATAGTTGTTTGGATTAATTCCAAATGATTATTAATGTGTAAGGAATTGAAGAAATTATAAATGAACTCGTAAAGGTAGTATTAATGATGAGCGGAAAAACTTAAGATCAAGTTGATGAAGACGTCTGGCGAATCGAAGAAAAAAAAATTCCAGCAAATTCTCTCCTTTAAAGGTTTCCAACAAGCATGCAAGGAAATTGAAGAGGATTAAATGAATTTCCGGAAGCAGAAGAGGATTGGATAATTGAAAAAGGATAGGTGGAAAACACCTTATAAATCTGTGCACAGTAATATAATATATCTCGATTTTATGTAGACTCAGCAATATCACCAGAAAAGTGTTGAGAAAAAAACCAATAGTTTAAAAAACATTCCCAAATTTTGTAGAGCCTCAAGATAAGTAACTTCATTTACGTTTGCCATCTCCACTCAATTAGAATGTTTTTTATAATGGGTCTTCTCTCTAATATTTATAACTTCCAAAAAATAGCCATTCACGAAACAACGATATTGCCCGAATATCAAGATAAACGATCCTATATCATCACATTTATTCCTATGGTTAATAGTATCACCCATGAAGTTTTGATATGTGAAGAAATATTTTCATATACCATATCAATATATAAATAAAAATTATCTGAAATTTATGAAGGAAACATAACATTTTCCAATGGGTTCCAATTCCTACAGATTCGAAAATTCGGTCCCCGGAGTTACACTCCTCGAAAAATTTGGACGAGATTCACATTCCCTCAAGCATATTCGTTCAATGGTGACATATCGTAACACGACAGTTCGTAACCCCACAAAAATGGTAAACAACTCGTAACGCGGACAATTCGTAACGGCGACAATTCGTAAGGGCTACAATTCCTAGCATCTACAGTTCGTAACCACAGCAAAGTATGAAGAATGGATTTCTTGTCTAAATCCAGTAATGCTAAACTTGCTAAGAAAAACTAAATGTTGGCGTTACGAATTATACCGTTACGAAGAGCTGTGGTTACGAACTATCGATGTGTCGCCGTTACGAATTATCGGTGTTACGAATTGTCCGTTACCACTTGTGGGGTTAGGAATTGTCGCGTTTCGATATGTCATGGATTCATGTTCAAGCACAGAAAGTTGTTATTCAAATAAATGTATAAAGTATTCAGAACTTTCGAACCTAAGCAATAGTCATCTACGATATTTTGTCGAAAAGATAAGATAGATTTAGATGAATATAATCACCAGGTAACAAAACATTTGGTGAAGTATCGATATTTTCATTTAATCTATAGAGACGTCTTCGGTGGATCATTTGGTACCGTCAATTATTGTAAGTATTAATATTTAGAAGCACTTCCAAACATTCCTCGATAAAATATCGACTTTCAAGACCAACTTTGTCGGTTTATGCTCTCAATAGAGGCGCTCCAATTAGATTTTGATAGTTTGCATGAAAATTTCACGTAATACGATGTATCTGCTGGAGTTTACTGTGAAAGATGATGCGACTGAAAATTTCGAAATGATAAAATAAGATTTCCGTGATTACCATACTTCACTATATATTTTCAAATGGGAGGTTTGTAGACTTCTGTTCCAGAGTAAAGGCTCTCAATTTTCAGAATCATAACGAGAGATGATAACAATTCGGTTCTATTCGAAGTGACATATTTTGTTATAATTTTGTTGGCTTGAGCTAATAGCCATTCAGGGCGTCGGCCCAGCTTTGTAGTGGAACGCTTCTGAAGCGATAATGACAACCAAGCAAGGTCGAGCACGGTTAGTACTTGGATGGGTGACCGCTGGGGAAACACCGTCGTAGAGCCCGTACAGCCTGCAGCGAAGCACCGTAGATTACTAGGGTCAGTAGCATATCACAGCTCGCAGGCATTATACCAATGAGCACGAGGTATAATGGAGATATGCCGTCTTTCGGATGAGACGTAAAACCGAGGTCCCGAGTCCATGGATGTTGGGCTCGATAAAGATCCCTACCACTGGTTGGAACACTAGTGGATTCGGCAAAATTTCCGGTTAGGGGTAGAGTGCTCCCGGCGTCGGTGATTAGCCTAAGTTGCAGAAATAGACCGACGTTAAATAACCGAATAAAAAAAAAAAAAAAAAAAAAAAATAGCCATTCAGCCAGTTACAAGTTAATTTAATATAAATCTAAATTTTCAAATTTCAACTGATTGAAGACGACATTATAAGATAACATGTGCCACTCTCTTCTTGTCTGGGTGCTCGACAAGTCATTAAATAAAAAACAAACAGAACTATGCCACGGAAAAATGAGTTCTTAAGGTTGGAGAGCTATTCATCCACTGGATATACGAACAAAATTCGGCTTCCAAGAAAATATTATTGAAACATCCATACTTCTTCGTAGTAGGGTAAAACACCCAGTAATTGGCCTTTTCCCATTTAGCTTCCAGTTATTGGCCGTTCCACTAAAATACAAATTATTAGGAATTTGTCGATATTTATCTTGTATCTGTGACATTCCGCACAACCCGGCAACACTCTACTTACATCTGGTGTCAAACGGTCTAAGAATTCTCCCGCCAGTTTCACAAATAGGTATAACGGTGTGAGAGGTAGTATCCGCAAGCTGTGTTTTCTGGAAATATTGTGTGTTCCGACAAGAGTCTGTTGCCACGGGTAAGTTATTTTTTTGAATATTCACAAGTTTATTATTGGGGAAATAAATTTGGTACCTTTCTAATAATATATTTGATGAAATTCTGATATAATTTTCCATCATAACATAAAATTCTCCATAAAATCTGGAGGCCAATCACTGAACAGAATGTTGAACGTTTTATTTAGTGATTGGCCGCATGGCCAATCTCTGAATATTTTAACTGATCGGACTAAATTAATTTTATAGTTTGCGTACTATCGCCTAATGTTGGATAATGCTATTTGTTAAGAAAACTGGTAAATAAGTGCCTCAGATTCAGTGGCTGGCCGGGGCCAATAACTAAATTTCATTACAGGACAATCACTAAAACTTACGTATTTTTAGGTGGAGACAATGCCAAAAATTGTTCAGGGTGAAAAATATTATAAGAAATACACAGAAAATGATATACAAAAAGCTCTTGAAGAAATTAAAATTGGAAAAACCTTAAGAGTGGTTTCAAGACAATACAAAATTCCAAGAGCTACTTTGCAGTTCAGAAAAAGTCAAAATTATGTGAAACCAACTTTTGGCCCTAACCCAATTCTCTCCAATGATGAGTAGCAAATTTTGGTTAACTGGATCTTTGAAAATCACAAACGTGGATTTCCTCGACGTAAAGAAGATGTCCAAGAATCGGTAAAGGAATTTCTGGACCAAAGGCCAAGAGAAAACCCATTTGTTAACAATCGCCCTGGCGAGACATGGTATCGAGCTTTTCTTCGAAGGAATCCAGAAGTTACGGAACGTACGTCTGAAGCTGTGACATCAGCAAGTGCAAACTTAACAGAGTCAAATATTAAAAAATGGTTTGCGGAAATAGAAGATTACTTAACATCAAAAGGATTTAGAGAAATTTTGGACGATCCAACTAGAGTAATGAACGCGGATGAAACGTGTTTCCATCTATGCCCCAAGAACAACAAAGTACTCGCTCCAAGAGGAGCACGAAATGTTTATGAGATCGAGCATGCTTCTTCCAAGGCCACATTAACAGTAATGTTCACTTTCACGGCTTCTGGTCAGGTAACGCCACCAATGATCGTATATCCATATAAAAGGCTCCCCACAAATATCGCAAAGTCCGTGCCTCCAGGATGGGGAATCGGTCTTTCAGATACAGGCTGGATGAAAATTGACGTTATGAGTGACTACATAGAAAATGTCTTACATCCTTATTTAAAGAATATAGGTACAATTTTCCCTGTAATTCTCTTCCTAAACGGTCACTGTACACATCTCTCATACAAACTTAGTTCTTTATGTGTAAAGCTTCAGATAATTGTAGTTTGTCTATACCCCAATGCTACGCGAATCATGCAACCCGCGGATGTTGCAGCATTCAAGCCGATAAAAAATGGGTGTAAAAAAGCGGTTATCGAGTGGAGAAGATCTCATCCGCTGGAAACTTTGACCAAGGAGCATTTCGCTGCTGTTCTCAAACTGGCTGTAGAACGCTCTGCTAAAATTGAAACAATTAAAAACGGATTTCGAGCTTTTGGACTTCACACTTGGAATCCAGACGCCTTAGATTTTTCTAAATGTCTCGGTGGTCAAAATAATGCGCCTCATTCAACTAGTAAAAACCGTGATAGTACATATTTGAGCTACAAATATATCGCAAATATTGTTGGATCGGAGTTAATGGATGAATTTACCTTGCGTGAACAGGAGTATGAGAATGATCCAAACGAGCAATGTCTTATTTATAAGATGTGGAAAAATTTTGCCCCACTAAAAAAGGAACATAATGAGGTTGTTAAATATTCGAAATCGACTCAACCGTTAACAGAAAATGTTATAATTGAAGAGTTAAAAGAAGTTCCAACTAACGAAGAAAGTAACTGGAATTTGATTAATATAAATGATATTCCCATTCTGTTTCTGACAGATGAAACTACTGTAAATCAGCCTGATACTCTAGACCCTCCACTAAGTCAAACCGATACACAAGTCACGATGTCGAGAGCAGAAAATCAAGAAAGTTTAAAAAAGGATTCTGAAACAGTTGTAAAAGCAAACGAAACAGATCAAGATTGTTCAATTTCTCTAGATAAAACATTATGGTACGCTAAAACACCTATTAGAAAAGGTAAAAGAGCAAGTGAAAAAATGCCTTTTGCGATTACGCCTACCCAATGGCTTAAGAGAAAAGCAGAAGAAGAGGAAACAAAAAAACGGAAACTGCTTGGAAAGGAAGAGAGAAAAATATTGAGACTTGAAAAACAAAATGAGAAAAAGAAGGCTGAACATACTAAAAAGACCAAGAATATCAAAAAGAAGGCAACTTCTAATGTCTGCCCAAAAAAACTTAAAATACAGACAGAGGTCTCTAAATACACATGTGAAAAAACGCTTGAACAAAAGAGTACTGAGAAAATAAGAAAAGAAAAAGTTGAAGCGGAAATTATTCAAAACAATTTAGACAAGAGTTTGACAGACTGCGTGATATATGATAATCAAAACGATGTGTCAAACGTCTTTGAAGAAAATAACAGAGTAGAAGATCAGATGAGGATTCTAGCAGAGGTTGATGAACAAATGTCGGAGGAAAATTCTGCACATTGTGAAAAAGAAAATCAAAATAACTTCCCAGACTACACGAACAGTTATGAAAAAAAAAAGTGAGATTTTATCAGAAGCTGAAAGGTCATCTGAAAAGATTGTGGGCAATTATGAAAAGGAAGTACACCAAAATGGGCTAGACGCGGAGAAAAAAAATATTGAAAAGGTGAAGAAATGGCTCTTCTGCGAGAACAATAATTCAGAAGTCAAATCTGCTTTCAGTTTCACAAACCAGAGATTATTCGGCGGTTTATGTTTCTCTTGCACTAGAAATTTGAGTAATCAAAACTTTGGAGTAAAATGTAATTTATGCAGACGTGTTTACCATGGCTCATGCATTGAACGGCTAAACTTGCACAAATCGAATTCTACTATATTTACGTGTCAAACTTGTTTAAAGAGTCAAAAATGTAGGTATAGTAAATTTTATACCCATTTAGAATAAGACCATCCTTATTTATTATTAATAAATCGGTTGAAACAAAAAATTACCAACAAAAATGAACGTCGTAACTAATTTATTAGATGTCACGTTTTTGAAGTTACGTCAAATTTTGATTTCATGTTTCATGTCATAACGCAAAATAAGATATAAAAATGCGATATTCTGATGAATCCAAAAAACTTATGCTTAATGTAGTAAACTTTTTTCAAAACGATTTAGGATCTCGATTTAAGGCTATTCAAAAAGCGTCCGAAGCACTAAAAGTTCCAGAAAGCACATTATATAATCTTGAAAAACCAAACAGAGCTACAGATTTCGAATTTAGAAGAAATATGTCCGCAAGCGTTTCCCGGAGCAAAACCCGAATTACAAAAAATGCCCTGCATTGTTTGAGGGAAGTAATTTATAAAATGTATGCGCGAAAGGATAAAATCACAGAAGAAACTATTTTACGGCAATTTATCGAAGAGTCTCCAGAAACTAAGATTTCCAAAGGTTCGTAATATTTGGGAATTAAAAAAATGGGTTTTCATTTCAAAAAACAGGATGGAAGAAAACATTTATTGGAAATGCCTGCAGTCAGATTAAAAAGAATATTATTTTTGAACAAATACCATGCTGCTAAAAGCGAAAAGCTCTTTACACCTGTTTTTCTGGATGAGACATGGGTTTTTAGTAAAAGCGGGGACAGAAGAATGTAGCAAGATGGTACTAAACACAGTGATTTAAAAATAACTGGAAGTGGGACACGATATGTAATTGTTCATGCCGGTAATAAAAAAGGTTTTGTGGCAAATGCATCGCTTATTTTTAAATGCAATAAAAAAACAGGCGATTACCATGATAACATGAACACCGAAAATTTTGAAAATTGATTTAAACAGCAACTAATTGTAAACTTGGAAGAACCATCGTTAATTATAATGGATAACGCAACGTATCACAGTCGCCTGGATGAAGAAATCCCAAGAAAAAGTTGGAGTAAAACACGCATGTTAGAATGGCTCAAAAAAAGAATATTCCTTTTCCAGATCACATTTTAAAGGATGCTGTTTGGAATATAATTGAAAAGCAAGTTTTGCCAGAAAAAAATTATCATTTAGACAAATACGCTGCCGAGCATGGTCATTGTGTTCTCAGGCTACCACCCTATCATTGCCATTTTAATGCCATCGAAATGGTATGGTCAGAAACTAAAAGGCATTATGACCAAGCTATTACGAAAACTGCAAGGTCACCTACTGAAGTCTTAAAAGTATGGAATGACGTTGTAAAAAATGTACCGGAGCAACACTGGCAGAATTACATAAATCATACAGAGAAAATTATTTCTGAAGCATGGGAAGTAGAAAACAAACTGGACCTACTAAACATCGAACCTATGGTGATCTGTGTATCCAATGAATCCGATGATGAACTATCACTTTCCGAAAGTTATTCTGATTTAGAAACTAATTAAACTTTGCCTTGAAGATCACGTTGTCATTTTTTTAAAATCTAGAATTTGTACTTAATCGAACTCTGAATTGCCATATTTTTTTAAGAAAACTATGTATCTAGTTAATAAAACAATGTTTTTAAAATTAGTGCGCTTCTTTTATATTCTTTTATTATGTCAACATCTTTAGAATTTTATGAATTTCATAAAATTAATTTTTATTATTACAAACCGCCACTGATAATATGAAATTTCAAGTCACTACGCCAATGCAATAAGAAATATGTCAAGCATTTGACATGACAAAGGTCATAACCTAATTTTTTTCTTGCGGGTTCAGATGGTTCAAGAAGCCGCATACGTTAAGTTACTAAAACGGCTGGTACCTCTAAATAGGTATTAATTTTACTATAGGTACGTACCCACGTTAAAATATTATGAATGAAAAAAGCTTTGTTTCTAAACTACGAAGATATTTTTGGAAATTTTGTTAAGTTGCGTTTTATTTGGAAGTACCTAATATATTATATACATACTTACCCATATGTTATTTTTGTATTTTAGTAAAATAAAGTTTATTCTAAATGAAAAACATCACCAATTTATTTTTCCTTGCTTGCTTGCATTCTGTGGCCAATAATTGGAATTGCGGAGGCCAATCGTTGAGTAAGTGTGGCCAATGACTAGCTTGTGGTATCCACAGAACTGATTAATTAATTTTGCACAATTTGCTAACAAATAAGTAAAAGTAACATATTTTCAAACAATTTGGATCCATTACCTATCAAAAGCATAAGGTGCCGTTTATATTTATGTGGGTTGGTGAAATAAAATGGGCTTTCGAATCTACTTAAAAGGAGTAGCGATATTAGATTGTGTTTATGTCGATTGGTCAGGTGTTATGTCAATCAACTCAGATTTTTGGTTAGGTATTTGAGGATTCAAACAAGTAACAGATTCATATCTCCCTTCTGCGTCTACCCTTTTAACACTATCCGGAACCATTTCAGAGGCTGCTTCATCTAACATTTCAATTTCATTCATATTTTCCGAAATACTTCCACTTGTTAACTATTCAGCTTGTACTTTCACTTGTTAACCATTCAGCTTGCTCTGGATTTTCCGTGTTATAAGTGATTATATTTGATTCTATATTCTTCCCTAGTTTTTCTGTTATTTTTACCAACTTTATGATCTCCGAAATTGTTGGCATATCTTTATTTGGATCAACTTTATTTGAATTTGTATAAATTGTTTCTGTTATCTTCTCTAATTCGTTGACTCCCTCTGAAAATGTTGGACTATTTTCACTTCATGTATTCTCAAGTTTCCTAAAATTTGAGAGTCATCTGTACATATTGCTGTCTGTTTTTCTTCATTGTTCTCCGATGTTACTGCGGATATGTTACATATTTTCTTCGGTACATTACTTTTCTCGTTATTTTCTAGACTATATTCATTGATGCTCTTTGTTTCTACGAATTCTTTGATATGTTCTGGGTTCTCATCACCCAAAATTGAGCATGCTAGTTACACTAACGTCAGCAATATTAAAATCTGAGAGTGAAACAAAATCTGTATCTTGTGCATTGAAAAAATTGTCATCAACGAGTATAACATCGGTCGTATCAGCTAAATTATAATCGTTAGAGTCCACTGAAACGACAACAATAGGAGATGCTATAATATTATGTGTTAAATTCTGTTCATTCGGACTTTTTAAATGTTTCCAAAAGATAAAGAGGCTTGTGTCTTTTATGTCGCCATTCCATAAAGGACCAGATGATTTGGAAATATTATTCTAGAAATCTAATTCTAACAGTTTCGGTCAATTCTCTCTATGTCACCTCTTCAACATTTTTCTTTGTTCAGTTTTGAAGAATTTCTCAAATTTAATATTCTTTGGACCAAATGGGCACAAACCGCAGGTTTTGAATCCATTTTCAATGCTTTTTGGTAATGTTTCCAGGACCTCCAACGCAGTTTTGAGAAATTGATCGAAGTGCTCTCTACCTCTTGGGTCATCCAGCCATTATCCGATCTTCCTATTGCCCATGACTTGGGAAAAGTAGATGCAATTAATTTTGGTATTCGCTTATAAGAATACATCACCAATGGGGGAGGTAGTTGTCCCTTACTGTTGCACATAATGAGGGCGGTGAGGCACTCTTTTTCGTCATTAGTTATGAACGAATAGACGGTTTTATCACCTTTCCTTGCTAAAAATTTGTCTCCTTTTGGTAATAAAAAAATTCCGTTTCGTCATAATTGTATACTCGTCTGGGGTCTTTGAAAATATCCAAATAATCGTTATCTCGAAGATATGTTTCTATTTCCAGGAATCAATTACGAATCTGCGCTTCTGTTACTCGGGCTCTTGGGTTGGAAAGATTTTGGGTAACTCTTTTACTGATTTGTTTGTGCCGATTAAGAAAGCCTTCGTACCAATGTCTTTGTGGCCGATTATCTGGAAAAGGGTTGGGTCTCTTCAGTTCAGTCATAAGTATTTGAACACTGTCACATAACGGTATCTTTGTGATGGGAAAACCTTGTTTGGCCATATTCAATATCCAGTCGACTATTTTTTTTTTCTTCTGGAGACAAAATAGTGGGTACTCCAGTCTTGCACTCGATCTTTTTTCTCCAATTATATTTGTCGGATAAAGTCATTCTCGGGATATTAAATATTCTGCTTGCTTCTCAAATGCTCATGCCACTTTGAATTGCCTGTATAGCATCGCTTATATTTTCCACAGTATACCGCTTCTTTGATTTGTTCATTTTTGTTCAAATTGAAAAGATATTTTCCATAAAAATTGAAAATTTGTGAGCTCACTTGAACTAATTCAAAAAAGGGGTTGACGAAATTCCGAGTTCCAAAAAAAGGTGAGCGGTTGTCGGATAGACAGAAGCTTGCATCTTATGCACTATAGAATGCGAGGTTGGGAGAACCATCAATAAAAATACGCGCAATGGGATGCAAGAACATCATTATCTCCACTTCTAAAAGGAATGTGCAACAAAACCATTTCTTGTCGATAGTCATTGAAATTATTGGCCATATCGTAATTGCGATATCTCATGACCTTTTTTCAAATTTTAACAATTATTGACCATTTTTGACAATTATCGATAATTTTGACAGTTTTGACAATTATTGATCATTTTTGACAATTTTCCAAAAATGTTGACCATTTTTCCAAATTTTAACAATTATTGACCATTTTTGACAGGTTCTGACAATACTTGACCATTTTTTACAATTTTTCAAAAATGTTGACCATTTTTCAAAAATTTTGACAATTTTCAATAAATATTAACCATTTTGACAGTTTTTTTATAATTATTGACCATTTTTTCACGATTTTTGACCATTTTTGACCATTTTTTCGAAATTTTTACAATTTTAGAGAATTATTGACCATTTTTTCAAAATTTTTGACCATTTTTTCAAATTTTAACAATCATTGACCATTTTTGACAATTATTGATC
The DNA here is from genome assembly GCA_947563755.1 of Lochmaea crataegi. Taxonomy (NCBI): domain Eukaryota; kingdom Metazoa; phylum Arthropoda; class Insecta; order Coleoptera; family Chrysomelidae; genus Lochmaea; species Lochmaea crataegi. The sequence continues at coordinate 14,610,409 of OX387435.1, forward strand.
ATTTTTGATCATTATTTCAAAATGTTGACCATTTTTAAAAATTTTGACAATTATTGACCATTTTTGACAGTCTCTGACAAAAATTGACCATTTTTGACAATTTTTCAAAAATTTTTGCAATTTCCAACAATTATTGACCATTTTTCAAAAATTTTTGCAATTTCCAACAATTATTGACCATTTTTGACAGTTTTTTATGATTATTGACCATTTTTTCAAAATTTTGAAAATTTTTGACCATTTTTCAAAATGTTTACAATTATTGACCATTTTTGACAGTCTCTGACAATTATTGACAGGTTCTCACAATAATTGACCATTTTTGACGATTTTTCAAAACTTTTGACAATTCTTAACAATTATTGACTATTTTTGACAGTTTTTTATAACTATTGACCATTTTTTCAAAATTTTGACAGCGACACGTTTGAGAAGTCTTTGTGGCGCCCATGGTCTTTACTTACAAGGTATTTTTATTACAATAGCTCTAAATCATGTTATTCGATTATCTGCAATTTACTCTAGGTTCATAAGAACCCACGTTCATAAGAACCCACGTTCATAAAGTCAACCATGAAAAGTGAATAAATATATTTTTTTAGTGTCTAATATTTTGGTGCCCAACATCTTTAAGGGTCTCATATGCTGGCGCCCAACATTTTTAAGGTCTCATTTTCCATAAGCTTTAAGAGTGTTTGCTTCCTTTTTCGTACACACGTATCCCAGTATTTTTCATCGCTCCAGAGCCATTGAGTGGCATTCTTTCCAAATCTTGTAATGGTGATGGTCTGATACCATTTCTTACTATTACTGTATTCGGTATCTAATTTTTTCAAATAGTAATACTTTTCCATTACACCTCCCTGTGGCATGTTCCATGATTTCGGGTTTTTCGAAAAGTGAAGAGGGGTTTTTTAATAATTCCTTCTCTACTGTGTTTGTATCTAGTTTCTTCTGCAACAGATTCCACCACCATATTATGTGGTGGCGTGAAGTTAAGAAAAACTTTCATAGTCGCCGTTGTACATGGTTTCATTACACCTGTTATTCATATCCAGGCTTTTCTTCAAATTCTGGAAAAGTAGCCTCTCGTCAGTAAATGCTAGTCCCAGTACTCCAAGCAAATTGTGAATAAATGACCATTGGTTCTACCGTGGTCGTGTACATCCACCCCAATATCCTTGGTTTCCAACTCCAATTCTCTTGCACTGTTCCTATTAGGGCCATTTTTGCTCTGTGTGTTATCCATTTTCACATTTGTTCCACAGGAGTTCACTATCTAGAGTCAGACCTAGTTACTTGACTTTTTCTGTCCATTCATCTTCACTTTCATTAACTTTTGACATTTCAACCACTGTTTTGATGAATATTATTAATTTCACTCCTCATTTTTGAATAAAGACTATGCACACATTCTCAATCCAAACTAAAATTCACTCACGTATTTATCAATATATATCCTCAGGATAACAACTGTAAGCCTCGCTTGAAAACCAATATAGTTTATAAAATGGAACGGAAAGAATAAAACCACTGCGAAATCAGTACAAGTAAATTTGTTACAGAAAAACGTTTTAAACTTTGTATCCGCTTCACGGATATCGATATCACCAACCAACGAATTCAATTTAATAATATATTTGCCGTCTCTTAAATCATTGCAGATATTTTAATTGAAAATCGGAAATTTTAAATATATCTGATCACGATAAAATAAAATTGATTTCCTGTAAGTTATTGTTATGCAAAACTGTAATTGAAATATATCGGAAACTGACGTGGTTGGAATATAATACAACCCTACCCTTTTAACTTATCTATTAATCGTTAATGAGCATACAGGGTCAAAGCAACTGAAGTTTGGTGGTTTGGGTCGATTTCATCTTACATTTAGAAATGAATGTTTGCTTGTGCGTATTTTATGCGCCGCCGTATTATTGATACGGTTGCGATGAAACTTTTCCAACTCATTGCCTGCACGTACGCGAAGATTATAGGCGGAAAATGAGCGGAAAATCTGCCAAGATTGGTCTTCATTCTAACTATACTTGCCGATTAAAATTTCGAAGTTGTAAGGTTGAAAAAAGCACATCAGCTCCAGCTTGAGTTATTAAACATCTGAAATGATGCTTATGCCTTTTGGAAATGAATTTAGACATGAAATATTATTGTATTCATTGTATTCTATTTTCTGTGCGCTCTTAATCTTATGACATCGCTATAGCCTCTTGTAGATCAATTTTTGTCAAAGTGGGGAATTTTTGTAGGCAGTCTGGATTTGATCCAAAAGCATCCTAAGGATTTTGTGTTGCCTGACTGTTGGAGAATATCCTTTGGCCTCTTCAATTGATCATTTGCAGATGTCGATAGGGTAGATTTTCCCCTGGACCCTGAAATACAGTTGCAAGTTCCCCTAAGGTTGCGTTAGCGTTACATCTGGGTATACAGCTTTTGCACTTCTCAGTTTCGGATCCGTCGGAGTACCACACCAATGTATCATCCTAACTGTAAGTTTCCATCCCATTAGAGTATAGTTGGATGTTGTATGGTTGGTTGTCATTGATTTTGGCCAGCATGTTATCACTACTCATTTCAAGGAACGACTTAGCAATAATATCTCTTGTTCTGGAATGGCTGTGGGTATTGGTTACTTCGTGCCAATTCTAATTGCCTTCCATCCTGTTTGCAACCATTCCTGCTTTCGTTTTGTCTGATAAAGAAGTTACTACAAAGTAAATCTCATCTATCTATTCACCGTTTAACAAGGTATAAATACCAATTACAAAATAATTGGAGTTGTAAATAATAATAATCAATTACAGTCTTCGAATATTACAAAGATTATATAAACATGGGTGTGATTTTATCGGTGACCAAACTAATGCGGTTTTGATTATCGAATAAATAGATTTGTTCCCAGAAGGATAGAATTTATCGACAAGGACAAGGAAAATAATTGAAGAAGTTATACCGTGTTGGAAAAATGGCTGGGTAAATTTAAAAACTGCAACTTCAAATGCTAATAGCAAAGTAACAGAATTACCAAATAAATAAACCGAAATAGGGAGAGTTTTGGCCAGATTACATGTTAAATTTTATTCCTACAAAGGTTTTTTGGCGAAATTACCTATATTAAAATGACCGAATGGTGAAATTACCAGCACCCCTATCAATTTGAGAACACAGTTATCATTCCGAACATAATACAGATTCTTTGGAGATAAGTTACTGCTGCGAGGTCACCAACTCAAAGCTGGCCCTGTCCCTTGACTGTAAATTTTGGTGGCTGCGCCCCTTTCGAGAACTTTCGAGTGAAACGATTTGTTTGTGCACAGGGCGAGCGCGGAAGGTACTTAAGTTTTCGAGAGTTGAGAAGGACTATATATACGCGGGCTTTTGAGTATGTGAACAATTAGTGAAACGGACACTAAAGAGTTAGTTCACAGAAGTTCTTAGTAATCGGACAGGGAATGAAATAGTGAAGATAAATAGTGTAATATTCAAGTGGTAAAAATATATTAGAACTATTATACCGAGTGTAAATAAATTAGTAGACATTAAGTAGAGTGTGTATATAAATTAAGTTAATACAGTGTGTGTTTCCATAAATAAATCAAAAGTAATTAGCCATAGTAGTGTGTATAATTTTATCCCACAAGTAAAAACTACTTAAATAAATAACCAAAAACATTAGGTACATTACGATGATTATTCGTTTATTTTGGATACAAGCTGTTACACATTTGGATACATATGTTTGGAGACAAATATATGAATCTGAGAAAAAAAATAATTTCTGGGATTGATCATAATCAGAGGATTTTGTTCGATGACAAATATTTATTTTGGTGATTAATAAATTCTTTCTCAAAATTAGCGAACACTAAAACGATATTCTTTCATGTTCTTCACACTGCAACAACATAAAATATGAAGCAGTATTTTTCAAAATATTTGTTTCAGGGACCGATTTCTCGCCCACAATCGAGGTATGTTAAAAGTCCAGTTGTTCCAGTATATATGGCGTATTTCACTTATGAATAATTTCATGCGAGAAAAACAAAAAAATATACAATCACTTGTAAACTGAAAATTTTCTCTAAGAGGATAAATGCCGAAGCTTGAGTTCTTTAAAAAAAGTCGTCACACTGATTTGAATCTGCCAATCTGATTTTTATAAGGACTCCTTATCATTGCCGCATATTAAAGTTAGGAAAACTATGGTAAAGTATCTTCAGCGTACTTACATCTCGAAAACCATGGCTACTACGAATTTGAAAACCATCAGCTCGAAATTATGTTGAAGTAATATAATTGATATGATGATCAAATAAGAGTTTTTTATCGAATGTAACGCCTAAGTCAACATCCACGAAACAATAATAGTAGTTATTACTAGAAAAAATCTAGACTGATACTGCCAATCTTTTATTATATAAATAATGTTCATAAACAAATAATGAGTAATCTTTTTAATATGAGAATGTACTTGGAAAAAGACTCAAGTAACCAGAAAAGTTTTCGTCTGAGGAATATTAACACAAATAAACTTTGAGCTTGGCAAATAACTATATTTATGTACCGTTCTGAAATGGTATCGAGTACTGTGTGATGCCTTTTGGCCCAATATAATAATATAATAATAGATATTTAAAATAAGAATTAAATTCCCTTGATCTCATTTCAACAAAACGTTCGAACATTTCATTATTATATAAATATAAATTAAGAAGGTTACTGAATAGAAAGTCAAGTTCAAAGCGTGAAGTAAGACAAAACAATTATATGTTCACCTGTTTTACTCGAACTTGACTGGATATATAAATATACATTCAGTATTTATCATGAGAAGAAGTCGATGCAGAATACTTGAAGAAGACCATTCTATATAGTTGAATAGTCAGCTATTAGTAATCATTAACCATTACGTATAAGTATGCTATACGGCTAGGTACTTATGCATAGCATTAGTTTAATAGGTATTATAATGTATTATAGTAAATAAATCAAACGTATCCCAGTGCTAGAAGTAGTAGTTTCATTCCCTTACGATGATTCTCCAAGTGACCCGCAACACCACCTATTCAGAGGCCCTTTCACACCTTTAGTCTACCAACGTATCCACCGGCTTTCATCCATCACAACTGTATAGTGCGCAAACCCTAATTAGAGATGGTTTTTGAACTAACACATCAAGATTTTCAACGATATGAGCATGTCAGCTCCCCCTTCAAGTTGGTACAGTTTTTGTACCGTCCCAAGAACGATACAAAGAAATACAACCCTTGTGCGAACGATACCTATAACGGTTCTATAGCCAGTTTGAACAAACCTATTATGACATGACATATGATAAGAATTTCTATTAACAACAACCCAATTCTTCACAAATTCATTTCTATGTACCTAGGAATTTTCATATATTTTTTCATTTTTTAACAATTCAATAAGCGGAATACACTTGGGAGATCGGTTATTGTGGATTATATTTTTGAGCATATTACTTCCTCTGTTTTTAACTGGTAACACTTGTTCTATATCAGTTTTCACCGAGGTCGTAAATTTGTCGTCCTAATGTCTTTTTATAACAAGCAGATGCCATTTAGATACAATAATTCAGCTACTGTCAAGTGAAAATATTTGTAGTTCCTTAGTACTGCTACTTTTAAATAGAATTTTATATGAAAGTGATCCTTATTGGAGATTGAAGAAACGATCTTTCAAGCTCTGCTCGTAGTTCGATAGCAAGGATAAAGAATGAAATTCAATTATAATCCCTTTTTCGGATGATCATTCCTTCCTAATCAAGATAAAAGAGCACTCAAAAAAAAAACGGTTCGGGGACTATTTAAGATATAGTTTCTCAATGCAAATTTGACCAGCCGTAATTAGATTCTTGTGATATTTTTCTTCCTTTATTTTTATACAGAAGCTGTACAGCCAAACGCAAGATACAGATACTAGATATGATTTTCTGTCCATCTAACCTAATTCACCTTTATCCAAAGATCCTTCTAAGAGAGTTTTGAAGATGACCGCAACCTACAAACTTCAAACTTGGTACATTGTACAACCCTGCAATCACTGCAGGGTTATACCACCGTACAGTTACTGTACGGTGGTTATACAATGTACTATGGTTGAAGTTTGTAGGTAGCAGTTTTGGATGAAGGTAGATAAGGTTAGATGGACATAGTATTCTATAATAAAATAAAAATAAAATCATCAAAGAATAACTTCTCAAACCAATATCATTCTCAACAAAATAATATATTACAAAGTTTCGAAATCAATTCAACAAAAAAATGATTCAGCAATGGAATTACATAAATACTTTTTTATTTTATTACAATTTATTTATTATAAGTATTATAGTCTTAATAATGTAACAACTAGTTATAAAAGAATATCTAAATTATTTGTTCTATAAAAAAATATACACTGCCGAGCATAAAATTAGGGTCACCCAGTAGTTTGAGGATATTGTGGAAATTTTTATTTTTTCGGATTTTTCTCGGTCGTAGCATAGTTTATTAACGGATTGCTTGAATGAAAACAGTTTTTGTAGTTCAAAGTTTGTTGAAAGTAATAAAAATGAACAATTTTAATTTGATGTGCTGAGTAAATAAAATGAACAATTTTACTTTGATATGATTTTCGCTAAAAAAAAAGAAATTTAAAGGACTTCAGTAGCTAGTATTCCCTCATCTGGCAGTGATAACAGCCTGCAAACGACAAGGCATGCTTTGGATCATATTCTGGATCACATACTCTGGATTGCCCAATTTCTGCACTAGTATATCGCGAAGCTCTCTAGAATTTCTGGGGGCCGGCACATGTCTACGTAAATGTCCCCCTATTTCATCTCAAACATGTTCTATTGGATTCAAATCTGAGGGTAGGCTAAACAAATCGCGTGATCTGAACCTCGTCAAGATACGCAGTAACTATCCAAGCAGTGTGAGGCCGTGCATTATCATGCATAAAGGTTGCGCCGTCTCCAAGAATAACCATGAACGGTAAAAGATGGTCTTCTAGAACCTCTGTCTGGTACCTATGCGCAGTCAACGTCCCATCATCGATAAATACTAACTCCGTGTGAGCGTCAAGAGATATGCCTCCCCATGCCATAACTGATCCTCCACCAAATAGAAGTCGCTCAGCAATACACGCTTGAGTATATCTCTCGCCTGGTCGTCGCCACACTCTTAGACATCCATCTGAGCCTGTGAGACAGAATCGCAATTTATCAGAAAACAATAAGGACTCTAATCCGCTATTGTCCAAGCCAAGTCATCTCGTGCAAAATCCAACCTAGCAATTCGGTGTGCCCGAGAAAGCGGCGGTCAAGTAGCTCTTGGTCGAGGAGAATTATTGTTCTTGGAGCAAAGACATAAAAAGTGCGCGAATGAATAATTAAAATAAGTGATACAAAATGCCCCAAAAACAAACAGGAACCATAGTGCGATTAGTTAGATAAGATAGGTCGATAATAGTTTTCAGTAATAAGTTCAAATAAATATTAAATCTGACAGTTCTGAAAAATTATGATATATAATTAGGTACATAAACGCCATATCTTTGAAATCCTATCGATGAAAATCGGAGAATTTGTCAATTAATACCTCACAGTCCTTTGAAGCGAAAGCATCATCACATTTTTCTTATATATTTGTTAAACTTAACCTCAAAATCCAATAACAATTGAAAAAGTTCCAAAAGGGTCTCAGCAATATTTTTCACACCTCTAAAATTTAAAAAAGTAAAAAGTTGACAAACAATTCAAATCACAGTTCCAATTTATCGAGGGTTGACGAATGAAAGAAGTTCCTGCTCTTGTGAAATGTCCACAATCATTGAAATGTGAAAAAGTTTGCTTCTTCACATCTTCCATACTCACTTGGAAAAAGCCCAATTCCGTAGGAGGAATAACTTATTTGAAGTTCCCTTATTAGATTCAAGAAAATAAGGTAATACTCCATTACATTCAGATCCAATAGACCCCAGTGTATTACTTGAGAGTACAATAATTATTTTGAACTGTCAGAATCTAAGACAATATAACGAATTACAATAATGGCCCAATAGAATTGTCGTATTAAAATTAAACAAGAACATAATTTTGAGGTTATTTTAGGTTGTTTCAAAATATGCACTTACCCTTGCTTATATAAATAATATCATCTTCATCCCATCGTAGAATAGTTAAATTCCTATCACGTTTTATATAATAATTGTTAAACTTTATTGCATATGTGTTGCATATGCTTCGTGATTTGACATTTTTCTTCTGTTATTAAAATAATTCAAATCAAACAAATAGTTTCTTTCTCTCATAACTACGCTTAACCTCAACGCACAATGATCTGACCTGTTAAAAAGTCGTTGAAAGTGGCACGATCACGCATGCTCCCTGAGTGTAGGTAAATATAAAATAGGCCAATACTTGAGCCAACAAGGGAAGTCTCATGAGTTGAATAAAACGGAGATAAAAAAATTAAAATCTTTATAACTGGCGCTCAGCTTTTAAAATAAATATAATTAATAAAAATGGGAAATAAAGCATACAAGATAATTTCATACTACAATACATAATAAATAATATTACTCAGAATTACTAGTTAAAAACACTACAATACATTATTAGGTATCTGTAGTTTGCGTTTGGTACGAGAGTTTCCAGAGACTCTGTATTATATCAGGATTAATTGAGCTGTTATTCCTTATTGACCAGCAAGTTCACTCTTCGCAAAGTACAAATTGTGTAAAACATAAAAATTTTCTACTTTTATTCTTGGAGTAACAACCAACTTATGATCACGTATTTATGTACAAACAGGTTCTTTAGTGAGATGATACAAAAAATTATTCTTGAATTTTGATGTTTAATTATTCGATTAATTGCGAATCTGTAAGTTGCACCTGTGAGCCACACATATTTATTTATATCATGATTGCACTCATAGTTAATGTTCAATTATCCCTTGCCATCATTCAAACACTGCCAGGAGAAGAGGATGTGGTTAGGTTTTACTCCTACTGCATTATTCAACTTGCTTTGGGCTACTATGTGACAATCGCAGATCCATTATTCCCTATTTAGGAACAGCAGTCCCACATTGAATATTGAAAATGTTTCCTTTTGATATATACGAGGATCATTTGGGAAATTCTGCAAGTTGGCTTCAATGTGAAACATTGATAAATATAGAATTATTATCAAGTTCCGATGCATTTAATGATATCCCATAATTAGTAGCATTTTTCTATAATAATTGCATATTTCAACGTTTTGTCTTGAAAAACATCATCAACAATTTCAGTAATTAGTTTTAGTAAATACGTAATGTAATAAAGTATTGCACATGTTTATGAACAATTAATTGAAAATAAGCAATTTTAAAAAGTTCAATTTTTTTTAAATGAAACATAGTCAAGGAATCGGTTAAGAAAGCGAAAAGGGACTCCTGGAAATAATTTGGAAGGGAGATGTCAGAGACACATGCATCAGATAATAGAAAATTTTGGACAGCAATAAAAAGACTAGGAAAAGATATGAGAGCAATAAGAAATAAAAATAACGAATTGGAGACCGAAGTAAATCAAATACTAAAGACTTGGAAAGAACAATATGAAGAAAAATTTAGTAATAGGTCGAAGAAGAAAACATCAAATATAGTTGAAGAGGAATGGAATGAACATGAATACCATGCATACCATGGAGAAGAAATGGAAGTGGCTATAAAGGAACTTAAAATAGGAAAAGCCAGTGGGGAGGATGAAGTAGTGCCAGAGATGATAAAATGGTTAGGAGAAAAAGGAAAGCATGGGACACCCAAAAAATCCCCAAAGACTGGGAAAATAACCTTATACTGCCAGTACATAAAAAAGGGGATCAGACACTGTGCAATAATTATGGACCAATATGTTTAGCCCAAACCAGCTTTAAAATATATACGAGAATAGCAGAGATCCGATTAAGACGTTATCTAGAAGCAAAATTACAAGAGGAACAAGCAGCTTTTAGACCAGGACGACAAGTAAATGACAATACATACATTTTAAGTAGGCTAATTGATAATACAATAGAAGCGGGAGAAGAAATGTAGACATGAAGGCAGCTTTTGATATAGTGGTAGCAGAGAGAATTTGGGAGGCATTAGAAGACTAAGAAGTACCGAAAGCTCTAATTAATATAATTAAAAGCACATTCAAGACTGTCAAAGTAAGAGTGCAGATAGGGGGTCAAAGATCGGAAGAGTTTTTAATGAAAAAAGGTATAAAACAAGGTGATAGCTTAAGACCATTATTAGTTGTCATTATTATGGACAAAATATTGGAGGAAATAAAATGACAAGGAGGAAATCTGGACATGATAATAGGGTACAGAAACATGGTGCCGGTCAGATTAAGTAATCTACTGTTTGCAGACGATATTGTACTCCTAGCAAAATCAAAAAATAAAATGCAGAAACTAATCAACTTATTGGCAAGAGAAATAGAAAATATGAAAATGACAATAAATATAGAAAAAACCAGAGTAATGATAGTAAATGGAAAACAGCGAGAGGGGAGTAAGTGCAAGGAATTTAAATGTAATAACAAAACATTAGAAAGAGTAACAACTTATAATTACCTAGGAAGTATCATAACAGAAGAAGGAAAAATAGATGCAGAACTTAATAACAGATCAACAAGATCATATTATTCCTTAAATAGAACAATACTAAGCCATAAACATATTGATATGTACACAAAGCTGGAAATCTACAACAAAATTACAGTACCAACTATAATGTATGCTACTGAGAACTGGATACTGCTGAAAAACCAGGAAACAAAAATAAATGCAATGGAAATGGAACATTTAAGGAAAATAGCAGTAAGAATGGAGCAAGGTAGAATTGCGAGAAAAGCTATGGAAATGGGAATATTAAGAAAAAGACAAAGAGGAAGACCCAGGAGGAAATGGATAGACCAGATTGAGGAAATTGGAACGAGCAAAGGAAAAACATTAGGAGAGATAAATGCATTGGACAAAGACAGAAAAGAATGGAAAAAATAGGTACAGGAAGAACTCCAATCCGACGCCTGAGAAGGCATGAGGATAAGGGAAAGAAAGAATAATTTTTTTCAATTTCTATAAACACTTAAAGGAAGAAATAACTAATAGAAAAATTCAAATTGAACAGAAAAAAAACTGAAAACTGGAAAAAAAACAATAATTAGGGTAAACCCAGTGATTGGCCTCCCATTCTATTAAAAAATATTTATTCTGGGAACCTAAACAAACAGACATCAATCCACATAAACGAGAATTGAAAGAAAAACTTCCGGCTGTTGTCTCTTCAGTAGATTGGGAGGCTTACCAACAAGAAAAGGAAGACAAAAAAATTGAAGAACTTCGCGAAAAGGAAGAAAGAAGCCAAAAGAGAATGGAGATGAATACCAAACAAACTGAAAAGGACCAAGAAAAAGAAAGGAAAAGAAAAAATGACACCAAGAAGAGAAAAGATGATAAGAACAGCAAAAATAACACAAACCAAAAAGATGTTTCAGAAACTGAGGACTCTGAAAAAGAAGATGATAATATGCTGGATAATGAAAAAGTGATGCAGAAAATTGATACTTCCAATTTAAGTGAGGGAGACTACATTGTAGTAAAGTACGAGGGTGTTTTTTATACTGGAATGGTAATCAAAGTGGATCGTCTAAAGAGAGACTTCACGGTGAAATGTATCTTGAAGGCGGGAAAATATTGGAAGTGGCCGACGAACGATGATGTTTTAACGTTCTCAGAAAAAGATTTGATATGTGCAATTGAAAAACCAAAGATGGTACCTGCAAGAGGACTTTTCAATATAATCGATTTTCCGAAAGGAGTTACTTAACCCTTATGATACCACATCGAGTACCTAGGTACTATTTCAATTTTAAATTTACATATTTTTTTTTCTGTTAGAGCTATTCATTTGTGCTTTTAGGACATCTCTGGAAAAGTAGTTTAATACATAGAGTCATTTTTTTGTATGTCGACATGTTGATTATTATTTTTATATTTCAATTTTTATATACCACATCTTTAGTCTACCATACAAGTACCAGGGTTCTCACTATTATCCTGAAGGTAAATGAGTGGATTTCTATATATATTTTTACTTGAAAATCGCGAAATTTATTTTTTTAAATAACACTAAATAAAAATTGAAAACTTGCTATAAAAAAACAATACTTTTGTTAAAATTATTGACAATTATTGCAAACTGTAGGTACTGGGTTAGTGTGCTGGTCACAAACAGGATTCTTGCATTTGCTGGAACTTTTACGTGTTTTTATTCGCCTTTCATTTTTACAAATTTGACAATAGCCAGTAGCAGGGTTGTTTTTCACAAGTTGTGTACCCAAGTAATGCGAGCGCGCGCGCAAACGTTCAGAGTACCCGGGTACTCTCTGCGGTAGACATTAGGTGTAAATATGTGTGGGATCATAAGGGTTAAATCCTAGACGGTAGTTAGTTAACTAAATAGTTAAATGTTTTATTTTTCATAGTGTTTCTTTATTATAGAGTTCACATTTTGTTTGTATTTTCGGAAAATGAAAAATGAACAATATGTAACGGTTGAATTTGTCACTACGTCTGTTGTATATATTAAGTATTTGTACCTTTATAATAATTACCTGACGGATTTCATCTCTATGTTTCTAACATCATTTTTCACTACGGAAGGACTTCAGTAGTTGAATAATTTCTGTCAGCCCAGAGTTTTGGGGATAACTCTGCCATCATCTTTCCGGTGAAGTGGTGCAGGCTGTAACCACACCTGTCTTCACATCATGACAACAATTTTATATTTTGTTGCTAGGTAATGTAAATAATAAATCTAGCGCCTACCTGGTAAATGTCCGTATAGATAGATTCATGTTAGTTATTTCTTTTTGTTTTTTATAATTCATAATTAAGGGTAGTAAGGGGTTTTCTCTTTTGTGGATTTTACCTTAGTTTTTAGTTTCCGTGGGACTACTGATTTTGTTTCTGGCTTTGATTATATATCACCTTTGGGGTGTAGCCACAGTAGTCGCTTTAGCTTGATAAACGCTAGAGTTTATTAGGGTTCAGTTATAAATTTCTGACTCCTTGACTTGAAGTCTAAAACATTTAAAATAGTAATTAGGTTGGATAAAACTCATTGATCTATGTAGACATACTTTACTTTTGAGTTAAAGGTATATTTTCTTCATTTATCTACCATATTTTGGCTTGAGTAAAGACATACTAGTTAGAGATCTTCGGTGTTTGTTGGCATTCGAATATATTCTGAACATCTACTTAAAATATATAAGCTGTTTATAGCCATGTGTTGAGTCTGTTAAATCCGAGTGTTTAATCTTGCTTTTTTTATTTTGGCAGGGGGGTATTGTGGTACTATGATTGCTCAAATTTATTTGAATAATTTCTAATACACTATTTCTGTTCATTGTTTACAAATTCGTATTATTTATTGGATGACATTGAAAATTGGCCGTGACAGTCGTGTCTTGGATGAAAGCGTTCAGGGAAGTGTAGCACTTTATGACTTGATCTGTGCGGAACACGCTCGGTGTAGCGAGCAGTGTAGTTCGGATGTATGTTTCGGGTAGGTTTCTCTATGGTAGTATTCGGTATTGAAGTTGAGGAAGTGTCAGTCACCCTTCTTTCCGGTGTGTGCTCCTACTTGATGGTTGGTTTCCAAAAGTGACTCGAACGAGAATCTGAATTTTGTTAATGACTGGGTAGTCATCCCCTGCTGGGATTTATGGGTTCTCGTTCTGAATGAGTTGTGGAATATACGGTTAGTATTTTGGTTCTACGGGAGGTCGTTTTGCTGGAGAATTCCGTCCTGTTCTGGAAGCCGTTTTCACAAACCATTATAGGGGATTTATTGCACTAAAACGATTGAAACCGCCAACGTTGACGTTTTGGTATTGGAGGTGTGCCACATGGTTTTGTTGGTTCATTAGTTGGTTGCCATTCAGTAAGAAACATTTTGAGTATTGGACCCTTTTTGGAAAAGGGTTCACCTGTGGGGCCAGGGTATACTTACCACCCTCCAGATACACACTTCGGGATGTTTGGAGTTTACCTGATGGATCGATTGTGATGTCTTCGGGAGTTTGCTGCTACTTCTCCACAACACCGTGAAGAAGACCACATTGGGGGTAACCCGGTATCGGTGGTTTTCCTAATTTATTTACTTTTATTTATTGTTTTCCCTAACCACGGAATGGTTTGAGGTTGAATAGGCTTTACGCCAACATGTTTATATATTTTCATATATATTAGATAGGTAGTTCATTATTGATTTATTTGTTTTCCATGTAATTTTTTTATTTTTTATTTTTTTTTAATTTAAATTAACGTGTCTCGACTGCTGAGGCCATTGACACAGTTACAGTATTTCGTACATTTTAGATAAAACAGTTATGATATTCGATACTTTTTAGGTAGAGCATATTAGATATGATTTATTAAATTTATGTCTTTAAGGTAGGATAGCACTGTATTCACTTCACTAAATTTCAAGATATCACTTAGTGGTTTTTTTATATTGTGTTTCTGCTGGTAGATTTGGTATCGGGGAGATTCCACTAAGATGTGTTTAACAGTTAGATGAACAGAACATATCTGGCACAGGGGACGATGTTCTTTTGTCAAGTATCCATGAGTATAGCGTGTATGTCCAATGCGCAATCTTCTTATAATTACTTTTTCTTTTCTGGAGAGTGTGGAGTCTTGGTGATATTTTAGACTAGATTGTATTTCATGAAGGGTGGAGTGTATTGTGTCCCAGTATGATTGCCAGGAGTCTCTGAGATATTTTTTAAACAGTGATTTTAGGTCGTCATGGATTTGTAAGCTTTTTTTTTGGGTTTTGGTTATAGCCAGCTTAGCGGCGTTGTCAGCTGTTTCATTTCCAGTGATTCCAATATGTGATGGGGTCCAAATTATCGTGACCGTTGTGTTTTGAGAAAATAGTGTCTTGTATCTTTCGTGGATTTTTTGTATTAGAGGGTGTTTTGTGTTGGCTTTCCTAATTTCTTGGATTGAGGAGAGAGAGAGTCTGTCCACATAGCGACTTTTTTATTTCTTGCGTTTATTATTTTGAAAGCCAGGAGAATTGCAAAAATTTCTGCAGTAAATATATTACAAGTGTCTTCAAGAGCAGTTGTGTAAAGGGTTTCGTTTGATGAGGTGACCGCGCATCCTACTCCTTTCCTGTTTTTGGAAGCGTTTGTATATATGATTTGGTCGTTGGTCGTTGGTTGATTCGTTTGGTGAATGTTTTTCTTAAGATAATGCTAGGGGTTTCTTGATTTTTGAGTCCCAGTAGTGTTGTGGCGATCATTGGTATAGGTTTTTTCCATGGAGGAGAGGAGGATATACTTCAAGGTAGTGTGAGGTTGAGGTCGATGTTGTGTAGGATAGGTTTTAGCGTGTCGATGATGGTGCGTGTTGATTTTGGGGGGTGATTTGATTCTTCGTTATATATGTTTAGGATTAATTCATAGACTGGGTTGTGGGGGTTGGCCGAAGTTGAACTGAAATATGCTTGTAAAAGGTATTGTCGTCTCAGGTGAAGGGGAGGTTCGTTAGCTTCCACATATAAGCTGTCAATTAGGCTAGATTTAAAGGCGCCTAGGCATGTTATGGATGGTGTTAAGCGTGTTTAGATGGGATTTTGAAGAGGAGAGATAAACTATGCTACCGTAATCTATTTTTGATCTGATAACAGCTCTGTACACTCTGAGAAGTACTGTTTCGTCACTTCTCCAATGGTGACGGGATAATGTTTTTAGTATGTTAAGTCTTTTGATGCAGTTTGCTTTCGTTTCTTGGTTGTGTTGTTTGAAGTTGAGTTTGTTGTCAAACGTTACGCCTAGAATTTTATGGTGAGTTACTACAGGTAGGGTGTTTCCGTTGAGTTTTAGAATAGGGTTTTGTGTATTATGTTTCCTACTAAACTTGATGATTTTGGATTTAGTGGCAGAAAAGGTTAGTCCGGTGTTAGAGGACCAGTTGCTGACGTGGTTTATTGCTGTTTGTAAGATTGCGCAGGTTGATTCTGTGTTTTTACCATGGCTATAGATGATTAGATCGTCAGCATACAATGCGTGTTTTACTGGTGATTGAAAGTTTCTAGAAATATCGTATCGTATCGTATCGTATCGTAATTTATTGTAATGGTGAAAATTAATATTTTTTGCAGTTAATTTTCATAATTTAATCCACTTGCGCATGCGTCTCTGCCTTGGTACCAACGCCTTGACTACGGTGTCGCCTGTGTGGAATTGTTTTTATAAACTTTACCTTACTTTTCAGGTTCGGTTTTATAACATATAATTGATAAGTTTGTGTTTAATCTGTACTGGTTCATTTGAACAGCCATATTGATCTCCCACTACGTAGGAAAATTAACCGGTTTAGTTTGATATTTTATTGTTAATTATTCGACTCTTGGCGTGTAACAGATGTTCACGCTATTATCTTTTTTTATGGGGGGTTTTTACTGGGGTTTCAGGTAGTTTATAGTTTATATACCTTATGGGTATTAAATGATTTTCATTGCGATATTATAAGGAACATAAGTTGAGGTTCGCCTTTTATTTTCATCCCTTGTTTTACTGGGTTATCGGGGGAAATTAGTTGCGCTAGGCCAAAGTGGAAAACTCAGTTGGCGCCCACACAAGTTGTCTACTATTTTGTCCGGAAAATCAATAAGAAGGATCCACCCCTACCTCCGTTCTCAGCGACGTCGAAGGCCTAAGGTTGTCACCGGAGCAACCGAAACTTATGTGACCGAGTAGACAAATTAATTTATAATCTTGCACTTGTTTTTTTTTATATTATCATTTAAATTTTATAACTAAGTTCTTATTTGGGCTTGAGCTCAATTTTTAAGGTTACAGGTTCTTCTCTACGTATGTACTTATTCCACTATTCCAACCAAACTAATGAACATGACGAAAATTGGGACTAAGATATGACGATAATACGGTATAAAACTGACGACATCAGGTATTTTTGATATATTTATTGGCATAGAATAAAAAAACAAATATTCTTGAAATAAATGAAAAATCCATTAATGTTTGAAATAATTGAATATTACACTAAGATAGCTTTCAACTCAATACGTTAAAGTATATATTTGTTATAGCATGACAAAATTGGAAAACATGGCTTCTGCCGACGAAAATAGGGACATTTACCTTATTACTGCTACGCATATTTGGTCCGTTCTATAAGTATCTGATCAGTTTTTAATTTTGCTTTTGGACTGGTACAGTTGTAAAGAGGCTAAGGACATCAAAACTGATTGAATAATGGTTTTTGTTGATGCTCAGATTTAAAGAGTTGGCTATTTATACGATACAAATCCGACCTGTGAGGGGTTCGATAATTTTTAATATAATTATTATTAATAGTTAGTTGCACTGGAAATTAATAGTGTTATATATTGGTCTTAGTCGTATGTTTTGTCTATGAATTTATTGTAATAACCAAATGACCTAATAATCTAACTTTATTTAATTACTTATATAACTCTCCTCAATACTAAAACAGTTAGTAATTTGATAACAAATATTTATTATATAATAAATATTTATATAATAAATATTTATATACTTAATGAATATTTGTCAGCAAACCTATGTCATGAGGTCAAAAAAACATTATAGAGATTCTTCAGTTGATCACAATTGAGTTCAAATGGTATAGTGTTGCTAGTCTACTGAAGTAATGATTGTAAGTAGATATTAGTGATTTTTTAAATGAAAAAATTATTGATTACCAATTAATCCAACGGTGATACCAAACTTTGCCAGGTATAACGGTAATTACTGAAGATTATCTAGGCGACCGAATTGCGTACCGGAAGATATCAAGGGGGTTTAAACTTGGCAGGTAGGAAAATTGCGGGTGGTCGCTTGCAAAGGATTAGCGCTATGCGACACTTGGAATTATACAATTAGCTTAGCTTTGATTTTCTTCCACCAATAGCTATTACTGCAAAAAGGATGCTTAAGACGTTCATTCGAATAAAATGCCAGTCTCTCCAGAAGCTTCTTAAGGCTTGAAAATTAAAATGGAGTTCAAACAAATGTTTAGAGAGCGAGGAAATTCAAATTCAAAAATTGTGCAGTACAAAGTAATAAAATATCTAGATATAATTTTGTAAAATGCGTTAGCTATAAATTTGGTAGTATGGTAGTATTATAAAATTTTCTTATAATTATGAGTCTTGTGAAATTATTGTTTTTTTTATAATAAAGTCTCATATTTTCAAAACGCTCTTTAAATGAACTATTACCTCCCCTGTGCTGTTTGTGGCGGTGTTCCCGGATTCCGGCGATGGTGAAGTTGTACCCCCCGCTAAGATACCCCGCTCGGATAAGTGATTAAATGGTACGCAGTTCGGACGCTCCGATAATCCTAAGGTGGGTAGATTAAAATTTGTTGAAAATTCATCAATTTATTTCCTGTTTATCTAATAATTTTTAAATTTTACAATTAATTCCCCGTTTTCAGTAGTTATTTTTAAATCTGCACATCTCAATACCTAAACACGTGTTGCTCAACACAGTTGCCGTTTTTTCGACCAGTCCAATTGCTTAATACCGTAAAAAATAGCTGAAATGGCAACATTCTCAGGAGACTTGCCTCTAGCGGTCGCGGTGATACTCGAGCTTATTCCAAACTTTTTCAAAAGAGTTTTCCAATACACTTTTAGATAACTTAGTTCTAAAATATAAATTTTTTGATAAAATAGCACTGCACAATGAATTATGCGTTGTATACTCGGATAAAGATATTTTAGGTCAGTACGACAGTCACGCCGATATAATAAAATATATGATAGATAGTGATTTGCAACAAGTTTAACCTCAGTTTTATAAACTACTTTGTTTTACAGTCACCATTCCTGTCACGTCGGTATCGGTGGAGAGATCATATTTTCTACTCTCAAACGAATTAAAACTCACCTACGAAATACAATGGACCAAAATCGTTTATAAGTTTTTTCACTTCTAGCCTCTAAACCTAACCTAACTTTATTGACTTCTGTTGAGGTAGTAAAGTTGTTCATTATTAACCAAGGTAGAAAAATACAGATCCTACTTGATTATAACTAAATCTCAATCCATTTAACAGAATGTGAGGTTAACTTGTGCACAGCTGTCATGTCATGTGAAACGGGAGTTCACACGGCAGAGAATCAGATTTACTGACTTGGCTAGTTTCATTGCCTCGGCTTCGCTAGCCGCGGCAGTGAATTTGTTACTTCTCTGTCTAGTTAAATTATATGATTTTTTATTGGCAAATTTAAAAATCATAGTGGTGTAGATTTTGAATTTATTATAAATATGGCATATATCTGTTAAACAGCTCCACAGATCACATTTTCGTTATTTTGGTGTAGGTATCGGTTACAAAAAAACATTCTTTCCTCAAAAACCCATATCTATTTTCACTTCATGTGCCTTTGTAATTCTTGAATAAAGAAAATAATACTCACAGTAGGTTCGTCCTTTCTGGTGTACTGAATCCTGAAAATAAAAAAAAAGTTTGATAAATTTGTTTTTCTGGCACAGTTCTGTTTATTCAATCAACACAATTTCTCCTCTCACAAAACGATTGATATAATTATATATTCACGAATTCTGTACAGTCTCTTAAACTTTAGTGCATGAACCTGTTCGGAAAAAATCAAAAAATTCATCTGGAAGCATTCTCTGTTCTTAGCAATATCAACTATCTATCATCTATCCATCCCGATTGTTCCTATTTTTTCTTTTTGTCTTTGTCTTCTCTTCTTTCAAGAAAAATCCCAATTTAAATTGATAATATATAATGACGAAATAATTTGATTATTGGAAGGACCCGGCTCTGGTGACAATAGCTTTTGTTAACAGTTAATCAATTTTATCCACTAATATTAGAGATGGCCGAATAATAAAATACAAAATTAAAATCGATTGAAAACAGGCAGTCAATCTTAGTTCCACTCCAATCTTTGTTATCCGCCAGCTGTTACCGCTAGCTGAACTATATTTACTACAGTACCGTAATTAGAAAGTTTCCACAATCACTAGGGTAATTATTCAACATAGATTTTTTTGAAGCCACGGAATTTTTTCTCCTCAGGACCAAATATTTGTCTCTAATATTAATTATTAAATTAAATAAGTATAGTAGGTCCGGTAAATTGAAAGGTATATGTGTAGAAGTTAACATTCTTTGGAATGCAGTTAAGTATTTTGAAATCATTCTGGTGATGTAAATATAAAAATTGGGAAGTGTACTAATATCAAAACAAAAAATAGGAAAGGAGCAGACCATTGTGAAGATTTAGTAGGACAAGAAGATACTCCTGGAAAACCACAACCTGATGAGAACAAATGAATGCCTAAGCCAGAGTGAAACTACACTAAGTGTTTTTGAGAGGAGTCCTGCCAGGACACTGTGGCGTGAATGGGCACCTCAAAAAGCTTATACTAGTGGAATGGAAGAAGAAACTTCCATTCATATACTTGCAGAATGCTTAGTGATATATAATTATAGAAGACTACTGGATAGAAGAGGGGCACCTACTTTAACTGAATCCTGCGGATATCCTAAGATTATTTTTGGAAATAGGTATGAAGGAACTACAAGTCTCTGAGACTCTCCTTGAACACTAATAAGAGGGAAGTGGGCACAGTAGATCTTCTGCGTCTCAGCGAATGTTACCCCAGTAATGAGTGATTGATTGATTAGTTCGGCACTACAAGTTAGAGGCTTTAAGTCCACGAAACCTCAGCTTTTGGGGTTTATGTGAAAAGACCAGTAATCCCTATATGATGATTGGTGCTGGCGATACTATACAGACTCAACAAGAGGTATGCACATTATTTCATGGAATACACCCAGATCGTGGACGTATCTCTCAATCTACAGCAAGCAGAATAGAAGACGTTATGAATGTACCAAAGCAAGCTACACTTAATGAAAATATTGAACAGGTTGTAATTTTGTTGGCACTAGACTATTGGAAAGTCATCAGATATTTCCAAAAATTCAAAATACCATCTTTTTAAAGTATGTTTCATCGATGAGTTGGCTGGAAGTGTCTGTGATCGCAGGACTGAATTCTGTGAGTACATGATGAATCAAAACAATAATAACTCAAATAACAAGTTCACTAGACTATTACAGTTTCCTGTAAAGTATCGTATTCAGTTAAGCGTGTTACCAATAGATATCGAATGATATATTTATACTCTTAACGCCTCACAAAGTTTTGAAAATAATTTTGAAAACAATGACCGTTCACTTAGAAGAAGTAACTACTTCTCGGGCTATATGCCCCAATAGACATTGAATATTGATAACACTTCTAAGTTAAACGGGGTCGGTATGCTCTACAAGATTTGACCAACCATTCGGGTTTGCAATTAAAAGGGACAATATCACTTATAGACTGGTTTCGGCGTATTTGCGCCTCATCAGTACAGGGTAGATATTCTCCATCCGAGAGCTTAGTCCCGGACTTAAGATGATACTGAAATCACGATCAATACATATCCTTAAGTGAAGGAAATGTTAAAGCTGTGATCACAGCGAAATCTTCTCCAACCGCAAACCAAAATCATAACATTTGTTTGTACTAGCAATGGATTATTACAGTTTCCTAAAAATTGTCGTATTAAGTGAAGAGTGTTGCCAATAGATATCGAATACAAGATTTATACTATAAACGCCTCACAAAGTTTAGAATGTATTTTCAAAAACAGTGTAACTAAGCAGTGTAATTCAATGTCTGTCGGAGCATATAGCCCGAGAAGTAGTTGTTGCTTCTAAGTAAACGGTCATTGTTTTTGAAAATATTTTCTAAACTTTTTAAGGCCTTAATAGTATACCTAAATCTATTATTCGATATTTAACAATTTCATTGATAACGTTCCACCAAAACACCCGATATTGGTCTGATGGAATTCCAAATTGGATGAAAGGATGTCATAAGCAAGGTCCAAAAAAATTCCTAATTTGACCTAGCTTCATATCCAAATCTTTGCCACAGAATATGATTCCGAAAAGAGTGCGTATCACATCTCGCTATAGCTGTACGCCAGTTTTTGGACCGAAAATGTCCATATCAATGGATCGGAAGAAGAGGGACAATGGATTGGCCTGCTAGATCACCCGCTTAAAAAATAGTAAGTTAAAATAAAAAATGACTCAAGTAATTTAATATTTTTTTTATATAACTGTTTATTGAGCTAAGAGTTATTTTTGGACGACCTGTATAATAATTTATTGTAGCACCATAAAGAGTAATCGAATTTCTTGATTAATTCGTCCAATAACAAAGAAATATCAATGGACTTTTTCAATAATAGAAAATATATTATTTTCTCTCAACAAAATTATGGAGTTTCCAAAATCTAATTACCAGAAGGTCGCTGATTCTCCAATTCCAAGGAGTTCCACTTAAAGTTAGGGAAGTTGGGAAATGTTAGTGACAATATGCGCTCCCTTATTTTATATAATGGCAAACTTTTGAATGTCGACCATTGGTAAAAGTGCTGTCATAACTTTCTAACTATATCGAACTGGAACGTACAAGTTGATGGCAAATATATCTATAGATATTTTACACATATGGAAATTATAATATGCTTTTCCGCCTACATTACCGACAAATCAAACACATTAATACCAAAAATATGGCGGAAAGTATTGTTTAGCAGCCCAAGGGGGGAAATTTTTAACGCCATTTTGTAATTTTTCACCATCTGTCACTTGTGTAATTTGACGTTCCACGTGAATTTTGATTAAACGTCAGAAGAAAACAAAGTTGTTTGGAATACTTTACTATTTTTTTGTTTATTTAGTGGGCAAATGTGGCAAATCTGTCACTCGAGTACAGTGAATATCAAAGTTATTTGGTTATATTTTCTGATTTTTTGGATTATTCTGTAGGCGAAAAACAGTTGTGTGTCACACAAGCAGGAAACGCTTCAGCAGCCCTTAACTATCAACTGCCCTCACTTCGCCACGCTTGCTCGTGCATCTAATATTCCCGGGCTGCTAAAGCATAACATCCCTTGTGACGCAATATACTATTCAATGCTCTGTAAAATTATTATTTTTCATTCCCTCATGTGACTACAACAAAATTCTTATATCAATTGTATATTGCCCCAAGGCCACATTGGTGCCTGGCCAAAAAAAAATTGTATATTGCAATGTTTCCAGTAAATGAAGTTGTGGTAATATATTTTCACGAATATATTCAAATAATACTTGGTTTTCCTTGTCACAAAACTAGTACTGACAATATTGGATGCATCGTATTTTGATTTCATCACTTTGCATATAGGCCAATATTAACTTATAGATTGACATGAAATGTGGGTGCTAAAACAAATATAGAAGAGCAAATAGGCAGTAGAAATGAAATACTGAAAAAGTCCGGGAAGTTACAAAAAAAATTAGAAACACAGATATGAGAAGTCATTTAAAAAAACAATCAATACTAGAATTTTTGGAATAGATAATTGGAATACACAAATAACGGAAAACACAAGACAGGCTAAAAGAATAAGGAAAGCAAGAATATTTGAAAATAATCGAAAAGG